>WHUZ01000073.1:0-332076 GCA_015179045.1 Kalaharituber pfeilii | reverse complement strand
CCCCTAACCCTAACCCTAACCCTAACCCTAACCCTAACCCTAACCCTAAACCCTAACCCTAACCCTAACCCTAACCCTAACCCTAACCCTAACCCTAACCCTAACCCTAACCTAACCCTAACCCTAACCCTAACCCTAACCCTAACCCTAACCCTAACCCTAACCCTAACCCTAACCCCTATCATGATGCTCACTATCTCTTCTAAGCTTTCAAGTTTCCCAGTTCATCAGCAAAAATAATTTTCCGGCTGGGCGCAATGGCCACGCCCTAGGCGTGCCAATCGCCCTGAGCACCCCCAGCACCCAGCACGTTCTCAAAACCTGTACTGCATCCTAGATGTATAACCCATGAGCGCCCGGCACCGTAAGGTTCCCATTTGCGCCCAATATAATATTAAATCACTTCAGCCTTATAGGTGAACATAACAACAGCTTATAGCGCACATGTGTTATAAATACGAGAGATAAATCAAGACAATATGTGAATGAAATAGTGCCCACCACAGGAGTCAGTGGTAGACTGACTGTATGCAGAGTCTGTATATTCATATAATCTCCGCCTTCAAATATCATTGTTCATTACTACCGGCGAAGGAAAATTGACTATTTATTATCATAAAGTACATTCCAAGTATCCAAATCTATACGATTATTGACATACCACAAATCCTTCTGAATCAGAATTAAGTGTACCATTCCACCAATGTCCCTAATATATACAATAGCATTCCGTGTCCGAGATGGAACTCTTACCTTAAAGAAGCTGGCTTCGGTGGGCCCCGTGCTGACCTTCTCAAGTAGCGAGACATGCGCCAGCCGATAAACCTCCAGTGCATCTGTAGCACGAAAGTTGAATATACAATTTAGACGGGCTGGCATTTGTCCATTTAGATTCCTGGGACTGGGCTCAGATGGTTCCCCTTTGCTGGCTGCAAAACGAACCCAGACTCAATCCGCCCTTGCCACCTTCCCTCGAAACTGACGCGAACCAGTAGTCTGGAGTATGTGCTCAACAAAACCTTCGCTGGCATAGGATAGTATACTCATTTTAATACTACAGCACGATTCCACAGAGGTGGTCAGCAGACCATGGTGGTCGGCGCCGAGACTTGCCAAGATATTCGGGTGGTTAAAAGTGAGAAATGCAAGTAGAAGACTATCCAAATTGGAAATCTCATAGGTATCTATGAGATCTTGGATATTGTTGATATACTTGATATTTTGATGCCCTCGTAGCCGGAAAAATGCTCTATCTGGATTTGATACTGCAGGGGCATGTTCGATATTATGGTCTGGGACTCCTGTGGTCGGTGCGTGATTTACCTGAGACGCGTCACCAATGTTGCTTGTTTTTGCTGGGACTACTGTGGTCGGTGTATGGATTACCTGAGAAGCGTCGCCGATATTGATTGTTTTTGCCCAAGCAGCAAGGTTAAGTTCGCGCATTGCAAACGCGTGATCACGTTCATAGGTTTTCAGTACTTGGGGTGTTGCATCGACATGATTGCTCTGGCGGTAGGCGTCTTTTAGGGGCTTATGATAAGACTCTCCAACTTCAGTAGAATACTGCAAGAGTTGACCGAATCACTTGATTTGATCTCCATAGTGACTTATCAGATGCATCTTTGGGAAGTTGAAATGGGAGGTCTTTTCCAACATTTCTACCCTAAGGATTTCTCCCTCAAGGTGAGTTTCGCATTGTAAACAGTCAACTTGAGTTTTGGACAACTTCTTCTTAGCAGATGCCACCTCAGATCGGTGGTCTGATGATAATACCTGGATTGCGGTTCATGTGTCTCCAGCTGTAGTTTTACCAGCACGATATTGCAAGAAGACTGATTTGTATGTATGGAATTTCTCTAAATACTGACGCATATAGTTCACCGTTTCATCTGTATGAGTCTGATATTGAGCAATTAGGTGAAAATCCGTAAAGTAGCGAATACAAAGGATAGCCTAAGAGGCTCGACGACGTTAGGCGGCGTCCAGCTTAGGATGTTAGCGTAGGCGTCGCTGGGCTCGCGAGAGTGGCTCTGAGGCGACTACGGTTTCGCGAAGGCAGCGAAGCGGACGGCAAAATGTTATGCGAGAGCGTTAAATGAGAGTTTAACTTAGAACACCGGTAGTGTCTTGATTTCTTCTAGCTATCTATTCGGCCCGTTTATATAGACTTCCTGGCCGCCAACATGATATGACAATGACATGATGATTATAGATAAGGAGACGTAGTAAAAACATGCATTAGAAGTAGCAATAGTAGCAATTAATACATGTGCGCATATTAATGACAATTGGTAAGCGCTGTGCAGTGCTATCATACGATTTACTGCTTGACACACACTTCATTAGCCACCCACCGGTCCATGCGCCGATATGAATCCCTGTGTTGCCTAGTGGTGATCAGTCACATCTTCAGCATACGCCTTACAGCGATTCGGGCGGGGTTTCAGGTATTTCCCATAAGCCTTACCTTAGCCGTAACATCACCCCCCGTTTTAGAGCTTTTTTGCCCCGAAAAGCATCTAAACCGATCCGAAAACCCATTCGGTTGGGATGTGTGTGACGGCTAAGAGTGTCGGCGTACCCTATGCGCTGGGTACTGTCATCACCAAAACCCATTGGTGGCCGATGGTAAGACTGGTGTGTCCTGCACGAATAATAGTTTTCGTAAGCGTTAGCCATTAAACCACTTCTTGAGTAAAAACCCAGTGGGAAAATCTCAAGAGCATGGAAGGTATAACTGCTCACATAAGGTTCTAGCCCATGTAGCTAGACCTTCATCCAATGTAATACTCATTACTTGGAACGTTTCATCACCCACCTCGAGACTTAGGTCCTTTGGCTTTCGTGGGTGTTCTCTTGTAGATTTCTCCAACGAGCGTTATAGGTTGCCAATAGGCTTCCATGTATCGTCATCTTCGTTGTACCCCTGCCAACAGATTCGATATTTAGCCCAGTTCTAGACCTTATAGCTATCAACAACATAGTCGACATTATAGAGTCTTTCTTCGCTATCGAGGTCCGAGTTGTTATTTCAACTTTGAAAGGGCTTAAGGAGGCTGATGTGGATGACGTTATGCAATCGCAGGTCTTTTCCGGTAGCTGAAGTTCGTATGCGTGGTGACTGGCGACTCTTCACCTCGTAGGGACCAATATATTTATTGGTGAGTGTTCGGTTGTTGCCAGTTATTACCCGAAGGTTTCGTCGGTCAACAAGCACTTGGTCCCCTACTTTGGAATTGTCGAAATTTTTTGGTGAAGGGTTCTGATCTCCGATTATTAATTTTTGAGGGTATCGCGTATATGGTTATGTACTGTAGTCATCCTGTCTAGCCAGTCCTTGGCTGCCGGTGAGGCGAAGTGTAGTTATCCCGGATCCGAGACGTGTATTGCTTGGCGTTGAATCTATATAGGCCCTCAAAGGGTGTATACATTGACGTTTTCGAAGTACTGTATGCGTACTTAGCTAGTAGTAACCAAAGTGACTCGTCGGTTTTGTCTATCATGACAGAAGATGCGTAGGTAAGCTTGAGAGTTCATATCGCTCGCTCTGACGATCCGTCGGTTTGCCAATGGTAGGGTGTGAATAGCCGGGGTTTGTCGTTGAGCTGCTGGTTAATTTCCACCATGCGGAGGCGACCCCTATAGACGTACAGGTTGTTTTGGTCAGTATGTATCGGTGGACCTTGGTAATGCGGTTCGTAACGACGAGAATCGCATTGCAGCTTTCCGACTTTAGTAGTTCTTCAACGAAATCCATAGCTTTAGCGTTAGTGATATTTGCTAATTGCTGCCCCAGCCCGTCGTGCGGCTACCCCACCAACCACTTGGACATGTCGGGAGTCGCATGCTTACACCCAAGTGTTATGGTGCCTTGTCCACTTGGCTTACTGGGATACAGCGCCGCTGCCCTGCCACATTGCTCAAGTGTGGCCATCCCGCTCTCCCATAGGCGGTGCACGTCGTCCACTTGGCATGCCGGGCTAACACAGCGTTATATTGTCCAGTTTGTGTCCTTAGCATGCCGGGTTACTTCCGGACTTATAGCCTATATGCGGTCAGTGCTGCGCGCCTGTATGCAGTCGGTGCCGCGTGCGTGTGAGCGGTCGGTACCGCTTGTATCTATGCGGTTAGTGCCGCGTGCGTGTATGTGGTCGGTGCCATGTGCCTATATACAGTCGGTGCCGTGTGCCTGTATACGGTCGGTGCCGTGTGCCTGTATCCGGTCGGTGCCATGTGCCTGTGTATGGTCGGTACCGTGTACCTGTATACGGTCGGTGCCGTGTGCGTATATACGGTCGGTGCCATGTGTACCTTTCACTCACATAGGCTGGCCAGGCCTATGAGCCATTTTCTGGCTGGTGAATTATTCCATTGGGGTATGGTGAGATAAATGAGGCATCGAACTGGTGACCGTTTTATCGCTAGTCAACTATAATGGATATAATGGATCTGGCTCCAGTTGGTATTGGTATTAGGTTTGGCAAGTATGTCAGTCAGCTTTCGCCGTTTGGCGACGTATGGTTGCGTAGCTTCTTTCCATCCATACTGGTAAAAGTTTCTTGATATCATTCTTTGGGTGCGGTGCACCCCCCAGTGGCCAGCAACTCTGCTGCCAGTTTCGTTACTAGATCAACGTGATATAGCGTCAGCCTTCCCGTTATCACTTTCGTTGCGATAGATATGATGTAGCATTGGCCTTCCTGTTATCGCTTCACTTGCGATAGATGATAGTAAAGTCCAGTTTGCACACCTTCGTATGCCAGTTTGCCTGCCGGGAGTTGAGCTTCTGCTTGGTGGTGATTCGTATAGACATCAACATGTACGCCCTGTAGTCAAGTGTACCATTTGAAGCAGTCGACGATCGCGAACAGCTCCTTGTCATGGTCAGTTCCGTTCGTCTGTGGTGAGCGCTGGTGAGTGGAAGTCGACTGGATATAGCGTTTTAGTTCCGTTCTCCCCGTGGTATCAGCAAGGGCTTGGTTAGATACATCGGTTTCCATGATCGTCTTCAGGTTCTATCCCATGATCGTCCTCAGGGTTCTATCCCATAGGCGGAGTATTGACGCATCGGTTTCCATAATAGTCTTCAGGGTTCCATCCCATGATCGACTTCCAAGTTTTATCCTATGATCGCCTTCAGGGTTTTATCCCAGGAGCGGAGTACTGAGGTGAATAGGAATGCTTGTTTGAGTTCATCGAATGACTGCCGTTGTGCGTCGCCTTGTAAAAATGGTGCGTTGCCCATGAGTGAGATAAGCGGTTTCGCTCTGGCGCTGTAGTTCTTGACGAAACAATGTAGTAGTTGGCCAATCGGCAATGGTGTTAAGCTTGTAGCCATTAATGGTATGGCCAAGAAGGACTATCTCCTGTTCGGCTAGTCTGTGGTCAAGTGGTAGTTGTAGGACCTATTCGCCTGTCATACTACTTCAACGGTATCCTTCTAGGGATTCGTCAATCATCTCCTACAGACTCATCGGTGCAAGTCCAAAAGGTACGTCGGTATAATCGAACAGGTTTTCGTCACCTGACTGATTTCGAATGAGTCGTACTTAAACAACTGGGTGAAGTATTCACCGTGGGTCTGGCATGAGTGGGAGGGGGTACCGGTTCGGTACTGTGATCTTATTGAGTCCCCTATAGTCCACACCTAAACGGAGTGAGCCATCCTTTTTCCGGACGGGTAGTATCGGTACCAGCTGTGGGTCTTGAACGTCTGATCTTGCCAGTGCGTGGATGTTCTTCCAGATACCTCTGCAGGGCTTCATCTTTCCGGGTAGTCTTGTATTATCGGGCGCTTGGGTGCTTCGGCATTAGGGTCGTTGAGTGGGATCTCATAATCCCAGGATCGGCGGGGTGGTAGTCTGGCTGCTTGCTTCTCAGAGAATACTTGAGCGTAACGTTCATAACGTTCGCATTAACCATTAGTAGTACATTGCCTTCTTCCAAGGATTCCTTTCCTAAATCCAAACAGAAACAGATGGAAGAAACGGAAACAGATGGAGGAAACAGAAACGGGTGAGAGAAGCAGAAACAGGTGGAATAAACAGAAACAGGTAGAAGAAATAGGAACAGAGACCGAGAGTAAAACAATTTCATCACAAGGAACAACAAAATCAAGGCAATCATAAACCAAACGCCGGTTTCGCCATCAACAGAGAGACTTTTCCTTCCCAACCAAAATAATTCCAATAACACTTCTCTATTCCCAATATCCAGACATTCCGCATCAAAATCAAAAGCAGTACTAGAGATTACATTACCTGATTTATTCCGAACGCCGGAAAAACACAAATGCAGGACTCAGAACCTTTGTTCCTTCTAGGGAGCTCCTGTCTCCCTGCCGTACGTTTACGGGTCTAGTCTGGTTCTTCCAATGGTGCTTTGGGTGTCCCTTATTTTGTCCTGAATTGCTATGGGCTGACTTCCTCATTCTTGTTAGGCTTGGTGGTGTGGACGGCGGGTCTCTTGGTGGTGGTCATTGTACCGGTCGATGTTTGCGTTTATTGGCGGCGGGCTTGGAGCAGTAGGTAGCAATGGATACAGCTTTCTACTTCCACAGAGAGGAGGAAGTCTTCCAGTTCATCCTACTTTCCGGAGAATGATTGCAGCAGCTTCACCTTGGGCGGAGGGGTGCGGGACCTTGAGTGGGACTGCCGGCGGCGGCGGCGGGAGTCTGAGCGGCAACGGGACTCCGAGCAGCTGTAGGACTCCGAGTGACTGCGTGAGGTCTTTGATAGCGGGAAGCTCACCCGTAGGGCGTGCGGGGTTGGTTGTGCGAATGTAGGGAGGTGAGTGCCCTATGGTATGCCTGGGGGTAGGGATTGCTCCAAGATGATATGCTGACTTAGAGGTCTTCCGATTCTGCTTGGGTCAGGGAATGGCTTCGGCTGCTTCACCTTGGTAGGAGGTGAACGGGACCTTGAGTAGCAATGGCGACGGTGACGGCGACGGCGGGACTCTGAGCGGGGATGGGACTCCGAGCGGCGACGGGACTTCCGAGCAGCGACGGGACTCCAAGCGTTGACAGGACTCCGAGCGACGGCGGGACTCCGAGCGGCGATGGGACTCCGAGCGGCGACGGGACTCCCGAGCAGCGACGGGACTTCTGAGCGGCGACGGGACTCCGAGCAGCGGGACTCCGAGCGGCTGCGTGAGGGTTTCTAACAGCGGGAAGCTTACACGTAGGGCCTGCGGGGTTGTTGTACAAGTGTGGGGAGGCGTGCTAGCATCGTAAGGTATGCGGGGTTGGTGTTGTGCGGTTTCCACAAATTCTCCAGATATCGCAACATCCGTCATCGGTAAGGAGGGGCATGCTGGGAGCAGTTGTGGTACTGGGAAAGGCGGGGGAGCGACCGTTGGAATTCCATTGGTAATGAGAGAAAAAGAAAAAGAGAAAGAATAGTTAACGAGCGGTGTAATGTTAGCATAGGCATCGTTGGGCTCGCGAGAGTAGCTCTGAGGCGACTACGGTTTCGCGAAGGCAGCGAAGCGGATGGCAAAAGGTTACGCGAGAGCGTTAAGTGAGAGTTCAACTTAGAACACCGCTAGTGTCTTGATTTCTTCTAGCTATCTATTCGGCCCGTTTATATACACTTCCTGGCCGCCAACATAATATGACAATGACATGATGATTATAGATAAGGAGACGTAGTAAAAACATGCATTAGAAGTAGCAATAGTAGCAATTAATACATGTGCACATATTAATGACAATTGGTAAGTGCTGTGCAGTGCTATCATACGATTTACTGCTTGACACACACTTCATTAGCCACCCGCCGGTCCATGGGCCGATATGAATCTCTGCGTTGCCTAGTGGTGATCAGTCACATCTTCAGCATACGCCTTACAGCGATTCGGGCGGGGGTTCCAGGTATTTCCCGTAAGCCTTACCTTAGCTGTAACATAGGAGAGTCGGCGGTCCTACTTACTATTGCAGCAAAAACCCCAGAAGAACCCGACCTAAATTCCGCATCTCTTTTCCTGACCATTGTGTTACAGCTCGATAGTGGTTGGTTGGAGGGGTAAATCCCGAATACGGGGGGAGTGTAGACCAGATTTCATCGAAAATTGAATCCTCTTGAGGTCTTCTAGAAAAGATATCACCCAATCCATGAGATGTTTGAGCATGCCTTGGTAGATATTATGCAGGAGGTCAGCACGAAGGAGATCTGGAGGATTTACAATGCGGAGGTGCCATAGAGCATTATTGATGGGCTTGACACCATCTTCTTTAAGACCTTCATAGTCGGCTTGTTGGAGTAGTCTGCGATACTTCCAGGGATCTCTATATGGTTGTGATATAGGTTGATAGTTTCCAAACTTTTCCGCTGAGCAGGGGCAGATTGGACAGCGATTCTGTAGAATAGTATAGATATTGACATTTTTCACATGGTCTGCTAACCAAGAACAAAGAAGTGGGAAGCAAATTCGCACTCTTTCATCCGCACACTCTATAGCAATACCGGCAGAGTGGTCAGGAGGTACCTTGTGGAAGTCGGCAAGGGGACTCAGAAGCTTCTAAAGGACGTTGTGGAGAACCTGAAATGTATCGTTTTCCTGGGCTGCTTCGGAATAGTTAGGAATTCCTAATTGCCGCTTAGGCGGAATTGGCAATAGTGCTATAGGAATCCAAGCATGAGAGGAGGGTTTATTTTGTATGCTAGAGTGAATGTTCCTGAGTGTCATATATACTGGCCAAAGTTTCTTATCTCTAGAAAAATTGGTAAGATGTGTTTGGTCGAATGCAAGAATAATTGGCAGAATTGTAGAGCCGGCGGGTAGAGTCATCTGGAGGACCATCAGAGTCAGCGCCATAGTGCGGAGAATGGGTATCAAACCTAAGTGTCCCACCACCAATCTCCAGTATTAAGCTTGGAGTAGACACGAGAACCTTTATAATCCCTTTCACATACAGGTGCCCATGTAAGATGCTCAACAAATGATCTTTGCCGGATGAGATATTTGACGCAGTCAAGGATGTCACGAATGTAGGATTCGATATTTGTTTCGATGGGATATCTCACATATCCTTCAAGCCAAGGGGGAGTTTCTACCATGGAATCTATCATGCCTCGAAGAGTGTGGCCAAACTTGAAGCCAACTCCTATGGTCGACGCTAGACCTTCCTGAAAAAATGTGCTGACCCGAGTTTTTGCAACCTTAGCTTGATGAAACCAACGGCCAACTTTGTAGTCATTAAAATTCACAAACGGGTGCAGGAGATTAGCATGTTGACTACGGATGTGTGAAAACTGAAATTTGGATCTAGGTTTGCCAGCATCAAAGGTAGTTTCAGTTTGCGCATGGAGGGGTTCGAGCTGGGTGGAGTCGGCGGCGGGAGCTTCCTCAGTTTCCTGCTCTTTCTCGAAGTCGGCGGTGGGAGGTTTCTCAGTTTCCTGCTCTTCCTCGGAGTCAGCGGCGGGAGCTTCCTCAGTTTCCTGCTCTTTCTCAGAGTCTGCAGTGGGACCTTGCTCGGTTTCCAGCTCTTCTTCGTTGGAGTCGCAAACTGGACCTCCGGCGATGCTCTCGGGTTCCGGAAGGTAGTAGGCGAACCCAAAATTATGCCTATTAAGACTGTATCGCGGTCTAATGCCTCGGTACAATGCAGAATATTGGAGGGGATGCATATTGCGGACGTGATTGGAATATGCACCGGCTGAGGTATAAGACATCTGATACCATCAATACCGGGTTCGAAGGGACTGCATGATGATACAGACGGTCGGTGGTCAGTTTGGTGAAAATTTGGATAATAAGATTGTTCACCTTTCGAATAATGACCACATTTGGACAGAAAAGAAAGAGAAATAAAGTGCAATTCTGGGTGTGAGAATAAAGCAAAGTAGACAAAAGTGGCCGGAGCAAGGCTCAGACAAACCCCTTGAAAGCAATAAAGGCCTTGGGCCAGCAAGACACCATCCTACTTGCATTAGTGTTTCTAGGCAGTCTAACCATAAATAACGGTGCCAACCAAGTACTACGAAAAATGATACTTTTCTGATACAAAAAATAGAAGTAGCCAGTCACCCTATGGTCCAAACTCAGAACCTGGGCCATGCTCGGGCTACCTACTGGGTAGGCAGAACACCCCCACTTCTTAGACTCGCATCCTACCAGTTGCACGACTGTGACCGGCTGTGATTTTGTTAGTTAACACGGAAATTACATACACTTCACACACTACCACCTCACACAACCGTCGCATACAGTCTCAATCACACAACAGGGGTCGGCAAGACCCTGCCTTACTAGTGTTGAGTTATTTGAGTTAGTCCCCTAACTTAACACTAGTATAGATACGTGATTAAGTAGATAGTTCCAAACGTAGTAATTGGAAACCACTAAAAACCTAGTGAAACAAATTTATTTCGTTAGGAGAAATAAACAAAGAAACTCATAGAGAGTTCGAGAATTGCACCGAGGATTGCAACGAGATCCCCATACTTCGAGCGCCGATATTGCGACTCCGCTTGGGGACTCTGGTACAGACTTCGAACACTCCAGATCTTTCAAGGTCCCGTTAGACGCATTATAGCCATCGAGTAGAAGTTTTGAGTATGAAGCTCTAGTATATACTATGACTCCCACATCAGTCATCGAATAGAGACTATTCTGTTCCTCATGTTTCCCCAAGATGATGGCCCTTTCGAAAGAAAGTGGTTATCCTGCTTGTAAAAGAGACTTCACGAGTATATATATAGTGCCAAATCCACCTTAGACTCCTATAACATCAACTTCAATTTCAGACCAGCATACAGACTCAAAGCACATTCAATATTACCATTTTCAGTAGTGCGTTCAATATTACCGTTTTCAGCAATTTGTGAGTGTTTCTCTGCTTAAGTTTTTTTTCCCTTTGAGTTTTCATTGCCGAAATGCATTGCCGGTTAGCTTGCGGATCTGCGCCCACTATCAATAGTACCCTGCCGACTATTACATTATCATGCCATGCCCACTCCTCTCTAACTAAACCCATCCTAGGATGGACCGGAGCTACTGATACGTTCTATGTAGCCTTTCGCACTGAACTAAAAGAGTATATGGAGGCTAATAATATAAGAAGTAAGACATCAGCAGGGGGTCCAGCTTGGCAACGACTTCTCGATCGCCCCCCCAACCTACTATGATGACCTGGCGGATGATTCAGATAAGGCCATGCAAGCGAGGATTAAGGCATCTAAGTGACACATGCCATATAAAGAAGAGGGATTCAAACAAAGGATAAGAGATATGCGGAAGCACATCCGCTACTTGAACCGCGCAGACAAGTGGTTCTTCTTATAGTCGGCCAGTGGATTCACGCATCTGTACCTTCCGCTTGTAGTTAACTTCCATCTGTTTTGGCAGACTTATCTTTGTATTTTTTTCTTGTTTTGTTTAATGGTGTTATCAGTCGATTAAGCGGATTTAGCAGTCTTTTAGCGCATTGTACAGTGGCGAAAAATGCATGGATACTATAGATTTTAACGTTTTTTTATGAGTAAGCGTCGGCATTTTTTTTTTTTATATCACGTAACCCCGCATGCAGCTGTTCGCCAAGGCAGGGCCCCTGAGTCTAAACTCTCAAAGCCCGGAGGCAGGCTTACCTAACTATCCCTCCGCCGCCATCTCTACAAACGGAAAACTTAACCCCTCCCCGCCCCACCTCCGCGAGGCACTAGAATAACTACAACTTTCCTCCACCGCCACCTTCGAACAAACAAAAAATCGCCCCTTCCCCCTACACCTTCAATGAAACAAAAAACTCTTCCAGCACATCCACCGCCTCCCTCTTCTCCTGCTCTGCTGTCCACTTCTTCTCGTCAATATCCTCCCACCTTCCCCATTTTTATATCCAAAGCGTCAGCACTGGAATAGGGTACTCTCTAACCACGTATATCACAACTCAATGGGATCAACCTTGTCCTAACATGCCCAAGTAAATTAGTATGCCGAATCGATTCCTGTTTTCAAAATGAAAATTAGATCAAAACTCATAGAGATACATGGGCGTTGAAAAGTGGTAGTTTTCAGGTGAGCAGCCCTCAATCGTCAGTGCCAGGAGAGCAATTTCTTCTGATTAATTTCTAGCGTGTGGCATGGCAGTCGCCAGGGATGGCTACATAGGAGCTTCCTTCACTGTTGAAAGAACAAAGAAATTTCTTTGTTCTTTCAATACGTATTTCTCTCAACTAAATCCATTCCCCCGTTCTTGTCTCCTCGCCGACCCTTATTCTCTCTGTTGCGACCTCACGCTTCCCGCCCTCAGTGGACTATATTACCTCAGTGGAGAATACTTGCCTACACTAACTACAATGCCTCGGAACAAATTGAGATCACAGCGAGCAGTAACTAAGATTCCAATTAACGACCTTGTTGACCCTGTTGAACTCGCAGAAGATCCACTTGAGGATGAAGAAAACTACCTGTCCCCCCCCGTGCAGATAGTTGCCTCTCAAAACTCATGTTCATGAGCGGCATCGGCTTTGGGTCGCTCAGAGTCGGCTTGTGTAGTCCTAAAAGGCCCTGCCAGTGTAAGCCCCCTCGAGCCAAGGTGTTCGTTTTAACTGACGTACTTGCCTATACAGGACACTCCAAGTGGCAAGCGTAGAGGTCCAGGCAGACCTCGCTCCGAGGTAATATTGGACTCAGAGGACACTGTTATTCCAGACGATTCCATTAGCCAGACATCGACAATCACCACTGTAGCTGCTAATGGCTCCTGAGCAGTTAGCACCCTGGGTACGCTTCTTCGTGCAATTGCCGAACAGGCAGCCGAAAAGCTCGCAATTCATATCTTATTCGAAAACCCTCTCCCTACCAGTCTGGAAACCTTACAGGTGATTGAAACCATATGGGTCCAGGTACAGGAAGACCTTCAGTTGCATGCTCCTCGTTGTAAAAGGGCTGAGAGTCATGTAAGGACACGCTACCTGTCAGAGTCCCCAGACTGACCACCAGGACCAGTTAAAGAGCATCCTGTCATGTAACCGTTCGCATCTAGTCTATGCGAGCAGAACAAATATTTTGCATCTTTATAACCTCAACCTTCTTGGAGAGGAAGAGCTTGCCCAGGAAGTTGAAAACCTTCTTGAAAGAGACCGGTTCACCTGTCAAAGTTCCAAGCGAGAGGTAAGCCTTATACAACTCTTGACAGTAGGTGCACTGCTTACTTTGATCAACAGGCGTGCGTTAACCTCTTCAGAGCTGAGCAAATCACTGACGTGATTTGGCAAAACTACTTCTTAGGCCCAAGGAAGTAGGGTCAAAAGGAGCCTGAGTTTTTGGAAGATATCAATGAGATATTCGTATGTCTAGTATGTGCCAGTTTATAACATAGTCTTAAAGCATACTAGATAAGTAAATGTATAGAACCCCCACCGTTCAAGTATGCGAACAACATTAGTATGTATAGTACCCGCACCGACCATATATATTGACTTACAACGTTCTAGAAGTTTTTCGTCGGCTGCTCGGCACGTAGAGAAAGCACCTACAGGACATTCAAGAGAAGATTCTTACTGCCCTCAAAGCAGACATCAGAGAAAAGTTGAATAGCGTGCTTATTGGTGTAAGTAATAAAAGTGAGGTCCCTCTTGATATTAGAGACCTCAGTGATTTTGCTACCGATTTGGAGCGTAATACAAGCGTCAGCTCTGGCTGCAGGAGCTTGGAAGTTACTACGAGACGTCAGCAGGCCGACCGTTAGGAACTAGAGGATATTTCTCAAAGCAAAACTCCAGGAATTATTCCAGGTTTGAACGATTCCACTTCTGAGGAGAATACGCCAGAGGAAATACCGTCGGAGGAGTCATAGTGTGGATAGCTTTTATTTTTTATTGTTTTTTTTTATTTCACTTATCGCATGCCGCTGTGGATAGTTTTGGATGTTAAGGTATTTTGAGGAGCTTGAATATGTTGCGCAGTATTCCATTAGGTCATTTTTGCCCACTGTCTTTCATACGTTATCAGTTTATATCTTTGTCATGTAGTTACATGTTTTTCTTTTGAGGTTCAGAAATTTCCACTGTCTTGATTGTCATATTTCGCTGTCTATAGATCATGCTTTGGTCTCCTACACCTCAGGATTCTCTACAAATATACACATAATTCTGCCGCTGACCCTGGTGGTCGGCGGCAGAGTTTTATCGCTGAACGAAAATCTCGCCGTATTCCTTGCGTGATTCTGTGAATATTTTCCTTTCACAATGAAGCTTCAGAAAACATTCAGTATTACAAACACTGTGGGTTAAGTACCTGACGTTGTGCATGTATCCTCCAAGACCAAACCCATTGTGAACACAGGCTATAAGAGCGAGAATATTCTGAACAGAGCGAGGGGTACAAGCCTTGTTGCAGATGTAGCATCAGTGATGGTTCCCATTGTAAGATGCAGCCTCAGCTGGAACCTAGTTGTGGGCAAAATCCTAGAGACAGACTTGTTGTAGATGAAGTCGTAGTATGGCGTTATGTTGGTGATGCCGATGCGGATGGTAGCTTCACCACAGGTGAAGATAGAGCAAGCAGTTGGAGTGCCGGCCCCAACTGTAGGTGTGTTGACATTGAGAAGGCAGTTGTGCATGGAGCCGCGCCCGGAAAGAAGAGTCAACTTAAACAACGCCTAGAACGTTTGGCTTAAATGAGGCGTGCCGAGGGCATGAGTTTACGTCAGGAGCGTCCTATGCACCCTGGGCACCAGTTGCACACAGGCAGAAAAAATTATTTTTCCTGATGTCGTTTACTCTCTCACTGAAGTTGGAACCATAAAATCCCTCTGAGAATGCAAATGCGAAGCCTTCTCATAGTTCAGTATACCTAGAAAGAAGATACAACCATTTAGAGGTATATTGTTGAACACCTACTAATAGGAAAGATATAAAGATTAAGGTCAAAAAGCAGCTTCACTAATTTTTTTTTTTTTTTGGAAGAAAGATAGGTCCTTCCAACCATGCATTGACTATAGGGCACTAAACAGAGTCACCAATCTGAACAAACACTCTTTGCCCTTAATGTTGGAACTTCTCAAGAGGCCTGAGGTAGCGACAAATGAAAGATGGCTATTAAACATATCCAAAGGCCTATTCAAAGTATACAGTTATACTTTTTGGACTCATTAGCATATCCGCTTCCTTCTAGGAAATGATGGATGAGATTCTCACCAGCATCGATAGAGTTGTTTAGTACTAGAATAATATCTTAATCTATAAAGGCAAAACCAAACAAGACTATTAAAGGATAAGTAGAAGAAGTACTCACTAAAGTTAAGTAAATATGGGCTCGCAGTTACGCTGGCTAAGTATGAGTGTCATGTATACGAAACCATGTTCTTTGGTTATTTTATTAATAGCCTCGAGGTTAAAATGGACCTAGGTAAACTCTCTACCATCCATAACTGACCACAGCCAAAGAAGAAAGAGTTGCAAGCCTCTCTAGGCTTGGTAAACTACTACTACCAATTCTTTCTCAATTATTACTGCCGATTTATTCACAACTACTACTGCTAACTCATTGCTAACTACTACTGCTGATTTATTCTGAATTACTCTACTACAACCCGACCAATTACAAGCCTTGACTAGAAACATACCCTTTATTTAAGGTGTGTAGAGTAGCAAGCTGCTTTTATAGAAAGACAAATTCATAAGTACTTTATACTATAATAGTTCAATCGATTCCTGCCTACAATTGTGAAACTGACTACTCAGACCAGGTACTCGCTATCGTCTTAAGCCTTAGAATGATATTACTGAAACTATGATCCTTCATCCATATGATTACCACTCCCGAATACTGACCTCTGCTGAACAAAACTACTTTATCTACGATAATGAACTGCTCGGAATCTTCGATTGCCTATACAAGAAATAGCTATTAGGAATTAAGTTCACTATCCTTATTGACCACCATATACTATAATACCTCATTACCAAACAATCTCTCAATAGCCAGCAATCCAACTGGAGCTAGAAACTTTCCAAATTTAATTATGTCAGCCTAATAGCAAAGCCAATGCCCTCTCACAATGAACTAGTAATACCACCTCTAATAGCATCGAACAACTATTTAAAGATAGGTAATGCTAGTTGACGAAGAAGTAGGTAAAGTGTAGGATGCGTGGACTGATATTCCGAGTGTCAACTATGATGAATAAGCAAGGAACAATGATGGGTCCGATATAGTACCCAAATATTATTGACTAGAAGTATTAGGAGATTGATAATACTATGACAGTAGTGTGTCTTGACACTGTGGTGTATATCGAATATAGGAACTCCTATCCCGAAACTTCTACTAAGACGGCTGGAAAGACCAAGTGGCCGATTATGTTACCAGTTGTACAGCCTACCATAAGGCTAAAGCTGACCGACATCTGAGGCAAACTAGACTTATGCCAGTGCCTACTGGTACGAAGCTTTGGGAGGAGATAGCTATGGACTTCGTTGGAGAACTACCAGAATCCAAGAGCTTTAACGCTATTTCAATTATCACAGACTGGCTCACCAAAATGCAATACTATATACCGGCGAGAAAGACTTGGACAATATGAAATATCGCCAACGCTTTCATCAATGATATCTTTTGGTAATATGGTTTACCTTTACATATTACCTCTGACCATATACCACAATTTGCCTCAGCCCTCTGTAAAGAAATAATCTTGAAACTTGACGTAAGACTCTGACTTAGTACTACTCCTCACTCCCAGACTAATAGACTCTCTAAAACAAGTAATACAGACTCTCAAACAGTATCTTTGCATCGACTGCCATAACTGACAGAGCCGATGGGTAACTTGGCTACCACTAGCTGAGTTCACTTACAATTCTACTGCTGCCTTAACTAATAGCTATAGTTCTTTTTACTCTTTATATGGATTTGACTCTAAAGTTATTCACCTCTCGTATGACAATACCTACACCTCTCTAGCAGCTGAAGACTGGCTAGACAGGATGACTACAGTACATAACCACATTGCCGACACTCTAAAGAAGATAAACAATAGATAGTCGAACCTCTTCCTTGATAAAGCAAGGAAATTCTAAGTAGAAAACAAGGTTCTTATTGATCGAAGGAACTTAAAGGTTATTTCAGGAAATAATCGAATCTTGATTAATAAATACATTGGTCCCTACCCTATCTCAAGAGTTGTCAATAACCATGCATATGAGGTGACTTTGCTGTAAGGTATGCGACTTTATAAAGTCATCTACACATTACTTCTAAAGCCCTTCCGAGAACAACTTAAACCTCAGGAAATGGAAATCGACGATGACAATGAATTTTTCTTCAAAGTCAACTATGTGGTTGATTCAAAACAAATCAATAGCATAGTAAAGTACTGACTCCAATGGCAAGGATATGGTGAAGACAAAGATACTTGGGAACCAATTAGGAACTTGCAAAGATCCCTTGAATCTGTCAGAGAGTTCCATGACCAGTATGCGAGAAAGCCTCAAGACCTTATAGTTCAATAAGGCACTAATGGCTATGGCTAAGCTACTCGGATAATTTTTTAATGTGAGTACCTTTTTCTTATAAAGAGATTTTTCCCATAGAGTTTTGATTTTTATTAAGGTTTTTAATAGGTCACTGATGACGAATGAGTATTTGAAGATATACCAATCTTACCGTCGGCCACAAATGATTAAAAATCTATATGGGACCTTTTGTATAAGGTACGCCGATACATCAGTAGCCTTTTTTAACTCTTTTGGGTCCAATTATATTGCTCACAGTCACAGTTAGTTCTCAGCTTTTTGGTAATTGTCACTTAAGACGAGTGCTCTAGAATGGAGGGTAATGTTATGACTATGGTAAGACTTACCTACGTTAGGGAACACTTACTCTGAATCATTATATAAGACTAATACTGATAGACCAAACTGATTATCCGTTAGGTTTGGCAATAGATTTATTTATTTATCGAATAGAGTAGTGCTAAGGAAGTGTGTGTTGAACATTTTTGGTATAACCTCTGGGTCTATAATACACTTGCCTTATTTAAAAGCTAATATATATGTACATGTACTAGTACATAGTATTATCTTATGTCCATACTATTTTTGCATATTTCTGTTATATATGCCTATTACTACTGGTATTGGCATTGATAAGGAATCACTGCATTGTCAGCCAATTATTCATTTGTTAATTATTCATGTATGGCTACGCTAAAGTCTATATAAGTGTTAGCTAGTGATAGCATAGTTAGAAGAATCAAGATACTAGCAGTGTTCTCTAAGTTCTCTATAACTCTGGACCTATTGTTCTCTCAATATGTCCATAAATCCCTCCACTCTACTGCGTGCTTTACACTGAGTAGCTGCCCTTCCGGTCCATTATATAAACCTCTGTAGCCATACTGACCCATTGTATTCACACTTCTATAGTAACTCTAGTACCACTGTACATAAACCTCTATAGCGACTCCGACCCGTGGTATTCACTCTCCTATAGGCATAATATCCGGTACCTTCTAGCTTCTACTGGAGCTGAGCCCCTCATACCCGTAACACTTTTAAAGAAATAGTCAGCATAACAGTGTAGCATATTTCAGCTCTAGTTAATCCTTACATATTTGATACTCTTCAAAAGCTTATAAGGCTCAACCTTCTCTAGGCAGTAAGAGCAATATTTGTTGAATAGATTTTAATCAAGTTAATGTTTACTGTACTTATTTATTTCCTACTTTAATAATTTCTATATATATTTTTGCTACCTCTTTTTTACATTTATGAAGCATTTTATTCTATCCTAGAACCTTGCCATAGTAGATAAAAAGTATTAGATTTTTACTTATCTGGTATAGTAAGGTTAGACTGTATCCTTAAGTATTAGATTTTTATCTGGATACTTGCATTTCTCCACTATAGTTATATTTATAATAACTGTATCTATCAACTCTATCTAATGAACTACTCTAACTATAGCTAAAGCCCTATCATGATGCTCACTATCTCTTCTAAGCTTTCAAGTTTCCCAGTTCATCAGCAAAAATAATTTTTCGGCTAGGCACAACGGCCACGCCCTGGGTGCGCCAATCGCCCTGAGCGCCCCCAGCGCCCAGCACGTTCTCAAAACCTGTACTGCATCCTAGACGTATAACCCATGAGCACCCAGCGCTACAAGGTTCCCGTTTGCACCTAATATAATATTAAATCACTTCAGCCTTATAGGCAAATATAACAACAGCTCACAGCGCATATGTGTTACAAATACGAGAGATAAATCAAGACAATATGTGAACGAAATAGTACCCACCACAGGAGTCAGCAGTAGACTGACTGTATATAGAGCCTGTATATTCATATAATCTCCGCCTTTAAATATCATTGTTCATTACTACCGGCGAAGGAAAATTGACTATTTATTATTATAAAGTGCATTCCAAGTATCCAAATCTATATGATTATTGATATACCACAAATCCTTCTGAATCAGAATCAAGTGTACCATTCCACCAATGTCCCTAATATGCACAACAGCATTCCGTGCCCGAGATGGAACTCTTACCTTAAAGAAGCCGGCTTCGGTGGGCCCCGCGCCGACCTTCTCAAGTAGCGAGACATATGCCAGCCGATAAACTTCCAGTGCATCTGTAGCACGAAATTTGAATATTCAGTTTAGACGCACTGGCATTCGTCTATTTAGATTCATAGGACTGGGCTCAGATGATTCCTCTTTGCTGGCTGCAAAACGAACCCAGACCCAATCCGCCCTTGCTGCCTTCCCACGAAACTGACGCGAACCAGTGGTATGGAGTATGTGCTCAACAAAACCTTCGCCGGTATAGGATGGTATACTCATTTTAATACCAGAGCACGATTCCACAGAGGCGGTCAGCAGACCATAGTGGTCGGTGCCGAGACTTGCCAGGATGTTTGGGTAGTTAAAAGTGAGAAATGAAAGTAGAAGACTATCCAAATCGGAAATCTCATAGGTATCTATGAGATCTTGGACATTGTTGATATACTTGATATTTTGATGCCCTCGTAGCCGGAAAAATACTCTATCTAGATTTGATGCTGCGAGGGTGTGTTCGGTGTCATGGCCTGAGACTCCTGTAGTCGGCGCGTGATTTACCTGAGACACGTCGCCGATGTTGCTTATTTTTGCTGGGACTCCTGTGGTCAGCGCGTGGATTACCTGAGAAGCGTCGCCGATGTTGATTGTTTTTGCCTAAGCATCAAGGTTAAGTTCGCGCATCACAAACGCGTGATCACGTTCATAGGTTTTCAGTACTTGGGGTGTTGCATCGACATGATTGCTCCGGCGGTAGGCGTCTTTTAGGGGCTTATGATAAGACTCCCCAACTTCAGTGGAATACTGCAAGAGTTGACCGAATCACTTGATTTGATCCGCATAGTAACTTATCAGATGCATCTTTGGGAAGTTGAAATGGGAGGTCTTTTCCAACATTTCTACTCTGAGGATTTCTCTTTCAAAGCGAGTTTCGCATTGTAAACGGTTAACTTGAGTTTTGGACAACTTCTCCTTAGCAGATGCCACCTCAGATCGATGCTCTGATGATAATACCTGGATTGTGGTTTGTGTGTCTCCAGCTGTAGTTTTGCCAGCACGATATTGCAAGAAGACTGATTTGTATACATGGAATTTCTCTAAATACTGACGCATATAGTTCACCGTTTCATCTGTATGAGTCCGATATTGAGCAATTAGGTAAAAATCCATAAAGTAGCGAATGCAAAGGATAGCCTGAGAGGCTCGACGACGTTGGGCGGCGTCCAGCTTAGGAGAGTCGGCGGTCCTACTCACTGTTGCAGCAAAAACCCCCAAAAGAACTCGACTTAAATTCCGCATCTCTTTTCCTGACCATTGTGTTACAGCTCGATAGCGTTTGGTTGCAGGGGTGAATCCCGGATCCGGGGGGAGTGCGGACAAGATTTTATTGAAAATATGAATCCTCTTGAGGTCTTCTAGAAAAGATATCACCCAATCCATGAGATGTTTGAGCATGCCTTGGTAGATATTGTGCAGGAGGTCAGCACGAACGAGATCTGGAGGATTTACACTGCGGAGGTGCCATAGAGTATTATTGATGGGCTTGACACCATCTTCTTTAAGACCTTCATAGTCAGCTGGTTGGAGTAGTCTTCGATACTTCCGGGGATCTCTATATGGTTGTGATGTAAGTTGATAGTTTCCAAACTTTTCCACTGGGCAGGGGCAGATCGGACAGCGATTCTGTAGAATAGTATAGATATTGATATTTTCCACATGGTCTGCTAACCAAGAACAAACAAGTGGGAAGCAAATTCTCACTCTTTCATCCGCACACTCTATAGCAATACCAGCAGAGTGGTCAGGAGGTACCTTGTAGAAGTCGGCAAGGGGACTTAGAAGCTTCCAGAGGACGTTGTGGAGAACCTAAAATGTATCGTTTTCCTGGGCTGCTTTGGAATAGTTAGGAATTTCCTGATTGCCGCTTAGGCGGAATTGGCAATAGTGCTATAGGAATCCAAGCATGAGAGGAGGGTTTATTTCGTATGCTAGAGTGAATGTTCTTGAGTGTCATGTATACTGGCCAAAGTTTCTTCTCTCCAGAAAAATAGGTAAGATGTGTTTGGTCGGATGCAAGAATAATTGGCAGAATCGTAGAGCCGGCGGGTAGAGTCATCTAGAGGACCATCAGAGTCGGCACCATGGTGCAGAGAATAGGTATCAAACCTAAGTGTCCCACCACCAATCTCCAGTATTAAGTTCGGAGTAGACACGAGAATCTTTATAATCCCTTTCATGTACAGGTGCCCATATAAGATACTCAACAAATGATCTTTGCCGGATGAGATATTGGACGCAGTCAAGGATATCACATATGCAGAATTCGATATTTGTTTCGATGGGATATCTCACATATCCTTCAAGCCAAGGGGGAGTTTCTACCATGGAATCTATCATGCCTCGAAAAGTGTGGCCAGACTTGAAGCCGACTCTCATGGTCAACGCTAGACCTTCCTGAAAAAATGTGCTGACTTGAGTTTTTGCAACCTTAGCTTGATGAAACTAACAGCCAAGTTTGTAGTCATTAACATTTGCAAACGGGTGCAGAAGATTAGCATGTTGACTACGGATATGTGAAAACTGAAATTCGGATGTAGGTTTGCCAGCGTCAAAGGTGTCTGGAAAAGTTTTAGTTTGCGTATGGAGGGATTCGAGCTAGGTAGAGTTGGCGGCAGGAGCTTCCTCAGTTTCCTGCTCTTCCTCGGAGTCGGCGGCGGGAGCTTCCTCAGTTTCCTGCTCTTTCTCGGAGTCAGCGGCGGGAGCTTTCTCAGTTTCCTGCTCTTTCTCAGAGTCTGCGGTGGGACCTTGCTCGGTTTCCAGCTTTTCTTCGTTGGAGTCACAAACAGGACCTTCGGCGATGCTCTTGGGTTCCAGAAGGTGGTTGGCGAACCCAAGATTATACCTATTAAGACTATATCGCGGTCTAATGCCTCGGTACAACGCAGAATATTGGACGGGATGCATCTTGCGGACGTGATTAGAATATGCATCGGCTGAGGTATAAGACATCTAACACTATTGACACTGAGTTCGAAGGGACTGCATGATGACTCGGATGGTCGGCGGTCAGTTTGGTACAAATTTGGACAATGAGATTGTTCACCTTTCGAATAACAACCACGTTTGTACAGAAAAGAAAGAGAAATAAAGTGCAATTCTAGGTGTGAGAATAAAGCAAAGTAGACAAAAGTGGCCGGAGCGAGCCTCAGACAAACCTCTTGAAAGCGATAAAGGCCTTGAGCCAGCAAGACACCATCCCACGTGCATTAGTGTTTCTAAGCAGTCTAACTATAATTAACGGTGCCAACCAAGTACTACAAAAAATGATGCTTTTCCGATGCAAAAAATAGAAGTAGCCAGTCACCCCGTGGTCCGAACTCAGAACCTGGGCCACGCTCGGGCTGTCTACTGGGTGGGCAGAACACCCCCGCTTTTTGGGCTCGTACCCTACCAGTTGCGCGACTGTGACCGGCTGTGATTTTGTTAGTTAACACAGAAATTGTATACCCTTCACACACTACCACCTCACACAACTGTTGCATACAGTCTCAATCATACAACAGCGGTCGGCAAGACCCTGCCTCACTAGTGTTGAGTTATTTGAGTTAGTCACATAACTTAACACTAGTACAGATGCGTGATTAAGTAGATAGTTCCAAACGTAGTAATTGGAAACCACTAAAAGCCTAGTGAAACAAATTTATTTCACTAGGAGGAATAAACTCAGAAACTTATAGAGAGTTCAAGAATTGCACCGAGGATTGCAACGAGATCCCCATACTTCAAGCGCCGACGTTGCGACTCCGCTCGGGGACTCTGGTACAGACTTCGAACACTCCAGATCTTTCAAGGTCCCATTAGATGCATTATGGCCATCGAGTAGAAGTTTTGGGTATGAAGCTCCAGCACATACTATGACTCTCACGTCAGTCATCGAATAGAGACTATTCCGTTCCTCATGTTTCCCCAAGATGATGGCCCTTTCGAAACAAAGTGGTCATCCTGCTTGTAAAAGAGACTTCATGAGTATATATATAGTGCCAAATCCGCCTTACACTCCTATAACATCAACCTCAATTTCAGACCAGTATACAGACTCAAAGCACATTCAATATTACCATTTTCAGCAGCGCGTTCAATATTACCATTTTCAGCAATTCGTGAGTGTTTCTCTACTTAAGTTTTTTTTCCCTTTGAGTTTTCATTGCCGAAACGCATTGCCGGTTAGCTTGCGGATCTGCGCTAACTATTAATAGTACCCTGCCGACTATTACATTATCATACTATACCCACTCCTCTCTAACTAAACGCGTCCTAGGATGGACCGGAGCTACTGACACATTCTATGTAGCCTTTCGCACTGAACTAAAAGAGTATGTGGAGGCTAATGATATAAGAAGTAAGACATCAGCAGGGGGCCCAGCTTGGCAACGACTTCTCGATCGCCCCCCCAACTTACTATGATGACCCGGCGGATGATTCAGATGAGGCCATGCAAGCGAGGGTTAAGGCATCCAAGCGACGCATGCCACGCAAAGAAGAGGGATTCGAACAAAGAATAAGGAATATGTGGAAGCGCATCCGCCGCTTGAACCGCGCAGACAAGTGGTTCTTCTTGTAGTCGGCCAGTGGATTCACGCATCTGTACCTTCTGCTTGTAGTTAACTTCCATCTGTTTTAGTAGACTTATCTTTATATTTTTTTCTTGTTTTGTTTAATGATATCATCAGTCGATTAGGTGGATTTGGCAGTCTTTTAGTGCGTCACACAGCGGCGAAAAATACAGGGATACTATAGATTTTAACGTTTTTTTATGAGTAAGTGTCGGCATTTTTTTTTTTATATCACGTGACCCCGCATGCAGCTGTTCGCCAAGGCAGGGCCCCTGGGTCTAAACCCTCAAAGCCTGGAGGCAGGCTTACCTAACTACCCCTCCGCCGCCATCTCTACAAACGGAAAACTTAACCCCTCCCCACCCCACCTCCCCGAGGCACTAAAATAACTACAACTTTCCTCCACCGCCACCTTCGAACAAACGAAAAATCGCCTCCTCCCCCTACACCTTCAACGAAACAAAAAAACTTACCCAGCACATCCACCGCCTCCCCGTTCTCCTACTCTGCTGTCCACTTCTTCTTGTCAATATCCTCCCACCTTCCCTATTTTTATATCTAAAGCGTCAGCATTGGAATAGGGTACTCTCTAACCACGTATATCACAACTCAATGGGATCAACCTTGCACTAACATGCCCAAGTGAATCAGTATGCCAAATCGATTCCTGTTTTCAGAATGAAAATTAGATCAAAACTCGTAGAGATACATGGGCATTGAAAAGTGGTGGTTTTCAGGTGAGCAGCCCTCAATCGTCAGGGCCAGGGGAGAAATTTCTTCCAATTAATTTCTAGTGTGTGGCGTAGCAGTCGCCAGGGATGGCTACCTGGGAGCTTCCTTCGCTGTTGAAAGAACAAAGAAATTTCTTTGTTCTTTCAACACGTATTTCTCTCAACTAAATCCATCCTCCCGTTCTTGTCTCCTCGCCGACCCTTATTCTCTCTGTTGTGACCTCACACTTCCCGCCCTCAGTGAACCTGTTACGGCTAAGGTGGAAACTTGCCTACCACTGTGGCAAGGGGCAAGGGTTCCACTACTAATTAGCTGCCACGGCTAAAGGTGAAGACTTACCCGCCAAGGGGAAAACGCTGACCCTGTAATCGAACATAAGACCAACGCTGATTGACCGGACTGATCACCCGTTAGGCTTGGCTGTTGATTCTCGCATCGTTTCGATAGGGCAGTACTACGGAAGGGTGTGTCATCCGGAATGCAGCTTGATGCATACACTCGAGTTACGGAAGCTTTATTTATATACGCACATGCATTAGTACATTCGTTATCTTTGTCCCGTACTATTTTTGCATGTTTTCGTTACGTATGCCTATTACCACCGGTATTGGCATTGATAAGGAATCGCCGCGTTGCCAGCCAATTATTCATTTGTTGACCCCTCATGTATGGCTGCGCTGAAGTCTATATAAGCGCCGGCTGGCGATAGCATAGTTAGAAGAATCAAGACACAAGCGGTGTCCTAAGTTTCTCTATAACTCTGAACCTATCGTTCCATCATTACGCCCGTGAATCGCTCCGCTCCGCTGCGTGCCCCCGCCGAGTAGCTGCCCTTCCGGTCCGCCGTATACACCTCCGTAGCCATTCCGACCCGCCGTATTCACACTTCCGGGACGACGCCGGCACCGCCGTTTTCCCCACCGTAGCCGTAACATCCGGTCCCTTCCAGCGCCCACCGGAGCCGAGCACCTCACGCCCGTAACATTACACCGCTCCTCTTTCACCTACCACTCCGCCTCCACAATGTCGGTACCGGAAGGCTCATCCGCTGCCTCCTCTTCCTCAAGGACCTCTCCCCGGAGATGTCGCCAACCTCCGTGACGAGCAAGCGTTTCAAGGTAATGTATCCACCCCTCTCTCTCAGAGCCAGCAAGAACTGCAAAACACGATAACCCACGTTGCCTAGCTACGGGCAAATATGCGTGGTCAAATATTGCAGCAGCTAGGATTCCAGCCAGCACCGACTCCGCAACGACGACAGCCAGCGCACCTCCTTGACCTACCCAGGTCCGAAAGGCTCTCCTCCGAAGCATTCCCTCCGCCGGGTACTGATGGTGCGGTTTCCTCCGCAACCTGCAAATGTTCCCCCACCCGAGTCGGCAAATCGCACGGCGCACCAAAACCTGATCCCGGAGGACCTCCTCCGCCGGGTATTGATGGTGCGGGTACTCCTCCTCCTCGTGCCCTGCCTTGCGGTTCTCGTCGAGTACGAGACCCTCCGCCTTCTCGTTATGTCAGTTGATGCCGTGGGGCCTTACTCCTCCGTCAGTTGATGCCGTGGGACATTTCTCTCCTCCGCCTCCTGCGAAAATTCCCCCTTCAGAAAAGTTTGATGGGGATGAAAAAGAGCTTGACAATTTTCTTTCCTGGTCCAACGATGGATCAGGAGTTCGCGAATCACTGCCGACGACGAAACCTCTCGCTTGAAGGGCCCTGCCCTCACCTTTTCCGTCGGAACCCCTCAGCGTTATATGCCACAGCTCTCACCCTACTGCGTATGACCTTCCAGGACTCCTCAGCCATTGCTGAGGCTGCTCGAAACATTCGGACGCAAGCAGTAGGGTAGGATGCAGGATTTCTTAATTGAGATCGATGAGTTCAACGACGTGGCAAAGACCCCCGACCCTGTCCTCATTTCCGACGTCTCCGCCAGCATTCGGAAGATGTCCGGAACCTTCTAGCGGGTCATTTTGAGTATCGAAGCAACTAGAACCAATGGAAGTTTCCATTGCCGACGCCCTGGGAAAGCCTGGGAATAAGCGTTTCACTCCCTCCACCACCATGACAAACATCACCTCCGTCAGCAGCAGCTCTACGATACAGCCACCTCCACCTCCGAAGAACAAGAAGAGCGATGACATACCTGAAGAACTGATTCAGAGAAAAGGCAACCGATGCATCAGGTACAAGATGACGTCATGCTGCGAAAAGAAGTGGTGGAAACCCAACCGAAGCCAAAGAAGGAAGACAAAGGGGAAGTAAAACGCCCTGGAGTCACGAATCCACTCTCTCGACTAGCCCAAAGAAGACGAAGACAGACCTGGCCACCTCATAGGCCGTCGACGGATCCGAGAGGATCACTGAACTGTCTAACTTGGAGTGGATGGGGACCCTGCTCAGCGTGTAGGACTCCCCGTCATAGCGACCTCCTCAGTTGCGAGGTAAAATTCAAAACTGGGAAGACCGTTAGGGCTATTGTGGACCGTGCGGCCCCTGCGCCGATTGTTTCCTTGGCAGACTGGGTAAGGAGTTGAAGATGAGGTCACGAAGTAAGACCTGCGATGATCAAGATTCTTGTGAATCTTTCGTCTTCGTTTTCGTTTTCGCTTTCGTTTTCGTTTTCTGGCGTCCCGGTTCCCGATTCTGTTTCCTCCGCATTGGATTATGTGCATCCTATTGGCGTTTCGGGAAAAATCTGATAAGGCATTCGTTAATTTTATTTCGCCTTCTGTTCTGGACTCTCACCAAGAAAGTCTGTTCTGAACTCCCGCCAGACGTTTAAGGAATTTGTTTTTCGATTTTGACGCCGAAATTATGGATATCGGCGGATGCATCATTGTGTCCGAGTCAATGGCGTCCTGAAGCATAGCATGTTTGTTGCACTCGTGTTGAGTTGCTTTCTGTTTTTCTGATGATACCCTTGAAGAGGGTGATATTTCGTTGATTGATGCACGCGAGCACTAGCACTCGCGATACGTTAATGCTTTTTCTTGAGGAACAGGTATGCCGCTTACCTCCTCACCAAAGCTGGGATCATGAAATCCCTTTCGAGAATCCAAATGCGAAGCCTCCCCATGGTCCAGTGTACCTGGGAAGAAGATGAGGCTCTTTAGAGGTATATCGTCGAACACCTACTAGCAGGGAAGATACGAAGGTCAAGGTCAAAAGCAGCTTCACCGTTTTTTTCGGAAGATAGATGGGTCCCTCCGACCGTGCGTTGATTATAAGGGCACTAAGCAAACTCACCACTCCGAACAAACACCCTTTGCCCTTAACGTCGGAACTCCTCAAAAAGACCCAAAGCGGTAAATGGGTTACCAAACTCGATCTCAAGAACGGCTACAACCCCATGCGGATTAAGTCAGGCGACGAACGGCAGCTGTCAAACACAGCCAACGGCTTATTCGAAGTACCCAGTCATACCTCTTGGACTCATCACACCTGCTTCCTTCGAAGAAATGATGGATGAGATCCTCACTTGCATCGATAGAGTTGTTTGGTACCTGGACTCTTAATCTATGAAGGCAAGTCCGAAGGAGACCATAAAAGGATAGTGGAAAAGTGCTTGCCAAGATTGAGCAAACATGGGCCGCGGTGCGAGTTCCATGTGCACGAAACCATGTTCCTTGGTCATTTTATTGATGGCCTCGAGATTAAGATGCACCCGTCCAAACTCTCTACCATTCGCGACTGGCCACAGCCGATTAAAGAAGGTGCAAGCCTTTCTAGGCGTTGCAAACTACTGCCGCCGATTCGTCCTCAACTACTACCGCCGACTTAATTTACTCCGCTACAACCCGACCGCTTACAAGCCTTGACCGGAGACATACCCTTTATTTAGGGGGGCAGAGCAGCAAGCTGCTTTTACGGAACTCCAAGACAAGTTCATCAGTGCCCCCATACTGCGACAGTTCGATCGATCCCTGCCGACGATTATGAAACCGACTGCTCAGACCAGGCACTCGCTGGCGTCTTGAGCTTAAGAATGACGTTACCACCCTTCACCCCTGCGAGTACCACTCCCGAATACTGACCCCTGCCAAACGAAACTACCTCTATCCACGATAACGAACTCTTGGCAATCCTTGATTGTACAAATAGAGGATAGAGCTATTGGGAATTAAGTTCACCGTCTTCACGTCCACTATGCACCACGCACTTCACCATCAAACAACGCCTCAACAACCAGCAGTCCAACCGGAGCCAGAAACTCTCCGAATTCGATTACGTCAGCCTAACGGCAAAGCGGACGCTCCCTCTCGGACTGGTGAAGTGGAAGACGTGTGAACTGATATCCCTGGGGTCAACGGTGACGAATGGGTAAGGAACGATGACGGGCTAGGTACCCGAACCATATTCGAAGTGATAAGGATGATGCCGCGACAGTAACGTGGCTCGACACTGGGGTGTGCATCGGACTCCTCTCTCGGAACTTCTACTGGACGGCTGAGTAGCCGATTATGTCGCCGGTTGTGCAGCCTACTGCAGCCCAAAGCCGACCGACATCCGAGGCAAACTAGACTTTTGCCAACGCCTACTAGTAGGAAGCCTTGAGGAGATAGCTATGGACTTTGTTGGAGAACTACCAAGGGCTTTAACGCTATTTCAGTTGTCACAAACCGGTTCACCGAAATGCAGCGCTGCACTATACACCGGTAAAAAACACTTTGACAACTCGAGACGTCGCCAACGCCTTCAATGACGTCCTCAGGCAATTTGGTCTACCCGCCACATTACCTCTGAACGTGGACCATAATTCGCCTCAGCCCTTCGAAAAGACATTACAGAACTCCAACTCTGTACCACTTACCACCCCCAGACCGACAGAGTCTCTGACGCACAACGTCTGGTATTGCAGAGAGTGTGTAATACAGACTCCCAAATAGTATCTCCACATCTTCCATGACCGAACTATGGCAGAGATGACGAGACTTGGGAAACGGTTGAGAATCTTCGTAGATCGTTGGAATCTGTCAGAGAGTTCCACGATCAACATCCGAGGAAGCCTTCGGGACCCTACGGTCCAATAAAGCATTGATGGCTCATGGGACAGAGCATCTCGCACAAATGGGAATTCTGTGCTGCCATGCTACTCGGATGGTTCGTTGACGTGAGTACCTTTTCCTTACGAAGACTTTTTCCCACCGGGTTTTGTCTTCGGGAAGGTTTTTAACGGCTCACTGATGATGAGTGAAAGACACACCAGTCTCACCATCGGCCACGGGCAACTGCGGTTCAGCTCGTGTGTTACCTCGCGTATAAGGTACGCCGATAGCCAAAGTATGAGACCCACAATCCCAATTAGTTCGGTTTTCTGTTGGTGATTGTTACTCGGGACGAGTACCCTAAACGGGGGGGTAATGTTACGGCTAAGGTGGAAACTTGCCTACCACTGTGGCAAGGGGCAAGGGTTCCACTACTAATTAGCTGCCACGGCTAAAGGTGAAGACTTACCCGCCAAGGGGAAAACGCTGACCCTGTAATCGAACATAAGACCAACGCTGATTGACCGGACTGATCACCCGTTAGGCTTGGCTGTTGATTCTCGCATCGTTTCGATAGGGCAGTACTACGGAAGGGTGTGTCATCCGGAATGCAGCTTGATGCATACACTCGAGTTACGGAAGCTTTATTTATATACGCACATGCATTAGTACATTCGTTATCTTTGTCCCGTACTATTTTTGCATGTTTTCGTTACGTATGCCTATTACCACCGGTATTGGCATTGATAAGGAATCGCCGCGTTGCCAGCCAATTATTCATTTGTTGACCCCTCATGTATGGCTGCGCTGAAGTCTATATAAGCGCCGGCTGGCGATAGCATAGTTAGAAGAATCAAGACACTAGCGGTGTTCTGTCAGTTTCTCTATAACTCTGAACCTATCGTTCCCTCAATACGCCCGTGAATCGCTCCGCTCCGCTGCGTGTCCCCCGCCGAGTAGCTGCCCTTCCGGTCCGCCGCATACACCTCCGTAGCCATTCCGACCCGCCGTATTCACACTTCCGGGACGACGCCGGCACCGCCGTTTTCCCCACCGTAGCCGTAACATCCGGTCCCTTCCAGCGCCCACCGGAGCCGAGCACCTCACGCCCGTAACAGAACCATATTGCCTCAGTGGAGAATACTTGCCTACACCAACTACAATGCCCTGGAACAAATTGAGATCACAGCGAGCAGTAACTAAGATTCCAATCAACGACCCTGTTGACCCTATTGAACTCGCAGAAGATCCACTTGAGGATGAAGAAAACTACCCGTCTCCCCCGTGCAGATAGTTGCCTCTCAAAACTTCATGTAAACGAGCGGCATCAGCTTTGGGTCTCTCAGAGTCGGCTCGTGTAGTCCTAAAAGGCCCTGCCAGTGTAAGCCCCCTCAAATCAAGGTGTTCGTTTTAATTGACGTACTTGCCCATACAGGACACTCCAAGTGGCAAGTGTAGAGGTCCAAGCAGACCTCGCTCCAAGGTAATATTGGACTCAGAGGATACTGTTATTCCAGACGATTCCATTAGCCAGGCATCGACAATCACCACTGTAGCTACTAATGGCTCCCGAGCAGTTAGCACCCTGGGTGCGCCTCTTCGTGCAATTGCCGAACAGGCAGCCGAAAATCTCGCAATTTATATCTTATTCGAAAACTCTCTCTCTACCAGCCTGGAAACCTTACAGGTGATTGAAACCGCATGGGTCCAGGCACAGGAAGACCTTCAGTTGCATGCTCCTCGTTGTAAAAGGGCTGAGAGTCATATAAGTACACACTACCTGTCAGAGTCCCTAGACTGACCACCAGGACCAGTTAAAGAGCATCCTGTCATGTAACCGTTCGCATCTAGTCCATGCGAGCAGAACAAATATTTTGCATCTTTATAACCTCAACCTTCTTGGAGAGGAAGAGCTTGCCTAGGAAGTTGAAAACCTTCTTGAAAGAGACTGGTTCACCTGTCAAAGTTCCAAGCGAGAGGTAAGCCCTGTATAACTCTTGACAGTAGATGCACTGCTTACTTTGATCAATAGGCATATGGCAACCGCTTCAGAGCTGAGTAAATCACTAACGCGATTTGGCAAAACTACTTCTCAGGCCCAAGGAAGTAAGGTCAAAAGGAGCCTGAGTTTTTGGAAGATATCAATGAGATATTCGTATGTCTGGTATGTGCCAGTTTACTACATAGTCTCAAAGCGTACCAGACAGGTAAATTTGTGGAACCCCTACCGTTCAAGTATGCGAACAACATTAGTATGTATAGTCCCCGCGCCGACCACATGCATTGACTTACAATGTTCTAGAAGTTTTTCGTCGTCTGCTCAGTACGTAGAGAAAGTATCCACAAGACATTCAAGAGAAGATTCTTACTGCCCTCAAGGCAGACATCAGAGGAAAGTTGAATAGCGCGCGCATTGGTGTAAGTAATGAAAGTGAGGTCCCTCTTGACATTGGAGACATCAGTGATTTTGCTGCCGATTTGGAGCGCAACACAAGCGTCAGCTCTGGCTGCAGGAGCTTGGAAGTTACTACGAGACATCGGCAGGCTGACCGTCAGGAACTAGAGGATATTTCTCAAAGCGAAACTCTAGGAATTATTCCAGGTTTGAATGATTCTACTCCTCAGGAGAATACGCCAGAGGAAATACCGTCAGAGGAGTCATAGTGTGGATAGTTTTTATTTTTTATTTTTTTTTTTATTTCACTTATTGCATGCCGCTGTGGATAGTTTTGGATGTTAAGGTATTTTGAGGAGCTTAAATATGTTGCGCAGTATTCTATTAGGTCATTTTTGCCCACTGTCTTTCACACATTATCGGTTTATATCTTTGTCATGCAGTTACATGTTTTTCTTTTGAGGTTCAGAAATTGCCACTGTCTTGATTGTCATATTTCGCTGTCTATGGATCTTGCTTTTGTTTCTTACACGTCAGGATTCTTTACAAATATATACAAAATTCTGCCGCCGACCCTGGTGGTCGGCGGCAGAGTTTTATCACTAAACAAAAATCTCGCTGTGTTCCTTGGGTGATTCTGTGAATATTTTCCTTTCACAACGAAGCTTCAGAAAACATTCAGTATTACAAACACTGTGGGTTAAGTACCCAACGTTGTGGATGTGTCCTCCAAGACCAAACCCATGGTGAACACAGGCTATAAGAGCGAGAATATTCTGAACGGAGCAAGGGGTATGAGCCTTATTACAGATGTAGCATCAGTGATAGTTCCCGTTGTAGGATGCAGCCTCGGCCGGAACCTAGTTGTGGGCAAAATCCTAGAGATAGACTTGTTGTTGATGAAGTCATAGTATGGCGTTATGTTGGTAATGCCGATGCGGATGGTAGCTTCACCACAGGTGAAGATAGAGCAAGCAGTTGGAGTGCCAGCCCCAACTGTAGGTGCGTTAACATTGAGAAGGCAGTTGTACATAGAGCCACGCCCGGAAAGAAGAGTCAACTTAAACAATGCCTAGAATGTTTGGCTTAAATGAGGTGTGCCGAGGATATGAGTTTACATCAGGAGCATCCTATGCGCCCTAGGCGCCAGGTGCACTCAGGGAGAAAAAATTATTTTTCCTGATGTTGCCCATATATTAACTACACCTTGCTGAATTACTTGCTGAATTACCTACTAAATGGCCTATTGAATCACTTAGTAAATTGACTTCTGAATGTCCTGAATCTACCACTGAATTCTCTGCTCAAGTGTCTACTGACTCTCCTATTAAAGTGCTTGCTGAATACCCTACCAAATTACTTCCTGAATCATTTATAGAACTATATACTGAACTTGTTTATTGAACTTTCTAACTTATCTACTAAGCTGCTAGTTAGCTTATATAATAAATTGCTTACTAAACCCTTTACTAAATTATATAGTATATTCTTACTTACCTATTAAGCTATCTACTCTAGTATTTAAGTTTCTTAAGTAGCAAGTTTAGTAGAGTATAACTCAATAATATATAATTTTTTCAGTATTAATATAGTAGTACCAATAGAATAAAAGTAACCCTTACCTTTACATTGTCAAGTTGTAGAGTTGTAAAGGAGTGAAGGTTTAAAATAGATCTATTCTTAATTTAGGAGAATATTATAGAAGTCAAGCTATCTTTATTTTGATTAGTTTGATAGAATAACTTACTCAAGTTGACAGAGATTTGAATAGTTTTATTAAAAGCACTAATTAGAAGCAACTTATAGAGGTTATAACTACAAAGTATAGATATTTATTGGCCTAATAAGAGAGGAGGCCTAAATTATTCTTGAAAATTTTTATCTCAGTACTATGTAGATATTCTTCTTAATAGCTACTTAATTCTTAAAAAAAACAAACTTTAGCATCTACTTGACTATTAAAAAAAAAAGACCTATAAAATGTATATATACTACTAAACCTTAACATACTTCTGAACCTTTATTATAAAGTATATATTAATATAAAATATACCAAACACCTAATAATACCTATATCAAAAGTTTCTATTATATTTTATATAAAATCAACCTTCATAGCAATAGTAGTATTCACATCAGTGTAAGCTAAGTCAGTATAAGCCTTTAATAAAATTCCTCCAACTCTACTATAAACTTACTCAGGAACTCAATAGTAGTTGTACATTATTATACTAACTCAGTTATACTGTACATACAACCTGACCCGGCTCACTTAGTAGCCAAGTCAAGTATAGCATAATGGTATTATAAACTGGTACAAAGTCATTACTTACTAATTCAACTCAACTCACTTATATGGAATGTGAATGCTAAATGCATTTATTAGGTATTATACATTAAATATAGATGTATACTATAAAACTGAGTACTAACTTGACTCATATTGGTATGAAAATGACTCAGTTCACCCTAGCTCACTACCGAGTAGTAGTTATATATTTTCATACTAACTCAGTCATACTATATATATAACTCATTCAACAGTTGAGTTAGATATGTTTTACAGCATAATAAACTGACTCGAAAACTAACTCACTCAGAAAAACTGACTGACAACTCATACTAAGTGTGAATACTAGGAAATAGATACTATAATAATAAGGAGTTGTAATTGGCTATACCTTTATATAAAATATTCACATTCTTCTAAACCTTAATATTCTTAGCATAAGATACAGAAGAATGAGCCAAGTTTCATAGGTATAGTATATCTTTCTTACTATGAGAAGATAAAGTATAATAAGTTCAATTTAATAGGTATAGCAGCAGCTTTCCATAGTATAATAGTAATAGAGTAAGTAGAATTTAACAAGTATAAGAGTACAATTTGACTAGTATTTGATAGTACAAGATGCAGCTGAATAAGTCAAATTTGATAGATATAGTAGGTCTATTTCATCTTGTGAGAGATAGTAAAATGAGTTGAATTTGATAGGTACTTTGACAGACATAATAGCTACTTAATTTGATAGGTATCACAGCTTCTTAAGAGTATGATATGTAGTAAAACGAGTCAAATATGATAGGTATGGTAAGTTTACTTTACCTTATAAGATACAGCAAAATGAGCTAAATTTTATAAGTACTTTACAGGTATGATAGCTTCTTAATAGTATAAGGTATAGTAGAACGAGTCAAATTTGACAAGTATAGTAGGTCTATTTCACCTTTACGAGATACAGCAAAATAAGTTAAATTTAACATATATGACAGCTCCTCAATTTAATAGGTATGATAGCTTCTCAATTTGATAGGCATAACAGCTCTTCAATTTAACAGGCATAATAACTCCTCAACTTAGTAGGTATGACAGCTTCTTAATAGTGTAAGATATAGTAGAATGAGTCAAATTAAATAGGTATAACAGTCTCTCTTAATAGCATAAGATAAGGATAGATGTAGTCAAGTTGACAGATATGACCTTGCAAGAAAAAAATGAGGCAGAATAAGCTTAATTTAATAGGTATAATACCTTTTTATCAATAGTGTTAGATATGGCTGAATGAGCAGCTCAAGTTGACAAGTCTCTTTACATAGTATAAAAGTAGTAGAATGAGCTAAATTTGACAGGTATAGTAGGTCTCTCTTACACTACCATGGTGAATAGCTGCAAATAAACTTATATGAAGTTAAAAAAAAAAAAAAAAAAGTAAGTCTCTCTTAATAGTATAAGATATAGGAAAATAAACACAATTAGACTAGTATATAGGTCTCTTTTAACATTAAAAGATACAGTAGAATAAACTAACTTTAATAAGTATAGAGGTATAGCTAGACTTTTCTATAGTATAAGATATAAAAGAATAAGTCAAATTTGATAAGGATGACACACCTCTTTTACCAGTATAAGATGTAGTAAAATAAACTTAATTTGATAGGTATAGTAGTACCTTTATATAGAAGAATAGCAGAGTAAGCTAAATTTGATAGGTATAATAGGACTCTTTCTGTATTATAAGATATAGTAGAATAAGTATAGTTTAATAGTTATTCAATATACAAGTATTTTAGCTTAAGAGATATAGCAGAATATGTTGAATTTGGTAGAAATTAGTAGATCTCTCTTGCTAATATAAGATACAGTAGGGTAGGCATAATTTGATAGGTATGACAGCTTCTCTGTTATAGATTTACCATGACTATAGTATGGGTAGCTGGTAGAGCATACGAATAGTGAAAAATGTAAGCACATACGAAATATATATATACGATGTAGATAATATGTGACAGCTAAAAGGCACTACAATCATATAAGTGACTACTAGATAAGTTATATAGAGGACTAGCAAGTATTACTAGTCAAGTGTCTTTTTGACCTGGCAGATGGTAACTTTCTGCGTTTACTACCTCCATAATGGTTGACTAGTGATAAACTGATTACTAGTTCAATGCTTAACTTATCTTGCCAATTCCCTAAGTATTAAGTATTAAAGCTATAGAAAGTAAGACCTTGCTTGAGCTAAGAGCTAAAGAGCGAAAGCCAGAGCTAGAGCTAGAGCTACAAGTAATATGAAAGGTAATATAAGATAGTAAAATATTGATATTAAGTGACACTATATAATTCGGGTATGCTAAGTAATAAGTAGTACTTATGCAATACATCTGAGGCAGCAGCAAAGATAAAGTGATATATCAGATTCCTGTTTGACATCCTGGTTAGAAGAGTCATATAGTATAGTACATAGGATAATCTACGATGGGCAAGGTAGGGGTAGACTCATATAGTAATCCGAAAAAGTTGCCCTAAGAGAGGGAGTACTGTAACAGGTTTACTATGACTATAGTGCGAGTGGCCGATGAAGTGTACGAATAGCAAAAAATGAAAGTATATATAAAATATATATATGTGATGTAGGCAATATGTAATAGCCGAAAGGCGCTGCAATTACATCAATAAGTACTATATAAGCTATACAGAGAACTAGCAAGTATTGCTAGTTAAGTGTCTTTTTAACCTAGCAGACAATAACTTTCTGTATTTACTACCTCCATAATATCCTCAATAATATGAGATATAATAGAATAAGCTTAAGTTAGTAAGTATTACTGGACTCTTTCTATAGTGTAAGAATAGCAGAATAAGGCAAATTTGACAAGTATGGCAGGACCTACCTAGCAGCATAAAATATAGTAAAATAAGCTCAATTTATAGTTAAGATTAGCCACTTTCTATAGTACAAAGTAAGGTAGTATAGTTTAATTTGATAGATACAATAAGACCTGCTTTGATAGTATAAAATATATCAAAATACACTCAATTTACAATTTTATAGGTATGGTAGATTACTTTTAATAGTATGAGATAAGGCAAAATAAGAATGTGCTAAATTGGTATACTATAGTAGGGTAATAAAGGAGTATCTACTAAAGATTATAATCATTAGCTACTATAGTACCTACTGACTTAAGCTCCATTCCCCACCCTTTACTCTTTTTTAAATCACAAGCACTCTATAGATAGTGATAGCTATGTCTATTCTTTATTATCACCCTCAGCCTTCAATTCTTTTACTTTCTTATATCCTCTTGCTATCATTCTAGCTGTATTAGTTATATCTTTGTAATTACCTTATACATATTAATATTCTTACTTGAATAATATTTATACGTGGGTCTAAAGGGTGGATAAGGAAGCTAAGTATACCTAAAAGGGTATATATTAGATATCCCAGCAATATCATTATAAGTAGATATCAACTAGAATTTAGGCAGAGTTTATAGACTATAATAAAGGTTTTGCTATCCATAGATTCTACAATTATTAGCATTATACTTCACAAAATATATTATATTAATACTAGAGCTCCCTAAATACAGGAGTAGAATTACGTAATATTATAAATAATAATAAGAATATACTGATATAAATAAATGCAGAAAAATGAGATTATATAGTTATGGAACTAGTAAAGAGTATATAGTCACTTGACACTAACTTTACAGGTCTCTTATCTACTACTGCTATACCTACACTTATCCTTGCAATTACAAGGTAGCCATATGCTAGTATTATAAGTACTAATACTAATATATATTAATTAATAAAATATTACTCTCTTTAAAATTATTATTAGAAAAATAAAAAGCAACTTAATATGAGTATATTAAATAAATTATACTTTAGAATACTATTGACTTAGACATAATTAATAATATATTCTCTAAAATCTATAATTTCAGTTTTAAAATCAAAAATAAATTTCTTCACTATCTAGTAGAAGACTTTTATAGTAAGAGTCTATAATAGAAGATAAAATAAAATCAATGAATATATTATTAGATTTTTTGAAAATACTAATAGAAGATATATAATCTAGAATAAAGAAAATAAAATTAGAAACTAAGATACCAGAAAACAAAAATAAAAGTAAAAATAAAAATAAAAATAAAAGATTTACAAGAATCTTAATTATAGTAGTTCTTATTTTATAATCTTATCTTTAACTCTTTATCTAGTCTACTAAGGAAACAATTGGTACTGAAGCTACATAGTCTACAATAGTTTTAATAGTCTTCCTAGTTTTAAATTTTATCTTACAACTGAGGAGATTCCTATAATAGAGAGTCCTATATACTAAGTAAAGTTTCTATCTACTCTAAGTTAGATAGTTCAGTAATCCTCTCAGATATATTATTAGCCTATAAGATAGCCAGAGTCTGTCTTCATCTTAAGCTAGTTGAGAAAGTAGATTTATGACTTTAGAGCATTTTACTTCTCCTTTATTTTCCTTCTTTAACTTTAGTTAGATTTCTACTACTTCTTTTTATAGCATAATATTATTACTACTAAGATGAGACTTACCTAACTAGAAAAACACTATCCTAAACTCTTACTAAGGCCAGTGCTGCTAGATTAGACTGATTACCTGTTAGACTTGGCAGAGGATTCTTTGTCTTCCAAATAGAGTAATGCAAAAGAAGTGTGTATCACCATTGATTGTAAGGTCTTTAGGCCTGGCACTCAGTTTATAAAGCTAATCTGCACACATGCCCTAGTACATGTTACTAGCATGTGGCCACCTCGTAACTACGAGTGTGAGTATAGGTGTAGCGGTAGTAGATAAGGGACCTGTAAATTTAGTGTCAAGTGACTGTACACTCTTTACCAGTTCCATGACTATACAATCTCGTTTCTCTGCATTTAATCATATAGTATATTCTCATTATTATTTATAATATCACGTAATCCCACTCCTGCATCCAGGGAGCTCTAGTATCAAATGTAGCTTCAGAAGGTTAATTTTATATATTTTTGGTACTGTTAGAGAGTAGTAAATATACTTTTTCAGCCGCTTGCATACATACTTACTGAGAGACCCCACTCGCTTTGCTCGGGAGTCTATACAACTGCTGGGGAGGGTGACGCACCTAGGGAAGTGACGCACCTAGAGGGTGATGCACCAAGAGGGGTGATACGCCCTGGGAGGTGACATCAAGAGGAGAAAAACTGATAGAGGTGTACAAACACTGAAGGATAGTACTGTATTATCAAGACCCGCACCTTTAAAATTGGTCTCTACCCTGGGATGCCACATTCCTATCTGAAAACTCACATCCCTCTGCTGCAGTCATATTTACAATCAGTACGTTGAGATGGTTGGTTGTTGCCACGGTCGTTTTTGACAGAGGTTAGGTGCCCGCCAAGAGGGATGTAACTCAGTACTATAATAGATTATCTAGCATCTGTACTACGTTGCATGTTTCTTTGTTATGATTATTGGCATTGTTGAATTACCATTTCTTTATTTGCTTGCATAGTCATGTATAATGTGCTCAGTTTATTTAAGCACAGGCGATAGCACAGTTGAAGAATCAAGACACAAGCGGTGTTCTAAGTTCTCTATACTTCTGAAACCTATCGTTACCTCATTACGCCCGTGAATCGCTCCGCTCCGCTGCGCGCTCCACGCAAAACAGCTGCCCTTCCGGCCCGCCGTATATACGCCGCTGTAGCCTTTCCGGCCCGCAGTATATACGCCTCCGTAGCCTCTTCGGCTCGCAGCACATACGCCTCCGTAGCCATCTCGGGCCGCAGCATATACGCCTCCGTAGCGACTCCGGCCTGCCGAATACGCACCTCCGTAGCCGAACATCCAGTGCCTTCCAGCGCCCACCGGAGCCTAGCCCCTCACGCCCGTCACATTACACCGCTCCTTCACATACCACCCCGCCTCCACAATGTCGGCACCTGAAGGCGCATCCGCTCCCTCCTCGCCCTCGAGGACCTCTCCCCGGAGATGCCGCCAACCTCCATAACGAGCAAGCGAATACACATCGCCTGAGCCTGTGAGTGTATAGATCTCCTGGCAAAAGCGTTTCAAGGTAATGTATCCACTCCTCTTTCTCAGAGCCAGCAAGAACTGCAAAACACGATAACCCACGTTGCCCAGCTACTGGCAAGTATGCGAGGACAGATGCTACAGCAGTCATCATTCGAACCGGTGGCTACACCGTAACCGCAACAACAGCCAGCGCAGCCTTCTCGGCCTAACTCAGGTCCGGAGCGCTCCCCTGGAAAGCTCTCCCGAAGGATCTCCTCCTCCTCGTGCCCCGCCTTGCGGTTCTCGTCGAGCATGAGACCCTACGCCTCCTCGTTTTCCCCATGAGTCAAACATTGCCGTGGGGCCTTCCTCCTCCTCCTCTATCAGTTGATGCCATGGGGCCCTCCTTGCTCCTCCTGCGAAGATTCCTCCTCCTGCGAAGATTCCTTCTCCTCCGAAGATTCCTCCTCCTGCGAAGATTCCTCCTCCTGCGAAGATTCCCCCTCCAGAAAAGTTTGATGAGGATGCAAAAGAGCTTGACAAACTTTCTCTTCCTGGTCCATCGTTGGATTAGGAGCTCAAGGATTATTGACGTCGACGAACGCATTGATATGTTCACCTCTCCCTTGAAGGGCCCTGCCCTCACCTTTTTCCGTCAGAACCCTCCAGCATCATGTGCCACAGCTCTGACCCTACTGCATACGACCTTCCAGGACTCCTCAGCCATTGCTGATCCCGCTCGAAACATTCGGACGCAAGCAGTGGGGTAGAAGGCAGGATGAACTGAAATCGACGAGGACAATAACGTGACAAAGATCCCCGATCCCGTCCTCATTTCCTACGTTTCCGCCAGCATTCGGAAGATGTCCGGAACCTTCTAGCCGGCCATCCTGATTGTCGAAGCAACTAGAACCAATGGAAGTTTCCATTGCCGATGCCCTGGGAAAGCCTGAGAATAAGCGCTCCACTCCCTCCACCACCAAGACAAACATCACCTCCAGCAGCCGCTCCACGATACAGCCACCTCTACCTCCGAAGAACAAGAAGAACGTTGACATACCTGAAGAAATGATTCAGAAGAAAGGCAACCGATGCAAACCGTTGCACCAAGTGTGGCAAGAGTGGCCATAGGGTCACCGCGTGCTGGAGAAAAAGTGGTGGAACCGTAGGGGATGGGAGAAGTGGCAGAAACCCAACCGAAGCCAAAGAAGAAAGACAAAGGGAAGTAAAACGCCCTGGAGTCACGAATCCGCTCTCTCGAATCACAGATATCCTAGCCCAAAAGAAGACAAAGACAGACTCTGGCCACCTCGATACAGGCCATCGACGGATCCGAGAGGATCACTGAACTGTCTGACTTGGAGTACATGGGGACCCTGCTCAGCGTGTAGGACTCCCCGTCACAGCGACCCCCTCAGTTGCGAGGTAAAATTCAAAACTGGGAGGACCGTTAGGGCTATGTTGGATTGTGCGGCCCCTGCGCCGATTGTTTCTTTGGCAGACTGGGTAAGGAGTTGAGATTGAGATCGCGAGCGAGGCCTGCGATGATCAAGCAAGGTGATGATTTTTTGTGAATACTTCATTTTCGTTCTCTGGTGTTCCGGTTCCCGACTCTGTTTCCTCTGCTTTGGATTATGTGCATTCTATTGGTGTTCCGGGAAAATCTGATAAGGCATTCAATGATTTTATTTCGCCTTCTGCTCTGGACTCTTAGCAAGAAGGTGTGTTCTGAACTCCCGCCAGACGGTTAACGAATTTGTTTTCGATTCTGACGCCGAAGTTATGAATATCGGCGAATGCATCATTGGTTTGTCCTGGTTAATGGCTTTCCGATTGATTGTGTTAATGGCGTTTTGAGCATAGCATGTTTGATGCACTTGCGTTGAATTGCTTTCTGTTCTTTTCGACGATACCCTTGAGGAGGGTGATATTGTGTTGTTATTTGACTTGGGATCATGAAATCCCTTTTGAGAACCCAAATGCGAAGCCTCCCCATGCTCTAGTGTACCTGGGAAGAAGATGAGGCCTTTAGAGGCATATCGACGAACACTTACCAACAGGGAAGATACGAAGGTCAAGGTCGAAAAGCAGCTTCACCGATTTTTTTTTTTTTTTTTTTCTCGTGCGGAAGAATATGTTGAATGGAAGACGGCATTCAAATACATCCAAAGGCCTATTCGAGTACACAGTCATGCCGTTCGGACTCATCAGCGCACTCGCTTCCTGCTAGGAAATGATGGATGAGATTCTCACCGGCATCGATGGAGTTGTTTGGTACCTGGATGACATCTTAATCAATGGAGGCAAAACCGAACGAGACCATGAAAGGATAGTGGAAAGTGTTGCCAAGTTGAGCAAACATGGGCTCGCGGTCAACCCGGCCAAGTGCGAGTTCCACGTGCACGAAACCATATTCCTTGGTCATCTGATTAATGGCCTTGAGATTAAGTTGGACCCGGCCAAACTCTCTACCATTCGCGACTGGCCACAGCCGATAAAGAAAGAGGTGCAAGCCTTAGGCTTTGCAAACTACTACCACCGATTCGTCCTCAACTACTACCGCCGATTTATTTTACTCCACCACAACTCGACCGCTGACCACCTTGACCGGAAACGTACCCTTTACTTGGGGGGCAGAGCAGCAAGCTGCTTTTACGGAGCTTAAAGACAAGTTCATGAGTGCCCCCATACTGCGACAGTTCGATCGATCCCTGCCTACGATTGTAGAAACCGACTGCTCAGACCAAGCACTCGCCGGCGTCTTGAGCCGGTACTATGACCCTTCACCCATGCGATTACCACTCCCGAATACTGACCCCTGCTGAACGAAACTACTCTATCCACGACAAGGAGCTACTGGCAATCTTTGATTACCTGTACAAGAAATAAAGGATAGAGCTATTGGGAATTAAGTTCACTGTCTTCACTGACCACCATGCACTAAAGTACTTTACAAAACGCCTCAACCGCCGGCAAGCCAACTGGAGCCAGAAACTTTCCGAATTCGACTACGTCATCAACTACACTCCAGAAAAGCTTAATGGCAAAGCCGACGCCCTCTCACGACGAACTGGTGATGCCACCTCTGGCATCGAACAACTATTCAAGAATGGACAATGCTGATTAAGAGGCAGGTGAGGCAGAAGACGTGTGGACTGATATCCCTAGGGTCAACTGCGATGAATGGGTAAGGACCGATGACGGCCCTGTATGGTGCCTGAGCAATATCGACTGAAAGTGGTACTGTATGACAATGCCACGACAGTAACGTGACTACGCACTGGGGTGTGCACCGAACACAGGAATTCCTCTCTCGAAACTTCTACCGGGATGGCTGATTATGTCACCGATTGTGTAGCCTGCCTGAAGGCCAAAGCCGAACGACATCCGAGGCAAACTAGCCTTATGCCAATGCCTGCTGGTACGAAGCCTTGGGAGGAGATAGCTATGGACTTTGTTGGAAAACTACCCGAATCCGAGGGCTGTAACGCTGTTTTAGTTATCACAGACCGGCTCACCGCTATACACCGGCAAAAAACACGGACAACTTGAGACGTCGCCAACGCTTCATCAATGACGTCTTCAGGCAATTTGGTCTACCTCGCCACATCACCTCTGACCATAGACCACAATTCGCCTCAGCCCTCTGGAAAGAATTTACATCGAAACTCGATGTAGGACTCCAACTCAGTACCGTTGACCACCCCCAGACCGACAGAATCTCTGAATGTGCAAATACAGACTCTCTGAATGCGCAATATAGACTCCCAAACAGTATCTTCGCATCTACTGCCACGACCGACAGAACCGATGGGTAATTTGGCTACCTCTGGCCGAATTTGCTTACAATTCTACTGCTACTTCGACCCACGGTTACAGCCCTTTCGCTCTTTATATGGATTCAATTCTAAACTTATTCACCTCTCCAATGACAATGTTTATGCCTCCCCGGCAGCTGAAAAGCCTTTTCGAGAGCGACTTGAACCCCAGGAAACGGAGATCGATGAGGATGACGAGTTCTTCCATGTCGTCGATTCGAAACACATGAACAGGGTAGTACAGTACCGAATCCATTGGCAGGGCTATGGTGAAGATGATGATACTTGGGAACCGATTGAGAACCTACGAAGATCGTTGGAATCTGTCAGAGAGTTCCACGACCGATATCCAAGAAAGCCACCCTGTGGCCTAATAAGGCATCGATGGCTACAGCCAGGCTACTTGGATAATGTGGGATGTGAGTACCTTTTCCTTACGAAGAATTTTTCCCACTGGGTTTTATCTTCGTTAAGGTTTTTAATGGCCTCACTGACCGAGGAATGAGTGCTCGAGACACACCAGTCTCACCGTCGGCCACAGATGAGTGAATTCCTGTGAGAGACCTTGCGCATAAGGTACGCCGATAACCGCATTAGCCACCCTTACGACTCTCGCAAGAGAGCTGATACACATTACTTACAATACCGATTAGTTTGGGTTACTTTTCGGTGATTGTCAGTCGAGACGACTGCCCTAGAACGGGGGGTAATGTTACGGCTAAGGTTTTTTTTTTTTTTTTTTTATTTCACGTGACCCCGCTTGTAGCTGTTCGCCATGGCAGGGCCCCTGGGTCTAGACCCTCAAAGCCCGGAGGCAGGCTTATCTACCTAAATCTTCCACCGCCATCTCTACAAACGAAAACATCGACCCCTCCCCGCCCCACTTCCCCGAGGCACTTAAAAATTAATTGCGGCTAAGGTGAGACTTACCCGACCAGGGGAACACTACCCTGAACCCTTAGTAAGGCCAGTGCTGCTAGACCGGACTGATCACCCGTTAGGCTTGGCAGAGGATTCTTTGTCTTTCGAATAGGGTAGTGCTAAGGAAGTGTGTGTCACCGTTGATTGTAAGGTCTTTAGGCCTGGCACTCGGTTTATGAAGCTAATCTGCACACATGCCCTAGTACATGTTATTATCTAGCATCTGTACTACGTTGCATGTTTCTTTGTTATGATTATTGGCATTGTTGAATTACCGTTTCTTTATTTGCTTGCATAGTCATGTATGATGTGCTCAGTTTATTTAAGCACAGGCGATAGCACAGTTGAAGAATCAAGACACAAGCGGTGTTCTAAGTTCTCTATACTTCTGAAACCTATCGTTTCCTCATTACGCCCGTGAATCGCTCCGCTCCGCTGCGCGCTCCACGCAAAACAGCTGCCCTTCCGGCCCGCCGTATATACGCCGCTGTAGCCTTTCCGGCCCGCAGTATATACGCCTCCGTACCCTCTTCGCCCCGCAGCACATACGCCTCCGTAGCCATCTCGGGCCGCAGCATATACGCCTCCGTAGCCTTTCCGGCCCGCAGTATATACGCCTCCGTAGCGACTCCGGCCTGCCGAATACGCACCTCCGTAGCCGTAACATCCAGTGCCTTCCAGCGCCCACCGGAGCCTAGCCCCTCACGCCCGTAACAGTTAGTATCAGTCCAAAGTGAAAACTTATACTACAAAACTGACTTGTACTGACTTGGACCAATGCAAACATTAAGAAGGCTAGAAAAAGGAGGAATAAGAGGAATTGCTTTTATCCTTTCATTTCATCTATTTCTATTTCTAGAGACCTAGGAGAAGAAGGCCTTTTAATTCTATCCTGTGTTGTTAATGATTCTGTTAAATCTACCTGTATAATAGACTCGGGAGCTACCTCTCAGTTTATTGACCGAGACCTTGCTATAACTCTGAACCTGCCTATAACTCTGAAACCTAGACCTAAGAAGCTAATGATGGTAGATGGATGAGCCTCTATCACCAGCGATATCAGATATACCTACACTCTGAAGCTAGCCATATACTAATACAAAGAAGAACTCACCTTCCAGGTAACCAAGCTGAGAGGATGGAACATGATGATCTTGGGCAGAATCTGGCTATGGCGGCATAATCCCATCATCGATTGGGAAAAGAACACTATCCTATTGGCTTCCAGTTACTATCAAGCCCACTGCTTACCTACCAGGCAAAAGACCCCCCCCCTATGGAGATAACACAACACAGAATCGCCATGGTATCCCACGCTACCTTCAAGATAGCTTCATCACAACCCAGTAGTCAGATTAGTGTTATCACTGCAGCTCCAGTAGTTGAACCTAGCAACAAACTCGCTAGTGAATTGGTGCCCTCTGAATACCACGACTTCCTACCCTCTTCAGCAAGAAGGGAGTGAACACGCTTCCACTCCACTAGTACGTAGACCACGAGATACTTGTGGAGGAGGGGACTAAGCTACCATTTGTATGAATATACTTTATGTCAGACTCAGAATTACAGGAGGTCCATCGCTGGCTAGACGAAAACTTGGCCAAATCCTTTATTCGACTATCCTCTTCCTCTGCCGCCTCACCTATCTTGTTTGTCAAAAAGAAGGATGGATCGCTTCGTCTCTACATCGACTACCGAGCCTTGAATGACATCAACAAGAAAGATCAATACCCATTGCCCAGAATCGAAGAAACTCTGAACCAGGTCAGAGGAGCACGAATCTTTACCCGGCTGGACCTCCACTCTGCCTTCAACCTCATTCGAATCAAGAAAGGCAATGAGTGGAAAACGGCTTTTCGTACTCGGTATGGACTGTTTGAATTCCTGGTCATGCTCTTTGGACTCACTAACGCCCCAGCAACATGTCACCGATTCGTGAATAACACCTTGAGGGAATACCTCGACGTCTTTTGCTACGTATACCTTGACAACATTCTGATATACTTCAAGAACAAGAGTAAGCATAGGAACCAGATACAGAAAGTGTTAGCCAAACTCCAGGAAGCCAGACTCTTTGTTAAACCAGAAAAGTGCAAATTCTCTGTCTCAGAAATATGTTTTTTAGGATTTATCATCTCCGAACAAGGTATCAGAATGGACCCCGCGAAGGTTTCAGCCATTAATGAATGGGAAACACTCAACTCCACCAAAGATCTTCAATGCTTCCTAGGGTTCGCAAACTTCTAGCGAAGGTTTATTCACCAGTAGTCAGCAATTTGCCAACCCTTCTTCAACCTGCTGAGAAAAGGAACCGAGTTCAAGTGGAATGAAGAATGTAGCCAGGTATTCGAGAAACTGAAGGAAGCCTTCACTTCCGCACCCATGCTACGGCACTTTGAACCTGAACTGCAAACAATTCTGGAAACCGATGCCTCCGACCATACCACGTCCGGAATCCTGTCACAAAAATTCCCCGAGAACGGCAAAATGGTACTGCACTCAGTTGCCTATGAGTAAGAAAATGTCACCAGCAGAAAGCAACTACGGAATTGGAGATAAGGAACTATTGGCCATCGTACAGGCAGTCAACGAGTGGCACATATACCTACATGCACTACTGCAGCCATTCACCATTATTACCGACCACCATAACCTAGAGACGTTTAAGTCCAAGACCCTGTTAAACCGTCGCCAAGCCCGATGGGCAGGAGAGCTCGCCCAATACGACTTCAGGATTACCTTCCGGCCCGGAGATAAGAATGGGAAGGCTGATGCACTCACAAGACGATCTAGAGATCTTCCTAAGGAGGGGGATAATCGTGCTAGGCCAATACAAGAAGTCATTCCAGGTGAAAAATTCTCCTCCTTCTCCTTGAACACTATGGTAAATAGTCATGAAGCCGAGATTCAGACCCTGACCCGCACCGACCCCTTCGCTCAGAACATACTGAAGGCACTAGAAAGAGGAGAAAAACGACATCCCAAGGTCCCTCTGGGAGAATTCGACTTCAAGGACGGTGTCCTATACATCTATGGACTGGTATACATCCCTGACAACCTTGAACTACGAACCAAGATTATTCGTACCTGTCACGACCACCCCGCAGCAGGAGACCCAGGGCAAGCTTCGACATACGAGATTTTGTCCCGAAACTACTACTGGCCTGGCATGCGTACAACCATAGCCCGCTACATCCGGAACTGTGACACCTGCTCCCGTATTAAACCTGTTCGCCATGCACCCTACGGACTCCTGAAACCCTTAGACATACCTCAACGAAGGTGGAATTCCCTGTCCATGGACTTCATCACCGGACTGCCTGAGTCTAATGGTAAGGATGCGATCTTAGTTGTGGTGGACTCCCTCACGAAAATGGCGCATTACCTCGCTACCCGGTCTGATGCCAACTCCAAGGATACCGCCCAGCTCTTTTTCGACCACCTCTTCAGATTACATGGCTTGCCAGAATCCATTGTCTCCGATAGGGGTACCCAGTTCACCTCTGAATTCTCCAGAACCCTCTGCGAACTCCTCGGAATCCAACAGAAACTCTCAACCAGCTTCCACCCCAGACCGATGGACAAACCGAGCGAGTCAACGCAATCCTGGAACAGTACCTGCGGGGATACTGCAACTACCAACAGGACAACTGGGCTGACCTTCTCACCTTGGCCGAATTCGCATACAACAATACCCTGTCCTCAACCACGGGAGTAACCCCCTTCTTCGCCAATTATGGCTACCATCCGCGCTACACCCTGCTCCCCAAGCCCAACGTCAAGTTACCCAGCCTTCCGATGCTTCAGGAGTACGCTGACCGCCTACAGGCCCTCGAGGAGTACCTGCGAACCGAAATCAAGTGGGCACAAGCTGTACAGGCTGAAAACTCCGACCAGCATCGCCTACCCGCGCCCAAGTATGACATCGGTGATGAGGTCTGGTTACTTCGACGAAACCTGCGTACCACGCGACCCTCTGGAATGCTTGACTATAAGAGATTGGGAAGGTTCAGGATCCAAGAGAAGATTTCCTCCCATGCGTTTAAGCTCGAACTCCCCCCTCAATGAAGGTCCATCCCGTGTTTCACACCTCCCTGCTTGAACCTGTCGCCACCGACCCCTCCCTGGCCAGACCCAAGAACCGCCACCCCCCGTCATTGTTGAAGATGAAGAGGAGTACGAAGTTGAAGAAATCCTTGACTCCCGCCGAAGGTACAACAAGCTGGAATACCTCGGTCGCTGGACTGGTTACGACCACCCCACCTGGGAACCTGCAGAGTCGTGTGCTAACGCCCCTTGTTGGTCCAACGTTTCCATGACTCCTACCCTGCTAAACCTCGACCACGACCCCCACCGAGACGAGTAGCACATACGAAGACCTAGTACCCCGACCCTGAGGTTCGCTGGAGCTCTCCCTTCAGAAGAGAGGCTACTGTAACGAACCAACCTCCACCACGGCCGAAATACTCCACCTGCACGTGACGCCCGAGGCCCCGAGACCCTGCCACAGCCCGAACTCCTGCCGAGCCGCCGCGTAGCGGCAGTGCCTGAAAGCTCCGACCCTCGCCGCCAGCCCTGAATCCTTACAAACAGCAGCCGCTTGCATCCCGGTCGCTGCCCGTATGTTCCTGCATATTCTCTTGCATCCATGATTCGTCCAGAATGTTCTCCTGCATTAGCTCGAAATTTCTCCCGCGCGCTAGTTTGTTCTTCTGCCAAGTTTCTGGGCTCGTTTGATTCTCCTGTATCTAGAATGTTCTTTTGCCAAGTTCCTGGACTCTCCATAAAGGAGGCTCATTCCCACCTCCCTCTCTGCTCCTCACGTAACAACTTGTATCCACCCTCAGGCTGTACGTAACTCTGCATACATCTCTCTACATCATATAGCGCCGACTGTCTCTACCCACCGTGAACTCCGCTGCCTCCCTGGCACCCGCTGCCTCCCTGGCACCCGCTGCCTCCCTGGCACCCGCTGCCTCCCTGGCACCCGCTGCCTCCCTGGCACCCGCTGCCTCCCTGGCACCCGCTGCCTCCCTGGCACCTGCTACCTCCCTGGCACCTGCTGCCTCCCTGGCACCCGCTGCCTCCCTGGCACCCGCTGCCTCCCTGGCACCCGCTGCCTACCCTGTATCTCGACCCCGGCCCTGACCCATTCTTTACAGCCGTGCATGTGGAAAGTAGACCGTTTTGCGCATAGTAAATACGTTGGAAATGCCCTCGCCATGGATGTGGAAAGTAGACTGTTTTGTACATAGTAAATACATCCGTAATGCCCTCGCTGCGTATGTGGAAAATAGACCGTTTTGCATATAGTAAATACGTTGGAAATGCCCTCGCCGTGCTTGTGGAAAGTAGACCATTTTGCGCATAGTAAATACGTCGGAAATGCCCTCACCGTGCATGTGGAAAGTAGACAGTTTTGCACATAGTAAATACGTTGGAAATGCCCTCGCCGCGCATGTGGAAAACAGACCGTTTTGCACATAGTAAATACGTTGCAAATGCCCTCTCCGCGCATGTAGAAAAGAGACCGTCTTGCACATAGTAAATACGTCAAAAATGTCCTCGTCGCGTATTTTTTTTTTTTTTTAATTTCATTACTCGCGTGCCGCCCTATGGGCTATGGCGAGGTATATATAAACTAGAACTAATACAAAAGACTGACTAAAAACTAAATACAAGTATTGCCCGCTTGTCCTTCATGATGTGGGTAGAACAACATCCAACATCTATTTCCTTCCCCTGTCTGTCTCATACATACACGACTTTAACCACTGGTCTGGTCAGGGTCAGGATGGGGGTTGAGGTTGCAGTTGGTGTCTTAGTCCTGACTAGTGGAGAGGTTGTAATTTTCTTTAACTTTTTGCTTCTCCTTCTCCGGGTCGCATATGTAGAAAATAGATACATGTTAAATAAGCTCCTCGCACATGTATAAAATAAACTATTTTGTACATAGTAAATGTAACAGATGATAGTAAATGCAGAGAGTTACTATCTGCTAGGCCAAAAAGACACTTGACTATTGATACTTGCTAGTTCTCTACATAGCTTATATAGTATATTTTATAATTGCAACGCTAGTATCCAGCTGTTGTATATCACCCATGTTGCATATACATATATTACGCACACATCTACTGACTACCCATCCTACAGTTGCAGTAAATCTGTAACAGTAAATATATTATAAAAGCTCTTATAGTATATGTGGAAAATAGACTATTTTATACATGTTAAATAGTTTCGTTACATATATAGAAAATGAGTCATTTTCCACATGTTAACTACACTATATATAGGTTCTTTATAGATATAGAAAATAGCTTCTTTTTAGCATATTAAATTCATTAGAAATAACTACTTTACATATGAGAAAATGAGTCATTTTCAGTATATTAAATACATTGAAAATGTATATTACTAATTAGAATTATTACTTAATAAGGTAGTTAATATACCTGAAGTGGTAATGACCTGCCCCCCTGTAATAATCTATTCTCTGAGCACTTTTCATCATACATTTCTCACTCTACTACTTATTTTGTATATATTACAACTATAAAAATTACTTAACATTATACCAATTTGATATTACTGAATCAGAATTTGCTATCATAATAAGGAAAAAACCAAAATTCCAATATTTATAACTAAATTTATTATTATTTACCTAAGTTGAGTCCTTCCTATATATAGTATAGCTCAACATTCTCGAAATCCCAAAAATTATATAGAAAATTAGTAATTCTTATCTATCTAGAGCTGGTCTTTTTATTAAAAGTCAATATTACATATACAGATCATATAGGATGCAATGCATCTTCAATTGTATAGAAGTAGTTTATATTTGTGAGCTAATCTTTATATCTTAATCTGACCTTTACTGTTTTTAGACTTCTCAAGTAATTCAGAAATACTGGGACTTGAAGTTGTAGTAGTTGAAGTACTAGAAGTGGTAATAGTAACTTCTTCTGAGATACCAGATAGAAGAGATATAAGACTCAAATCTAGTATTAGAACTTTTTTTACCTACCCTCCATTCTAGTATTTAGACTCTCCTATCTTATAGACTAAAGATCTTTCCTAGCCCCAGCCTTGCATGTAAGTTCCTCTATGATATCTTTTTATAACTTGTTCAGCTATAGCCATCTCTTTCTATTTTCATTCCTTTTTTGTCTTACTTTCTTGATCCATTGCTGCTAACTACTTTATATATTAGTGCCTTCTTTCTTATCCAAAACTATTTTTGTACCTTCTAAAGTTTCTCTTCATCTTTTCTGACCTTTACTAGTACTCTCTATTTCCTTTTCGATATCTCTTACTATTTTTTCCTTCTATTTTCAGTATTGCTTTAACTTCAGCTCAAGGCAGCTTAGAAGAAAGTGAGTAAATATAATATCTTGGGCATCTTAGGTAGAGAACCACATCTTACTAGATCAGTGAAAATATACTTAACTAGTAATATTTACTAGTCCTCTGTATAGCTCATTTAGCAATATATATCTGCATCCTATATATTTATTCTCACATTTTATATATATTACATATATGCTCTATTAGCCACCTAAAGTGACCTATGATAGCAAGGCAAAAGAAGAATAAAAATAGAGAGAAATAGTATTATAGAGGTAATGAATATAGAAAGTTACCATCTATCAGGTTAAAAAGAATCTTGACTAATAATACTTACTAGTCCTCTGTATAGCTTATATGGTACTCATTATATGACTATAGTGCCTTTCCAGCTGTCACATATCACTTATGTCATATATGTGCATTTCATATGTACTTGCATTTTTCACTCTTCATACACTCTATCAGCCACCCATACTATAGTCGTAGTGAACCTGTAATAGTACCCCCTCTCTTAGCTTAACTTCTCTGAGTTGCTATATAAGTCTGCTTCTACTTTGGCCGTTGTGGATTATCCTATGTACTATGCTACATGACCCTTCCAACCAGGATATTAGCCAGAGATCTAATACATTACTTTATCCTTACTACTGCCTCAAATGTATTACGTAAGTGCTACTCATTACTGGGCATGCCGGGATTATATAGTATTGTCTAATATCAATATTTTGCCATCTTACATGGCCTTCCATATTGCTCTTAGCTCTGGCTCTTTCTCACAGCTCTTACTCTTTGGCTCTTGACTTAAGGAAAGTCTTACTTTCTGCAGCTTTAATATCTAATACTCAGAGAATTGGCAAGATAAGTTAAGTATCGAACCGGTAACCAGTTTATTGTTAATTAACTGTTATAGAGGTGGTAAATTCAGAAAGTTATCATCTATTAGATCAAGAAGATACTTGACTAGCGATACTCACTAGTCCTCTACATAGTTTATATAGTATTTATTATATAACTACAGCATCTTTCCAGCTATCGCATGTCACTTATATTGCATATGCACATTTTATATATACTTACATTTTTTGCTCTTCATGCACTCTATCGGCCACTCACACTATAGTCGCGATGAATCTATAATAAATAGCTATAGCTAAACAAGTTACAAAAAGACACTATAGAGGAACTCACATGTAAGGCTGAGGCTAGGAAAGATCTTTAGTTTATGAGATAAGAGAGTCTGAATACTAGAAGTAGGAGTGAGTAGAAGAAGGTTCCAATAGCAGATTTAAGCTATATGTCTTTTCTGTCATATCTGGCATTATAAAAGGAGTTACTATTAGTACTCCTTGTACTTTAACTACTACAACTTCAAGTTTTAGTATTCCTAAATCACTTGAGGAGTCTAGGAATACTGAAGGTCAGATCAAAATATAAAGATTAACTCACAAATATAAACTACTTCTATACAATTGAAGGTATATTATATCTCATATGATATGTATATGCAATATTGACTTTTAATAAAAAGACTAGTCCTAGATAGATGAGAATTACTAGTTTTCTATATAATTTTTCTAATTTCGAGAATGTTGAGCTATACTATATATAGAGAGGACTCAACTTAGGTAAATGATGATAAATTTAGTTGTAAATATTAGAATTTTGATTTTTTTCTTATTATAATAGCAAATTCTGATTCAATGATGTCAAATTAGTATAATATTAAGCAATTTCTATAGTTGTAATATATTCAAAATAAGTAGTAGAGTAAGGAATATATGATGAAAAGTACCTAGAGAGTGGATTGTTATAGGAGAGTAGATCATTACCATATCAGGCATGCTACCATTCTACCACTCCCACGGCTACTGTTTGCTGCTTCCCCTATGCCAGTTGGGTCTCTACTGTATACTGCTCCTTTCATAGTTGTATATACCTATTGTATTAGTTATACATATTAGTCACTTAAATCAGTTGCATGAGATACTCTTTCTTTAGTATTATATTCTGTTTCTTCTACATCTATTAATTATTTTTATTATCATTATTTGTAGGCTATTGATACATATAGTAAAAGATTAACTTCTGGTATTAAGAAGTTTTGTTTACATATATATAAAGGTTATAGATAAGTAGCAGATACAGCGAAGTGGTAAAGAGGCATATATAAGGGATATATATAGTTTTTCCTATATTAGATTAGCTATTCTCTCTTTTTGGTTAGATTAATATATACTAGCATGCCTGAAGTAGTAATGAGCTGCTCTTCTGTAATGATCCACTCTCTTGGCACTTCTTATTATATATTTCTTGCCTTATTACCTATTACTAGATATATTGTGACTATGGAAATTGCATTGTATTATATCAATTTGATACTGCTGAATCTAAATATACTATCATAATAAGAAAAAAGCTAAAATTTTAATAACTATAACTAAATTTATCATTATTTATATGAATTAACTCCTCCCTATATATAATATACCTCAATATTCTCAGAATCAGTAAAATAATATAGAAAATGAGTAATAATCATTCGTCTAGTACTAGTTTTTTTAGTTAAAGTTAATAAATATATATAGAAATTATATACGATACACACACCTTCAAATATATAGAAGAAATTTACATTCTTGAGCTAATCTCTATACCTCAATATTATCATCAGTGTTCTCAGAGTCCTCAGGTAATTCAAGAATACTAGGACTTGAAGTAGTAGTAGATGAAGCACTCAAGATAGTAGCAGTAACTTTATCTGAAGTATCAGATATGATAGAGGAGGTCTGTAACTTAAGATTTACTACTGGAACCTCCTTCATACCCCCTTTAGCAGGTGTTCAGACCCTTCTACCTCCTGAACCAAAAGCCTTTCTCAGCCTCAGCCTTGCCTACAAGCTCCTCCATGATGTTACGGGCGTGAGGTGCTCGGCTCCAGTGGGCGCTGGAAGGGACCGGATGTTACGGCTACGGTGGGGACAACGGCGGTGCTGGCATCGTACCAGAAGTGTGAATATGGCGAGTCAGAATGGCTACGAAGGTGTATACGGCGGACCAGAAGGGCAGCTACTCGGCAGGGAGTACGCAGCGGAGCGGAGTGATTCACAGGCGTAATGATGGAATGATAGATTCAGAGTTATAGAGGACTTAGGACACCGCTTGTGTCTTGATTCTTCTAACTATGCTATCGCCAGCAGGCGCTTATATAGACTTCAGCACAGCCATACATGAGGAGTCAACAAATAAATAATTGGCTGGCCCCACAGCGATTCCTTATCAATGCCAATATCTATGGTAATAGGTACACATAATGAAAATATGCAAAAATAGTACGGGACAAAGATAACGAATATACTAATGCATGTGCATATATAAATAAAGCTTCTGTAATTCGAGTGTATGCATCAAGCTTCATTCCAGATGACACACCCTTCCATAGTACTGCCCTATCTAAATGATGCGAGAATTAACAGCTAAGCCTAACGGGTGATCAGTCCGGTCAATCAGCATTGGTCTTATGTTCGATTACAGGGTTAGCGTTTTCCCCTTAGCGGGTAAGTCTTCACCTTTAGCCATGGCAGCTAATTAGTAGTGGAACCCTTGCTTCTTGCCACAATAGTAGGCAAGTTTCCACCTTAGCCGTAATACATGACCTCTCTTTATAGTCTACTCAGCTGCAGCTATTTCTTTCTGTTCTCGTTTCTCTTTTACCTTTCTTTCTTACTCCTCCACTATTAGCTGCTTTTTCACTTCAGTAGCTTCTTTCTTATCCTCAGCTATTTTTCATCACTCCTCTACCTTTTGAATTTTCTCTTTCTCTTTTTTATCTTCTTTACTACTTTCTGTTCCTTTTCTAACCTCTTCTACTCTTTCTTTTCCTTTACTTCTAGTACTACTTTGACTTTAGCTTGTCGAGAGGATTCAATACATACTTGATTAAGAGTCTGAAGGCCTTTAATATACTTCCAACTACTAGCCAAAGGTTTTTTGACTATCTTACCATTCCATAGAGCTTTGAAAGTCATAGCATTAGGTTCAATTAGTATATATTTTATTAGCTTTTCCTTCAGAAACAATACATGATCTGTCATAGTCTTATATATATATGAAGTCAAAATTGCCTTGTCCAGAGCAGTTCATAGTACTATTTGCTTTAATAGAGTATTTAATATAGAGAGATCTGAATTAACTATTATTGTCACTTAAACTTGAGGAGGAATAACTTTATTAAAATCAATAGACCAGTATCCAGACCCTCGCCATATACTCAAAATAGTATTGGTAGTAAAAGTAGATTATCTGGCACTACAAAGAATTTCCTAGAAGTTAGGTTTATGCAAAATATTACAAGACTTTTGATATATCCAATCTTATAAGCTATTACAGTAGTATCTTTGGAAAGGAGAGAAACATCTAATATCAAGAGATTATATTAAATGAGTTGAATATAGAAGAAGACAAAGCATTTGAATTCAGTAATTGAGTGCATATTTAATAACGTGGTAAGTGATATGGGAAGAGTAACTATCAACAATTAAAAGGTGCTAAGGATATTAGAGGGAGGTAAGGTCAGTGAATCACTCGAAATAATTATACTGTATTTATCATATATAGTACTTGTAGGAAGACCAGTTGCTATAGGAGTACCAGCAGTGGAGGCAGGGGTAGTGGAGGTAGGAGTGGTAGAGGCAGTAGAAGTAGTAGAGGTAGTGGTAGAGTTCATAGGGTGAGTATATGGCTCAAAGTGATATTTTATAAATTTAATACCTAGTTCATTATCTATGTATTTACTAGATAAGTATCCAAAAGTTGTAGGAAGTTTATGGACACCTTCAGTACCATAATAGCCTTCTCTATGAGTTTTCACCTACCAGACAAGGTATAGAGGAATGATATAACTAGCAGCATTTACTGTCTCTATAATAATAACAAATTCTCGATTACCATTAGTAACTGTAATTTTTTACTTTAGGCCTGCTCGAACAATATATTTTTGCCTGCTAGTTGCAATACCCATAATAATTTCTTCTTTATCATAGTTCCAGAGAGTAATCTTAAGTTGACATATTATAGTCTGAAGTAATCAATAAAATACCTTCTGCACTGGAATATTTATCCCTTATAAATGCTGAATATGCTCAAGATATTATATATATTTGCTATTAACTATAGGATATTGAAGTAAAAATCTCTCATGCTACTGATCTTCTGAAACTGTATTACTAAACCTTTACTATAGAATTAAAATAGCTATAGATCTTAGTATTTGCAAATGAACTAAAAAGCCCATATCACTCATTGTAAGTGCCCAGGTTTCTAATACATTCTCTTCACCTTTAAGAAGTAATTGCTACCTTTCGTGAGCCTCCTTCCTTCCTTTCTATATCCTGTCGAGTCATTTGTGTAATGTAATAGCTTTTATATCAAAGTAGAAAGCAATTTTTAGTATTAACTCTTTCCAATATGTGTATATATAAGCAATTACTCAGTTAATATTTTCAGGCTTACTTTTCTATTACATAATTATTAACTGCAAGTAAAATAAGTTCAAAATATATAGAATTTGCTAAGATATATAGGATAATTGTAGTTGAAAGATCAGGAGTAGGTTGCTGAAGTAGGAATAAAAATATAGGATTATTACAGAGGAGCAGATCATTACTACATCAGGCATATTAGGATAGTTGTTATTGCTGAAGATTTATAATAAAAAGTATAGTAGTATATAATATTAGAGTATAAATTTGTATGGGCTAGCAATGAAAAGTTATCTAAATTGGAATAGGTTATTGATGAAAAGTCATGTTTTTTTTAGTATAGACTATTCTGAAAACTACTGAGTGGAGTTTTTTGGCCATTGCTGCCAAGCAGTAGCAGGGCAGAGATATGATAAGGATAGCCTACTAGTATGAAAATTTACTCAAAACTCACTATGTTTAACTGTAAATACAGCAAGAACAAGAGTAGTAAATGTATTATTTTTTTATATAAGAATATAGGAGAGATCTAGAGCTTTCATTTAAGGCTAGTTGAAAGATAATTGGATCAAAATTGCATGTTGTAGCAGGAATACAAAGTTGTATATTTTACCGAGCCGTAAAAAAGCCTACCTAACTCTACCTTTTATTTATATAGAATTACTTTTCAAATTTAAGTCATATATCATATCCATTTATTTAGAACTATTATTCTTTTTATGTATATTTATTTTGCTACCTATTATTCTTTTAGATACTATGTATATTTATTTTACTATCTTTTATTCTCTCATATATATAGATAGTGACATTGTTTTCACTCTTTGTTCTAGACTGGCCTGAATAGCCTAGACTAGCTTAGACTGGCCTAAGCTGACCTTATAGCCAGCCTGAAAGATCAGGCCAGGCCTAGGCCTAGATTTTCATAGTCTAGGCTAGCCTATTAGAAATAGAGTTAGAGAGAAGATAGACATACTAGCCCTGCACTCTACCTACATCATGCATGAGTTCTGAGTACTACATGTATTTAGTCAGTAGGTACCTTCTGTTAAGGATTTATGTGAAATTTAAACCCTTGCTTTAAAATAAAACTGGGGTCCGTATCCTTGTTTTCTTGTTTACTATAGTTGGAGATATTTGTAATTAGAGTACATTTCACATCAACCTCAAGACTTAAATCCCAATCAAAATTAATAGATAAAATTAGTTTTATATCAAAAAATGATAAATTAGTAAATAAAAATTAATATTTTGAGGTAATATCTATTTATTTAATTTTTTGTTATTGTAATTTGACAATTAAAAATAAGAAGTTTTATATGAGAATGGATAAAAATGTCTACTTTTAGTAACTACTAAATATAGTATAGTACATACGAAACTAACCAAAAAAGGAAATTAGCTAACCGAAAATATCATAGAATATATATATTTCCTATGCATACCCCTTTTACTACTTCATTTTATCTGGTATCTGTCTATGATCTTTATATATATATGAATGAAACTCTTTAGTACTATAGGTTAACCCTTCATTATATGCATCACTAGTACACAAATAATAATAATAAAAATAATTAATAGATATGGAAGAAACAGAATATAATACTAAAGGAAGAGTATCTTGTAAACTATTAAATAACTAACAATAGCAACAGGGTAGGTAAATACTGACAGGTTGTAGAATCAATTTAAGTGACTGATTGAGTGACTAATTGAGCGACGGATTGAGTGACTGATTGAGTGACTGATATATACAACTGATATTTGTGACTGATGCAATAGGTATATAAGAAGCAGTATCCAGTAGAGATCTAACTAGTATAGGTAAAGGTAGTAGAGTAAGCAAGTAGAAGAAAACCAAATCAATATAACAGTTTGAAAGAGGGTAGAATAGTGTATATAATTACTACATAACTAGTACTTAGTCATCAAGCCAAATGTCTGTCCCACTATATATATAGATGTTGTTACGGCTAAGGTGGAAACTTGCCTACCACTGTGGCAAGGGGCAAGGGTTCCACTACTAATTAGCTGCCACGGCTAAAGGTGAAGACTTACCCGCCAAGGGGAAAACGCTGACCCTGCAATCGAACATAAGACCAACGCTGATTGACCGGACTGATCACCCGTTAGGCTTGGCTGTTGATTCTCGCATCATTTCGATAGGGCAGTACTACGGAAGGGTGTGTCATCCGGAATGCAGCTTGATGCATACACTCGAGTTACGGAAGCTTTATTTATATACGCACATGCATTAGTACATTCGTTATCTTTGTCCCGTACTATTTTTGCATGTTTTCGTTACGTATGCCTATTACCACGGTATTGGCATTGATAAGGAATCGCCGCGTTGCCAGCCAATTATTCATTTGTTGACTACTCATGTATGGCTGCGCTGAAGTCTATATAAGCGCCGGCTGGCGATAGCATAGTTAGAAGAATCAAGACACAAGCGGTGTCCTAAGTTTCTCTATAACTCTGAACCTATCGTTCCCTCACTACGCCCGTGAATCGCTCCGCTCCGCTGCGTGCTCCCCGCCGAGTAGCTGCCCTTCCGGTCCGCCGTATACACCTCCGTAGCCATTCCGACCCGCCGTATTCACACTTCCGGGACGACGCCGGCACCGCCGTGTTCCCCACCGTAGCCGTAACATCCGGTCCCTTCCAGCGCCCACCGGAGCCGAGCACCTCACGCCCGTAACATTACACCGCTCCTCTTTCACCTACCACCCCGCCTCCACAATGTCGGCACCGGAAGGCTCATCCGCTGCCTCCTCTTCCTCAAGGACCTCTCCCCGGAGATGTCGCCAACCTCCGTGACGAGCAAGCGTCTCAAGGTAATGTATCCACCCCTCTCTCTCAGAGCCAGCAAGAACGGCAAAACCCGATAACCCACGTTGCCTAGCTACGGGCAAATATGCGTGGTCAAATATTGCAGCAGCTAGCATTCCAGCCAGAAGCGACTCCGCAACGACGACAGCCACCGCAGCCTCCTTGGCCTACCCAGGTCCGAAAGGCTCTCCTCCGAAGCATTCCCTCCGCCGGGTACTGATGGTGCGGTTTCCTCCGCAACCTGCAAATGTTCCCCGACCCGAGTCGGCAAATCGCACAGCGCACTAAAGCCTGATCCCGGAGGACCTCCTCCGCCGGGTATTGATGGTGCGGGTACTCCTCCTCCTCGTGCCCCGCCTTGCGGTTCTCGTCGAGTACGAGACCCTACGCCTCTTCGTTTTCCCCACGAGCCAAGCACTGCCGTGGGACATTTCTCTCCTCCGCCTCCTGCGAAAATTCCCCCCTTCAGAAAAGTTTGACGGGGATGAAAAAAAAAAGCTTGACAATTTTCTTCCTGGTCCAACGATGGATCAGGAGTTCGTGAATCACTGCCGACGACGAAACCTCTCGTTTGGAGGGCCCTGCCCTCACATTTTCCGTCGGAACCCCTCAGCGTTATATGCCACAGCTCTCACCCTACTGCGTATGACCTTCCAGGACTCCTCAGCCATTGCTGAGGCTGCTCGAAACATTCGGACGCAAGCAGTAGGGTAGGATGCAGGATTTCTCAACTGAAATCGACGAAGTATTAGTACAATGACGTGGCAAAGACCCCCGACCCTGTCCTCATTTCCGACGTCTCCGCCAGCATTCGGAAGATGTCCGGAACCTTCTAGCGGGTCATTTTGAGTATCGAAGTTATTAGAACCAATGGAAGTTTCCATTGCCGACGCCCTAGGAAAGCCTGGGGATAAGCGCTTCACTCCCTCCACCACTAAGACAAACATCACCTCCGTCAGCAGCAGCTCTACGATACAGCCACCTCCACCTCCGAAGAACAAGAAGAGCGATGACATACCTGAAGAACTGACTCAGAGAAAAGGCAACCGATGCATCAGGTACAAGATGACGTCATGCTGCGAAAAGAAGTGGTGGAAATCCAACCGAAGCCAAAGAAGGAAGACAAAGGGGAAGTAAAACGCCCTGGAGTCACGAATCCACTCTCTCGACTAGCCCAAAGAAGACGAAGACAGATTCTGGCCACCTCATAGGCCGTCGACGGATCCGAGAGGATCACTGAACTGTCTAACTTGGAGTGGATGGGGACCCTGCTCAGCGTGTAGGACTCCCCGTCACAGCGACCTCCTCAGTTGCGAGGTAAAATTCAAAACTGGGAAGACCGTTAGGGCTATTGTGGACCGTGCGGCCCCTGCGCCGATTGTTTCCTTGGCAGACTGGGTAAGGAGTTGAAGATGAGGTCACAAGCAAGACCCGCGATGATCAAGATTCTTGAGAATCCTTCGTTTTCGTTTTCGTTTTCGTTTTTGCTTTCGTTTTCGTTTTCTGCCGTCCCGGTTCCCGATTCTGTTTCCTCCGCTTGGGATTATGTGCCTTCTATTGGCATTCCGGGAAAATCTGATAAGGCATTCGTTGTTTTTATGTCGCCTTCTGTTTTGAACTCCCGCCAGACGGTTAAGGAATTTGTTTTCGATTTTGACGCCAAAGTTATGGATATCGGCGGATGCATCATTAATTGTGTCCGAAGTCAATGGCGTTCCGGGAAAGTCTGATAAGTCTCTGTTGACTTTGTTTCGTCTTTTGTTCTGAACTCCCGCCAGACGGGTAAGGAATTTGTCTTCGATCTTGACGCCGAAATTATGGATATCGGCGGATGCATCATTGTGTCCGAGTCAATGGCGTCCTGAAGCATAGCATGTTTGTTGCACTCGTGTTGAGTTGCTTTCTGTTTTTCTGATGATACCCTTGAAGAGGGTGATATTTCGTTGATTGATGCACGCGAGCACTAGCACTCGCGATATGTTAATGTTTTTTCTGAGGAACAGGTATGCCGCTTACCTCCTCACCAAAGCTGGGATCATGAAATCCCTTTCGAGAATTTTGATGCGAAGCCTCCCCATGGTCCAGTGTACCTGGAAAGAAGATGAGGCTCCTTAGAGGTATATCGTCGAACACCTACCAGCAGGGAAGATACGAAGGTCAAGGTCAAAAGCAGCTTCACCGATTTTTTCGGAAGATAGATGGGTCCCTCCGACCGTGCGTTGATTATAAGGGCACTAAACGAACTCACCACTCCGAACAAACACCCTCTGCCCTTAACGTCGGAACTCCTCAAAAAGACCCAAAGCGGTAAATGGGTTACCAAACTCGATCTCGATAACGGCAACAACCCCATGTGAATTAAGTCAGGCGACGAACGGCGGCTGTCAAACACAGCCAACGGCTTATTCGAAGTACCCAGTCATACCTCTCGGACTCATCACACCTGCTTCCTTCGAAGAGATGATGGATGAGATCCCCACTTGCATCGGTAGAGTTGTTCGGTACCTGGACTCTTAATCAATGAAGGCAAGTCCGAACGAGACCATAAAAGGATAGTGGAAAAGTGCTTGCCAGGATTGAGCAAACATGGGCTCGCGGTGCGAGTTCCATGTGCACGAAACCATGTTCCTTGGTCATTTTATTGTTGGCCTCGAGATTAAGATGCACCCGTTCAAACTCTCTACCATTCGCGACTGGCCACAGCCGATAAAAGAAGGTGCAAGCCTTTCTAGGCTTTGCAAACTGCTGCCGCCGATTCGTCCTCAACTACTACCGCCGACTTAATTTACTCCGCTACAACCCGACCGCTTACAAGCCTTGACCGGAGACATACCCTTTCTTTGGGGGGCGCAGAGCAGCAAGCTGCTTTTACGGAACTCCGAGACAAGTTCATCAGTGCCCCCATACTGCGACAGTTCGATCGATCCCTGCCGACGATTATGAAACCGACCGCTCAGACCAGGCACTCGCTGGCGTCTTGAGCTTAAGAATGACGTTACCACCCGTCACCCCTGCGAGTACCACTCCCGAATACTGACCCCTGCCGAACGAAACTACCTCTATCCACGATAACGAACTCTTGGCAATCCTTGATTGTACAAATAGAGGATAGAGCTATTTGGAATTAAGTTCACCGTCTTCACTAACCACCACGCACTTCACCACCAAACAACGCCTTAACAGCCGACAAGCCAACGGGAGCCGACTTTCCGAATTCGATTACGAAAGCCTAACGGCAAAACAGACGCTCCCTCTCGAACTAGTGAAGTGGAAAGACGTGTGAACTAATATCCCTGGGGTCAACGGTGACAAATGGGTGAGGAACGATGACGGGTCCTAGGTACCCGAACCAGTATTGACTGGAAGTGATAGTGATGATGCCACGATAGTAACGTGGCTCGACACTGGGGTGTGCATCGGGCTCCTCTCTCGGAACTTCTACTGGGACGGCTGGAAAGACCAAGTAGCCGATTATGTCGCCGGTTGTGCAGCCTGCTTGAAGGCCAAAGCCGACCGACATCTGAGGCAAACTAGACTTATGCCAATGCCTACTGGTACGAAGCCTTGGGAGGAGATAGCTATGGACTTTGTTGGAGAACTACCAAGGGCTTTAACGCTATTTCAGTTGTCACAAACCGGTTCACCGAAATGCAGCGCTGCACTATACACCGGTAAAAAATACTTGGACAACTCGAGACGTCGCCAACGCCTTCAATGACGTCTCCAGGCAATTTGGTCTACCCCGCCACATCACCGTGGACCACAATTCGCCTCAGCCCTTCGGAAAGACATTACATCCGAACTCGACGCAGAACTCCAACTCTGTACCACTTACCACCCCCAGACCGACAGAGTCTCTGACGCGGAACGTCTGGTATTGCAGAGAGTGTGTAATACAGACTCCCAAATAGTATCTCCACATCTTCCATGACCGAACTATGGCAGAGATGACGAGATTTGGGAAACGGTTGAGAATCTTCGTAGATCGTTGGAATCTGTCAGAGAGTTCCACGATCAACATCCGAGGAAGCCTTCGGGACCCTACGGTCCAATAAAGCATTGATGGCTCATGGGACAGAGCATCTCGCACAAATGGGAATTCTGTGCAGCCATGCTACTCGGATGGTTCGTTGACGTGAGTACCTTTTCCTTACGAAGACTTTTTCCCACTGGGTTTTGTCTTCGGGAAGGTTTTTAACGGCTCACTGATGATGAGTGAAAGACACACCAGTCTCACCATCGGCCACGGGCAACTGCGGTTCAGCTCGTGTGTTACCTCGCGTATAAGGTACGCCGATAGCCAAAGTATGAGACCCACAATCCCAATTAGTTCGGTTTTCTGTTGGTGATTGTTACTCGGGACGAGTACCCTAAACGGGGGGTAATGTTACGGCTAAGGTGGAAACTTGCCTACCACTGTGGCAAGGGGCAAGGGTTCCACTACTAATTAGCTGCCACGGCTAAAGGTGAAGACTTACCCGCCAAGGGGAAAACGCTGACCCTGCAATCGAACATAAGACCAACGCTGATTGACCGGACTGATCACCCGTTAGGCTTGGCTGTTGATTCTCGCATCATTTCGATAGGGCAGTACTACGGAAGGGTGTGTCATCCGGAATGCAGCTTGATGCATACACTCGAGTTACGGAAGCTTTATTTATATACGCACATGCATTAGTACATTCGTTATCTTTGTCCCGTACTATTTTTGCATGTTTTCGTTACGTATGCCTATTACCACGGTATTGGCATTGATAAGGAATCGCCGCGTTGCCAGCCAATTATTCATTTGTTGACTACTCATGTATGGCTGCGCTGAAGTCTATATAAGCGCCGGCTGGCGATAGCATAGTTAGAAGAATCAAGACACAAGCGGTGTCCTAAGTTTCTCTATAACTCTGAACCTATCGTTCCCTCACTACGCCCGTGAATCGCTCCGCTCCGCTGCGTGCTCCCCGCCGAGTAGCTGCCCTTCCGGTCCGCCGTATACACCTCCGTAGCCATTCCGACCCGCCGTATTCACACTTCCGGGACGACGCCGGCACCGCCGTGTTCCCCACCGTAGCCGTAACATCCGGTCCCTTCCAGCGCCCACCGGAGCCGAGCACCTCACGCCCGTAACAGATGTCTCTAACTATAGAGCATTCGAAACAATTTTTTTAAAGAGGGGTACCTCCTCTCTTTTTCAAAATACTCACTTAAATAAACAATAAACAATAAATTTCAAAAGCAGTTAGTTAGAGTATACTACTGCTAAAGTAGTATAGTCTACAATAACTATACTATATAGAGGATATTTAAATTTACATTTACATTATTCGTACCTATTTCTGCTTGCATATATAATATCCAGTAATGCATTCTTATGCTCTAGCTAGAAATTTTCACTCTGACAGTTCAGCCTCCTCTACTCTTTCACTTTTCAGATACATTAATACCTAACTGCTACCTAGTGCTTGTCAGCAGAACTTGACTGCTATTTCTTAAGATATAGTGCTCTCTTAGTGGTTGGGAGCTCCTAGTGCTCTCTTGGTGCTTGGGAGCTCCTATTGTCTTTTGTGGTGAGATTGACAACTTGTTCACTGGCTCCTAATTTCTGCATTTAAGCTGTAAATGTCTGCATAAACAAAAGGTTTTCTTGATTTATTATTTACTGACGTCGAACTGCTTAGAGAAACTACCCCCTGCTTGCGGCGGAAATGTACCCTGGTAAAATTTGGTTTGAATTTCACATAAATCCTTAGCGGAAGGCACCCACTGTTACTTCTTTTCTTTTCTGTTCTTTAATAAAGACCTCGCCATAGCCCATAGGGCGGCAAGCGAGTAATGATATTAAAAAAAAACAAAAAAAAACGCTAAGCTACTCATTTTATATAATTTCGCGCTTACCCTCATGTTTACGACATCATCGTAGAAACCGTAACAGAATAGGCTATACCTGAGGTACAGGACGCTCCAGAGACTGGAACACAGAGTGATGGCTCTAACAGGCCTTATGGGAGGTGTAAGGCCTATGGCACTAAACATACGGACTGGGAAAGACAGATGGCCCGGAGTGCAGGTGGTGCGGGGAAGAGGAGGCAACTACAGCCTATGTGCCAGACAGATTCAGGGTATGGAAGACGAAATGGCCTGGAGGCAGGGACGTGCTGCTCAAACCACCGAAAGAGGACGAAGGGGACAGGGACCCACCCGGGACCCTGTTGGACTGGATGGAAAGGTGTCAGAACATTTCAAGTGCCACGCTTTTGTTGATACGGGATTCTCTAGCTATTTCCTATTTCACTTCCATAATTATCCCCTATTCAACTACATCGCCGTAGCCCACAGGGCGGGTCGCGATCACTGACATAAAAAACAAAAGAAAAAAAAAAAAACAGTCTGATATCACATTATACCTTAGGGCCAAACGTGGGTAGAGGTTGGAAATAATAGTCTGGGCCAGACAACAATTATACCTGGCTTATTATGACCCCAAACATTGGCGTAGTATCTGCACAACTGCCTCATGCCTGTCGTACTCTGCCCATGTTAACGGCGTTCTGCCACAGTTATCCTCGGCGTTGACATTCACATCGGGGCGCGCAAGAAGGAGCCAGACCGAGCCCTCATTCCCAGTCTCTGCTGCCCATGACAGTGGCGTCCTGCCGGAATTGTCCTTGGAATCAGCAATCACATCCGGTCGCTGAACAAGTAGTCGAACAATTGTTGTCTCCACAAAGCGAGCAGCTAATAACAATGGGGTCTGGCCAAAATTGTCCTTGGAGTTCGTATTCACGTCTTCTCGGTCAAGAAGCAATCGTGTGATCGGCGCATGCCCACATTCTACTGCCAATGCTAGCGGGGTCCTGCCAGCATAATCCTTTGCGTTAACATCCACATTATCGTGCCCAAGAAGCACTCGCACCATCGCCACTTGCCCCGTTGCCACTGCCGTTGCCAGTGGTGTCCTACCGGAATTGTCCTTCAAGTTAGGATCCACATGCTCCTGTTCAAGAAGCAGTTGCACCATCGTCTCGCACACTCCCGCATCTGCCCGGTGCACTCCCGCTGCTGCCCAGTGCAGTGGCGTCTGACCAGAGTTGTCCTTGGAGTTGGCATCTACACCCCTTTGCCTAGCAAGTAGTCGTGCTATTTCCTCGTGACCATTCTCTGCTGCGTACGATAGAGGCGTCCTGCCAGAATTATCTCTTAGGTCGGCATCCACATGCTGGCCCTGGATCAGCAGTTGCATAAGGGCCCTCAGATGCCCATTTTCAGCCGCCCATGACAAAGGTGTCCTACCGGAATTGTCCTTCAAGTTGGCGTCCACCCCTTCGCCCTTACCAAGCAGTTGCACAATTGCATCGTACCCATTTGATGCGGCATATGCGAGTGGTGTCCTCCCGGAGTTGTCCTTCAAGTTCGCGTCCACCCTGTCGCACTCACGAAGCAGTTGCACAATTGTATCGTGCCCATTTGATGCTGCACATGCGAGTGGTGTCCTACCGCAATTGTCTGCGCAGTTGACATCCACACCGTCATATTCAATAAATAGTCGCACACATGCCTCGCACCGATTTCGCGCAGACATAGACAGCGGAGTCCGGCCGAAATGGTCCTTGGAGTTGACATTCACATCCTCGCGTTCAAGAAGTAGTCGCACAACTGCATCCTGTCCATATTCTGCTGCCCACGACAGAGGAGTCCTGCCAGAATTGTCTCTCGAGTCGGCAATCACATCCTGGCGCTGAAGTAGTCGCACGGTTGTCTCCAGATACCCATATTGTGCTGCTCGTGACAGTGGTGTTCTCCCGGAATTGTCCTTTGAGTTGGCATGCATATCTTCGCGCTCAAGAAGCAATCGCACAACTGCCTCGTGCCCCTGCGCTGCTGCCCCGTATAGCGGCGTCTGGCTGCAGTTGTCCTTGGAATTGACATCCACACGGTCTCCCTGAACAAGCAATCGCACAATTGCCTGGTGCCCATTCTCTGCTGCCCATGAAAGAGCTGTCTTGCCAGAATTGTCCTGGGAGTTTGCGTCCACATCATTGCGCTCAACTAGCAGTCGCGCAATTGCTTCATGCCCGTGCTGTGCAGCCCTTGAAAGCGGCGTTCTGCCAGTATCATCCCTGATGTCAGCATCCACATTCTCAAACTCAAGTAGCCTTTGTACAATTTCCAAATTCCCATTTTCCGCTGCCCATGACAACGTCGTCATGCCGAAGCTATCTCTACAATTGACATCTATACCAGGATGCTGAACAAGCAGCCGCACAATGGCATGACGGTTATATCGTGTACCCCATGATAGCGGTGAGTTGCCAGAACTGTCCTTCGAGTTCACATCTATATTGGCGTGGGTAAGGAGCAGTCGCACAATCGGCAGTTGCCGCTTTTCCACTGCCCATGATATCGCTGTCCTACCAGAGTTGTCCCGGCAATTGACATCCAGACCAGGATGCTTAAGAAGCAGTGGCACGATTGGGAATGCATAACGTCTATATCGTGAAGCCCATGATAGGAGGGTATGCCCCAAATTATCCTGAGAGTTGGCATCCACATTATCGTTGCTAAGGAGCAATTGTATAATTTTCAGCTGCCGCTTTTCCGCTGCCCATGACAGTGCCGTCCTGCCTAAATTGTCCTTTGAGTTGGGGTCCACATTCTCCTGCTGAAGAAGCTGTCGCACAACTCCCTCACACCCATTCTGTGCTGCCCATGACAGAGGAGTCTTGCCAGAATTGTCCTTAGAGTTGACATCCACACCTTTACATGCAACAAGGAGCTGCACAATTGCTGAACGCCCATTCCCCGCTGCCCATGTAAGCAGCGTCTTGCCAGAATTGTCCTTGAAGTCGATGTCCACATCCTGGTGCTCAACGAGCAGTCGCACAACTCCCTCATGCCCATTCTGTGCTGCCCATGACAGAGGAGTCTTGCCAGCATTGTCCTTAGAGTTGACATCCACACCTTTACATGCAACCAGCAGCTGCACAATTGCTGAATGCCCATTCCCCGCTGCCCATGTGAGCGGCGTCTTGTTAGAATTGTCCTTGAAGTCGATGTCCACATCCTGGTGCTCAACGAGCAGTCGCACAATTGTCTCATGCCCCTTTTCTGCAGCCAATGATAGCGGTGTCCGGCCAGAATTGTCTTTGCAGTTGACATCAATATCTGGATGCTCAATAAGGGGTCGCACAGTTGCCTTGCATCCCTTTTGCGCAGCCAATGATAGTGGCGTCTGACCAGAATTGTCCTTGGAGTTGACCCTCACATCATGCCCCATTAGCAATCGCACAATTACCTCACCTCCATTAACTGCTGCATATGACAGCGGTGTCCTGCCATCGAAGTCCTTGGATTCGAGATCCACATTCGCACACTCCAGAAGCCGTTGCACAGTTTTCTGCCGGTCGTTTACTGCTGCCCATGATAGCGGGGTCCTGCCATATTTGTCCTTTGAGTTAGCATCAACGTCTGCACGCTGAACAAGAACTTTCACAGTTGCTTCCTGTCCATGTGCGGCTGCCCAAAACAGGGGCGTCTGGTCATTCTCATCCTTGGAGTCAGCATTTACATCTTCACGCTCCACAAGCAGCCGTGCAATTGTCTCACCCCCCCCCTCTGCTGCGTATGAAAGCGGTGTCCTGCCGACATTGTCTTTGCAGTCAGCGTCTACATCCTGGTGCTCAAGAAGTAGCCGGACAACAGCCTTGCACCCATTTCCAGCCGCCCATGACAATGGGGTTCTTCCATCGTCATCTGTTGTGTTGACATTCCAATTCTCTCTGTTCACGAACATATGTATGTAGGACTCCGATCCAAAATAAGCCGCCGCATGTATTCCGGAGAATTGCACTGCAAGTTTAGCCGACCAACGGTTCTCGTATTTTCGCTGTAGGCATAGATACAACATTTGTAGAGCAACATGTGGTGGGTCACTTCTCTGTTGCAGCAGGTTCAAACCGAGTTGCACTACTGAAGCATTCTTACTCAGCGGCCGAGTATAGTAACCCCAGTAGCATGCTGCATATTCGGAGAATGGAAACTCTCTCATTCGTTCCTCTAGCTCAGCAGGTTCATGGCACGGGTGACTTAGTTTGTTGAAGTTAAGGTATGTCAGACAGGTATCCGTTGCAGTGCTGTAAGCAGTGGGGAAGTATGTGCTGCTCTTTTGCTTGAGGTATTTCATCAATAAATCATGCATGAGGCGAAGCGTCAACGTCTCCTCATCCAGAACGACCAGTCCAAGGCAGCAATCTAGCAATGCTTTCTTCGAAGGAATATTTTCACAATCCAGCTCACTTTGGCCTCGCTCCACAGCTAGTGCATGCATGAGCTCGTCCAGCTTGAGCGGTCGGTACGCCAGACGTATCCACATTAATACTTGCATCCCCAATTCCTTTTCGCTTTGAGGTGAATTCTGCATTCTGTCAATCATGGATGCAAAGATATCATCAAGGCCTCGAGGCCATCTCTCCAGCGCCTGCCGCCTTTTTGTTATGGTTCGCTCTTCAAGAACCATCCGGATCTGTAAAGGCGGAAGCAAGAACCTAATACATATATTAAGAATAATGTGCAAAAGTAAGAACAAATACCTACTTACATTCCTTGAGACTTTTCTACGATGGTATTCAAAATCTCATCCTTGAGTATTTCAATCATAGCCTCTGGATTGGTGTCCAGCTCCATTTCATGAACAAGGTATGCTTTCACATCGCTGGCATCTGCTTGAATCACCATTTCCGCATTTTTGTATTCAAAGGATTTGTTGATATCAGGTTGTATATAAGTTCTTCCAGTGAGAAATATTCGAGCAGTATGAAATTCACTTCGGAGGATTTCAAGGAGGCTTTTCCGAGTGTGGGCTCCAAGCTCGTCTAACGCGTCTATGCAGACAAAGGTGCACTTGAATCTGGGCAGCGTGAGCTTCAGTAGCTGTAATATAAGAGATTGCCCAACCCTCTTCTTTTGTTTTTGTATAGGTTCCAACATGCGTGAAACTTCATCTGGCACTCGTGACGCGGCATTGAGAAGCTGCTGGAGGAGGGTGCCTAAAATATTATCTATTGTTTGATTCGCTTGGTCTCGGTAGTCGCAATATAGACAAGCAATGCCTACGCTATCTCGCTTTGGGAATTGTTGAGTGAGATTGTCGATCACAATAGAGCTAAAGATATTCAGAGCAGTGTTAGCGAAATGTGTTCAGGGCCTGCCCTGGGATGGAAATGGATAAAGAAGTACCTGATCACTGTTTTACCAGCGCCTGGATGCCCATAACAGCATAGTATACGGTCTTTTGGATCTGGTGAGGCACCGTCGCGCCATTGGCGGAAATGCTGATGTTCTAGAAGCCAGGTACCTGTACCATCAAGGCGATTGGATTGCACATCTTGATGTCGCTTCAAAGCTTCAAGTGGCGATAGCATCTGCACTAATTTCTGAACCCTTTCATCTGTGCACAACAATCAGTCACCTATTCCCCCCCAAATAGTAAATATCTCATACCTTCTGCTTTAGCATATCTCTCTGTTGCAACTTTGACATTCTCCGTTGTGATGTTCATCCTTTCCGTCCCTTGAATCAGACGCCTTGCACCACGCTCCTATTGTTTAAACTAAACTGACCAGGACCGAGTTTAGGGTATTGCTTTGATTTAAGTTCGCTGAAGAGAGTCTATATCTGCTCAAATTTTCCTGAATCTTTCTGTAAAATATTGAGTGACTACAGATTATCCTAAGTGCTGGCACTTTATGATCTTGTCATGGCAGGATTCCTAGTTATATAGAATTGTGGCCACATGTACACTGGGTAGCGCAATACCTGCATCGCTGCCAATGTACTTTGGCCTTCAAGCGGACAATCAGGTTACGTTTTGAGTCTTGCAGAACCCGATTTGCGTTGTAGATTAAGATCGATGACACTTTCGGCCGCAATTTGCATGTAATGGACCCAATCACTATAGTTTTTCAATTCCTTTTGCTCCAGCATTCACATGAATTGGTTCGATATTCAAGACTACGTCATAATCGGTCCATAGATTTTTGATCCTACAGTTGTTCACCCCTCGCTATGTTTAGCAGGTGCAAACCTACTCCAGTTTAAGTAAATAGTAATCCCTGCTTCTCCAACATGCTTGATTTACTCTCCTAATTTTTTTTTTTTTTATATATCAGTACTCATATGCCGCCCTAAGGCTATGACGAGGTTGCTTTCCTAATGCCTGTGTTAAATTTGATTAACCCGGCAAGGTTTACAAAGATTTAGATATGTAGCAAGGAAGAGAATGAATTTAGAACAGGCATTGCAGCAAGTCCGTACAACTCAAGGGCAGAAATCCACTGGTTGCCAAACAGGATTTCACTCATGAATGCCACGGAGATTTGAAACATGCTTGCAAGTGCATAGTGCAGCATTCGTACTGGACATTATGGTCAACATGTACCCAATCATATGAAAAGCTGAAAAGAATAACCGCTACAACTCGATTGCAAACACTGGCCGGTTAATAGCCAGATTTCCGGGCATTAGCAATCGTGTGGAATAAGCTGGCGTAGATCAAAGCGGGCCTGTAATCAAGTAAATATATTATTGTGCATGAAAATTATCAACGATGATATGTCATGATCAACCAACGTATTAAAACCTTCCCGAAGTTAGACAAGATGTTGGCCCTATGATGGAGGGCCTGAATTTAGTGCCGATTACAGCAGAGGCAAGTGCAGTAAGCCCGTAAGCTATTCTGCACTTCGTTGCTTTGATTACTTGCATATGCGCCCCCCCATAGCCAAGCGGCATGCGATATAATCTTTTTATTTTTATTTTGAAAGTTACAAATTTACTGGCCGATCGCTGTACAAGGATAATAATAGATTACGTACTTGATAAAGTTAGGCAAGTGAATGAGGAGTGTGAGAATTCCTTTCCACATGAAACTCTCGCCCAACGTTCGAGTGTGGAGAACAGATGACAAAACATGTGAGTTACGCAATATTAATTGGGCATGGTCTCCATGCACTATTATTACGAATAAGCTGGTTGCAGCGTGTTGACATCAACTTAATGAATTCAAGAGAACATACTTGGCTATTTCGGATGCAAGAAAATGGAAGTAGGGGCGACAGAAAGTTTATGCATGGCGTCCTGCAAAGCAGCCAAAATCAAGAGATTTCAACATCAATGCCATACAGTATGAGTTATACTTTTTAGCCTTCTTACCTAATCTGAATTCCATTGAAAACTGATGGCCACTCTGTGAAAAACTATGGCAAATGACGCTTCCAAAGTGCAGTCAACTAACTACGCAGAAGTGGAGTGGTTGAATATTCCACAGTCCACCATCCGTAAATATAAGTTGGTTGATTCTACATATAGAGTATGAGCGTGTATCGATACCCGTGAGTGGCCATAATATGGTCGTCCTTCGTCGCTGACCTTCCTTACTTTGGTCCATTTGCTTCTCACATCTTTGAATAAGATAAAATATTGAGATTAAAGTGTCCTACTATTTATATCAAATTTAATTCAGGTTATAAAATACATGACAAGTGGAATTCAATATTAGTAACATCACTGCAAAAACTATATGCCAAGCCTATGCCAATTTATGATGCAATTTCATGAATGATAAATCCCTTCATAGCAACATGTCAGAGGAAGCTAAGGTGTGGAATATGAAGAATAGTACTTAGTTTAACCAGTCTACAAGTTGCATAAAAAATTCTAGTCTAGTGGTTGAGATATATGTTGTCGCGCACAGTTAGTTTTCGTGTAAAACGTACGTCGGAACGTGGTGTATGTTGCGTTGTGGTGAATTACAGTATGTGTCTGGAGGTGAACAGCAAAGGTCTGCATCCAGACACTATATTTTAGCTCTAGCTTCTGAGTGTTAAGAGCAGTAATATGGTACCTAGTCAGATAGCTGTGCACCCCGGGTGGCAAGTCTGTGTAGTATCTTCTGACGAAAAAAATTTTCGTCCCTGATGTTAACAGTTGATGTACCATATACAGTATAAAAGATTATTTGCTAATATGTTAGGCATATAATATGGATACAATTGCCGGTATAAATTAAGGATCAATGCTGCCCCCCAACGGCCTGTTCGCAAACAAAATAATGTTTCTTATTAGGCTGCGACAGCCATTAGCAAGTCCTCCCTATTGGTTTTTTTATGAGAATGGGGAGAATGGGTGGGAGGATAGATGGTTGATGTCACAAGATGTTCATGCTATGGACTGAAATATATATATATATTTTGTCATCAGTTAATTTTTTATTTTTATTTAATTTTTCCTTCTCTTTTTTTTTTAATGAAATCTTTAATTGTGAGGGTTATTTATCTTTGGCGGGTGTAGGTTGTATGTGTGAGATGCGTAATCTCTGGTGTAGTGCGCATGGACCTTTCGATTTTCGACTTTTCCTGTTGGCACTTCGTAACTCCCAGTCGCCGTACTGTGCCTGTAACACATCTTGCGTTCCGTGCAAGTGACGACGATCTTATCCCACACCCAAATGTAAAATAAAATCTTCAGGGCGTTGCCGTGCTTCACACTGCACCTCTTTCCTCCACTGTTTTTGGCGCTCCAGTCTACCTCGGGTCCGTAAATCTCTTTACCGTCCTGACCATTCTGATATGCAGCTGCCACCACCATCAAAAAGGAGGTCAGGATAGGATGCTCTGCTGACGGTTGTCGATTCTGGAAGATGCTCTATTATCTTTCTCGCTCTTACCCTTCTCACATTCAAAATTTCCATTGCGATTCGAAATGCAGGGAGAGATTTTGGCTGAGCCTCAAGACTTTTTTTTTTTTTTTTTTTTTTGTCACCTGACCCCGCATGCGGCTGTTCGCCATGGCAGGGCCCCTGGGTCTAAACCCTCAAAGCCCGGAGGCAGGCTTAAGCCTCAAGACAGGTTTGGGGCTAAGTGGAAGAATTCAAAGCTTGTTCGCAGAATGTGTCCAGTAAACTCTTTCAGGTCCCTGCCATAGCCTGGTAGCCAGTATGCGGGGTTGCTTTTCAACCTTTTGTCATTGTCAGCAAGTCTCGCTCTGATCAACATCTTTTACAAACCCAGTTTGGACGCTTGAATCATCATCTACAAAATATCTCACTATAGTCTTTTTTTTTTTTTTTTTTTTTTATTTCACGTAACCCCGCTTGCAGCTGTTCGCCATGGCAGGGTCCCTGGACCGAAGTCCTTCTGGCCCGGAGACAGGCACCTGTGCAACTACATACAAAATCGTCCCCTGTAAAAACACACAACGATACTATGACTTCGGTGATGTGGAGGAACACAAAGCGAAAGCCCAATCCCCCAAGAGAACAATTAAGCACGAATACTCAAATATCCCCCCAGAGAATCAAGCAGTCATATCCATCTCCTCCACATCCCTCCCCTTCCCCTTTCCGTCCACCTTTGTTATTCTGTCCCAGTCATACAAGCACGAGTGGTACCATTTGCCTGATAACCGTACCTTCGCTGGTGTTTGACTATCTGATTCTACCTCCCCCTCCAGGTAGATAACAATCGAGCTAGTCTTCTTTCCCTCCCTCCTTTCTTTTCTCACCAACCATCTTGCCGCAACAATCTTCCCCATCCATGGGTTCGCCTTTTCCATCCACTCTCTTACTTTCCCAAGTTTCTTCGTCACCGCTATGCCATGCACCACAACTGCCCGGCCAGATTGCGGGAGCCTTTCTTTCTGGGATGTTCTTGCTTTCGGAGATGATGTTGGAGGCTTCTTGTTCTGCTTGGGGGGGTTGGTACTGGACCCCCTTGCTGCGTTTTTGGATTGAGAAGCGGTGGACCTTGTTCGGTTTTTTGGTGGTGCTGCTGGAGGTGGGTTGGTTTTTTGTGCTAGGGGTGTATTTGGTGGAATGCTTTGAGAGACGATTGCTGCATATGACAGCGGAGGTATTGTCTCTGGCTCGGTCTGTGTTTCCCCTTCCTTTTGCCTATAACTTCGCTGTGTGGGAGCATAGTTCTTGCAACGTTCCCCTTTCGCTGCTGCTGCGAGTAAATCTATGCGCTGGTGTACGTGTCCGAGATAGCCTAGGAACAAGTCTGTTGGCTCGAAGTTTGGTCTTTTCATAAGGTCTTCTATACATTCTGGATATGAATAATGATATCTCCCACTGCCTCAAGCATACAAGTCATATTAACTCCACCAAGTTTTTCAATGATTGACTGGAGCAGTGGGGCCTCGAGACGAGTACTTCTGGCAAGTGTTGTCTTGGCACCTGAAGATGTGTTTTTCGGTGCCGGGCTGCCCAATGCCGCGAATCGATTGGTTCGATCCATGGTGGAAGTGCCAAGAAGTCAGGGGTAGTAGTGTGCTTGTCAACGGAGCAGGGAGCTGAAATCTCCTCAAAACTTAACCCCCAAGGGAAACTTGAGGAGTTGGGTTTTTTGGAATAAAAGTTAGATCTAAAGTCTCAGCGCACTGAGAGCTTTCGATCTATGTATGTTTCGCTGGGGGGGACGCTGTGGTTGCGGAGTGGCTTCCGAGTGCTCGTCCTGTCGAAGTGGTTGTCGCTGATCTCACTATAGTCAAACTCGAGGTTCAAGCAGAAGAACTGACAACCTTTGCACCCAATGATCCTTCTTCGGCATCAATTTTTTTTTTTTTTCATATCATTACTCGCTTGCCGCCTGTCAGGCTATGGCGAGGTATTGGGATAAGTACATGGATGAGATATAGAGGGGTAGGGAAAAGGAAAAGGAAATAAGAAATATGACTAAGATAAAAGCTACCGCTGCATCCTCCCTCCGTCCTCCCCCAACATCTCCATCAGACTCTGGAGTTTTTTTTTTTTTTTTTTTTTTTATATCATTTAATCGCTTGCCGCCCTAAGGGCTATGGCGATGTTGTGCTAGTTAGATACGACAAAGTTAGATGTACCTATCCCCTCCTCACCCCCCCTCCTCCCCCCTCACTCCCCCAAAGACTCTGGAGTTGATCTCCCTCTCCTTCTCTTTGTTTTGGGGCTGCCGGATAGCTGCCATACCCCCAGGCCATCTCTTCTTCCATACCCTGCACTCCTCCAGTAGGTGTGTGGTCGTCTCCTCCGCCTCCCCACACCACCTACAGTCCGGGTCTGGTGCCTCATGTATGTGATGCCTCCATTCCCGCAGGCCTTTCGCCCCTAAAAGTCCGCTAACCTTGTCGTTTTGGTTCCTAGTCTCTCCAGTGGTCGATATGTCAAGCCCAATCTGTTCCTTTCTCGTGCTCTCTCCAGTGTTTCCAACGGGCCGGCCAGGCCAGGCCAAGGGTATGGCCTGGGCCGGCCTGGACCGTGAAAATCTAGGCCTGGGCCTGGCCTGATCTTTCAGGCCGGCCATGAGGTCGGCCTGGGCCGGTCCAGGCCGCCTGAATGTTTCAGGCCGGTCCAGGCCGGTCCAGGCCGTCCAGGCGGGCCCAGGCCTGTCCAGGCCGGTCCAGGCCATTCAGGCCAGTCCAGAACAAAGAGTGAAAATAATGTCGCTATATACATGAGAGAATAAAACATAGTGAAATAAATACGCGCGGTATCTGAAAGAATAATAGGTGGCGAAATAAATACACCTGGAAAGAATGGGAGATGGTGAAATAAACTCATGCGATATTTGACCTCAATCGGAGAGAAGAATAGACTGCGAAATAAATACACATAGAAAGAATAAAAGTTGTAAATAAATGGACGCGATATGTGACCTAAATGTGAAAAAGTAATAGCTGGGCGAAATGAACACACGCGGAAAGAATAATAGGTGGTGAATAAATACGCGCGATACGTGACCTCAATTTGAAAGAATAATAGGTGGGCAAAATAAATACACGTGGAAAGAATAATAGGTGGTGAGATTTTTTTTTTTTTTTTTTTATTATCACGTGACCCCGCATGCAGCTGTTCGCCAAGGCAGGGCCCCTGGGTCTAAACCCTCAAAGCCCGGAGGCAGGCTTACCTAACTACCCCTCCGCCGCCATCTCTACAAACGGAAAACTCAACCCCTCCCCGCCCCACCTCCCCGAGGCACTAAAATAACTACAACTTTCCTCCACCGCCACCTTCGAACAAACGAAAAATCGCCCCCTCCCCCTACACCCTGCCGTCCACTTCTTCTCGTCAATATCCTCCCACCTTCCCCATCCTTCCGGGTACTCTACCTCCTCACACCTGAACTTTTTTTTTTTTTTTTTTTTTTTTTATATCATTTAATCGCTTGCCGCCCTAAGGGCTATGGCGATGTTGTGCTAGTTACATACGAGAGAGTTAGAAAAATATCTCCCCTCCTTGCTCCCCCCTCCTCCCCCCCCTTCACTCCCCCAACATTTCTATAAGAGTATCTATCCTGTCTCTCTCCCCTTCCCTCCTCTTCGGAGGGTTCCTCACATGCTCTTCACCCCCTGGCCACCTCCTCTTCCATACCCTACACTCACCCAGTAAATGGGCAGTCGTCTCCTCAGCTTCTCCACACCATCTGCATTCTGGCCCATCCCCTTCCCCGATCTTCCACCTCCACGCCCTCAGCCCCTTCCCTCCCAGGAGCCCCGCTCACACCTGAACGCCAGGTGGTCTGCCGTTTGCTTTTCTCCACACCCGCACCTGCTCCCCTCTGCCGCCTTTACATGTATTTCCCGCTGTTTCCATTAGTCTTGCGGGAGGGAAAGCGGCCAGCAGTCTTCCTCACCCCCGTCCCCTTTCGGCCTCATACCGGCACGGCTGTGTCCATGTCGCCCCTGGCAATTCTCCTTTCCCATGCTACCCTGACTTCCTGTTGTGCCCCTTCGTGTGTGGGGTTCCCCTCGGCGATCCTTTGGAGTTTCGCTATTGCCGTCTTGGAGTCCGTTAGGATGAGGAGCTCGCCTTCCGTATTCTCGAGGGCTTCGCCCATGGCTATCAGTTCTGCGTCGTTTACCGTGGCCCTTGTTCCTAGGTAGATTGATCGGCTGTGGCCCTGTATGAACATACCCGCCCCGGCTCTATCCTCTGTCCTGCTCCCGCCGGTATACGCGTCTTGCCAGCCTTCGTCTGTCGCTTCTCCTATGATCCTTTGCCACTCCGTCTTGTGGGAGGGTGTGTAGCGTTGCTAGGGGTAGGGAGGGGGTCGTGGTGTGTCAGGGTGCCCCTGAGGTAGGTGTTTTCGGTGTCTTTGTCCTTCGTTTGTACGTGGGCGAACCTTAAGGTTCTTGCCTGGACCCTCGTTGCTTCACAGTCGACGAAGGTGTGCATGTACTCCAGGTTTGCCAAGCCTTCGACTACGTCCTGTCTGGTGCCCCATGGTGCTCCCGTGATGTCTCTGGCTACTGTGTATTGCCACTTGTCGAGTTCTCTTAGCTTGCTCGCTTGGGGTGCGCCTTTCGCGTAGTCGTTCCATGTTCATCTGCCCCACGTCGCTATGCTGGGGGCTATGCTTGTGTAAAGTTGTCAGCGCTTTGCTGGGTGAGTCTAGTTAAACGTGATGCTACCTTCCATGCCGCTTTTCCTAGGTTTAGGCGTTGTTTGTGGTGGTGGTTGTATTTGAGCTCCCAGTCCACGTGTAAGCCGACTAGGCAGAAGGTGTAGGGGGAGGGGGCGATTTTTCGTTTGTTCGAAGGTGGCGGTGGAGGAAAGTTGTAGTTATTTTAGTGCCTCGGGGAGGTGGGGCGGGGAGGGGTTGAGTTTTCCGTTTGTAGAGATGGCGGCGGAGGGGTAGTTAGGTAAGCCTGCCTCCGGGCTTTGAGGGTTTAGACCCAGGGGCCCTGCCTTGGCGAACAGCTGCATGCGGGGTCACGTGATATAAAAAAAAAAAAAAAAAAAGCCGACTTGCCGGTGGCTCGGGCTTTTGCCTTCTACGATCAGTGTCTCCGACTTGCGTGGGTCTATTTCGTATCCCTCTTCTTTCGCCTCTGCGCTTAGCGATGTCCGGTGGGATCGTATCGCCTCACGTAGCTTGGATATGGAGGGTCGTGAAATCACGCTGTGAAAGTTGTCCACGTAGGAAATAAAGAGATAGAGTCTGTTATTCTCGCCCCGCCCATTCCAATAATTCCGCCAGTTTGTCTCCGTCCCCATCCGTCTTGGGGGGTGTTTTTATGTCTGCTTCCCCCCCCGGCCATTAGGAGGTTGTAGAGGTGTGTGGCGAGATGAGGTAGAATGAGTTGAATTTGATAGGTATGGCAGGGTCCACTTGACAGTGTGAGAGCCAGAATAAGCTATATTTCACATGAGTTGCAGGCCCAACCTGCCGGCACGACATGATGCAGAATGAGCTGAACTTGACAGGTTTGGCAGGGTCTATTCAGCGGCGTGAGATGAGCCAGAATGAGCTGAATTTCACCTGAATTGCAGGCCCGATCTGACGGCACGAGATGATGCAGAATGAGCTGAATTTGATAGATGTGGCAGCCCCGACCTGCCGGAGTGAGATGAGGTGGAATGAGCTGAATTTGACAGGTATAGCAGGTATGGCCCGAAGGCGTGAGATGAGGTGAAGTTGACAGGTATGGCCGGCCTACGAGATGAGGCAGAATAAGCTGAATTTGGCACGTATGACAGCCCTGACCCGGCGGTGTGAGATGAGCTAGAATGAGCTGCGTTTGATACGCATGGCAGCTTCAACCCGACGGCAACAGCTGAGGTGCAATGAGCCGAATTTGACATGTAGAACAGGAACGGCCAGATGGCAAGAGATGAGCTGAAATTTGACAGATATAGCTGGCCCGACCCGATGGTGCCAGATGAGGTGGAATGAGCTGAATTTGACAGGCATGGCCGGCCCTAGCCATTTCAGTAGCCATTTCGGCAGCCACTTCAGCAGCCATTTCAGTAGCTATGAAGTAGCTATTGAAGTAGCTCCCCCCCAGCGACAACATCCCCGACCGCCGCCCCAACCACCCGAAGCAGAAAGCGCAAGGGTAAGACGCCGTCTCCTCAAGACGCGTATGCCATAAAGCGCCAGTTGAGCGACGAGGAGGCAAGGAAGATTGCCTCAGCCACCCCCCAGCCCCGGCAGACACACCAGCAGGGAGCACGCCCGCCACCACCCAAAACCCCGGACCACCGACACCAGCATCCCAAAACCACCGACACCTGGGCGGGAAATGGTTGAGGATTAGCACATACGAACCGGACAGAAGGCGGAAGTGAAGGAGGTCCCTTTGTATGGACACCCGCAATACACATAATCATCGCGGGCACTACTTGTATTTAGTTATGATTTATTTTTTCCTTGAAATATATACCTCGCCATAGCCCATAGGGCGGCACGCGAGTAATGAAATTAAAAAAAAAAAAAAAAAAAAACCACCGACACCAACACCCGGACCCATCCCCGCCCCCGGACCGCGCCCCAAAGCCCCAAAGCCAAATCCCACCCTGCGACCCGCCCGACAATACCACTTCGAGACACGGCATTGTCGTCCACGGCATAGCCCTAAGGAAAGACCTGGGAAATGTCAAAAGATAGTTGGAGGCGTCCAACAAAGACATAGGCAAAATCACAGGGATCAGATGGCTACGAAAGAAGACAATCCTGATGGAGGAAGGCAAGCAGACAAGCTCCGTGGTAGTTTACCTGGAAACACCAACGTAAAGCGGGAAAGTTAGACTCGGAGGAAGGTGGTTGCGGACAAGTGTGTACGAGACAGATAGACGAAGGAAATAGGAACGTCACTGGGGTTACTTCTCTGACTTCTCGCCCGCATCACGTACGAACACCGCGGGCACCACATGTACTTGGCAGTTTATTTGTTCTTTCTTTTAACTTTAATAAAACACCTCGCCATAGCCCATACGGCGGCATGCGAGTAATGAAAGAAAAAAAAAAAAAAAAAAAAATATTGAAGTAGCTATTGAAGTAGCCATTTCAGCGGCCATTTCAGCGGCCATTTCAGTAGCCATTTCGGTGGCCACTTCGGGGGCCATTTCATTACCCATTTCAGTAGCCGTTTTTGCAGCCATTTCAGCGGCCTTTTCAGCCATTTCGGCAGCCATTTCGGTAGCCGACAGTAGGTCTGAGCCGAGGGCGGGTCTTGGCATTTTTTCTAATTGGGACGATAAACTTAGTAGCCTACTGCTAATTTAGTGTAGTTAAGTAATGCTCCACTGGCCTCACCAATATGCACATGTAGCTATATTGACCTCAAGATGGGAATGTTGTCAGACTCTCAAATAGATTTAAGAGCCAACAAGATTCAGGTTGTTGGAACCAAGAAAGGACAGATATCCAGTGAATTAAGTTAATCTTTTAGTGAATGCTGTTAAATTTTACTAAAACCATTTAAACTAAAAGGGGTGTTATCACGGCTATTTCAAGTTTAATGGTTTGAAAACTATGAACTGCTCCAATGTCCTTAGCATTCCCGAGATTACAACAGCAAATTCTGTACTAAACCATGCGGGTTGACCCCGTCCTGGAGATCCTCAGTTTCAGCACAATTATCACCTGCTACTCCGAAAAACCAACAACGGAGGATAACACCCCTGAAGCCCTGGGCTTCAGCGAGATTTCCACCGTCCACACGGTGGAGACCACGACATCCCCCCAAACCAGAAAGAGGAAAGGAAGCCAGACGTCGCAACAGGAACCATACGAAATAAAGCGACGCCTAGACAAGAAAGAAGCGCAAAAGATTGCATCCTCTCCTCCGGTTGGGACCCCGGCGACACCCACGGGAAGCTCCCCCGTCGCCAACACCAAAACACAACGTCCCCCAACCCCGACCCCGAGGCCCCCGATTCGAGCCCAAGACACACCAAGAAGACAGACAAGCCCACCAAGAAGTCCGACAAACCCTCCGCCCCCGCACCGAACCCCGACGCCACCACCTCAAAGCACGGTGTCGTAGTACATGGAATCGCCCTCAGAAAAGACCTGGGAAAAGTTAGGCGATGGCTGGAGGCGGGGAACGCAGAACTGGGAAAGACAGTTGGAATACGGTGGTTGAGGAAAAAGACTGTGCTGCTGGAAGAGGGCAAGAAGACCAGCTCAATCGTGGTGTACTTGGAGGAAGAGACCAACATAGACAGGGTAAGACTGGGCGGGAAATGGTTGAGGTCTTGAGGATCTGCCCATATGAGCAGGACAGACGACGGAAGTGAGAGACGCTTTGTATGGGCATTCCACCCGCATCATGTAAGAGCACCGCGGGCAACAATGTATTTATTGGTCATTATTTTTCTTTCTTTAATTAAAACCTCGCCATAGCCCATAGGGCGGCATGCAAGTATTGATAAAAAAAAAAAAAAAAAAAAAAAAAAACCATGCCAAACTAAATTTAACACTATTAAATATTAATTATTGTGTGACCGCGGAACCAAACTCGTAACCCAAAATGGAGATTTTTTCGTACGGTAGGCTGGTACCGGCAGCCTGTATGCGGGGTTACGTGATGAAACCACAAAAAATACTGCTACTAGCGTATTCTAGCATCCGCTGGTAGCGAGGCGTAGCAGGAAGGTGCTAACTACAAGGATCTGATGCTACTGTTCACGATACTCAATAAAACACGATTTCGTGATGACTTGTTTTCAGAGAGGAATGTGCCCATTGCGTAGCATGTACTTGTACATAAACATTCATGATTCCCCTTTCAAATACTAGCCAGTCCGTATCCGAATGGCGGAGGGAGAGAAAGAAAAATAGTACATATTACTGCACTACACACTGAACCCAATTTATTCCCCGTACTCATTGGATCTCTACCGGACAACAACAAGATAAAACTGCTCCCATCCTAGTTTGCAACCCTGGATGCCAACCTCCTGAGTATCCTGATTGATGCTAAGAAACTTGCCCGGACTAGCTGCTAGCTCGATAAACACGATCCCCTCATTCCCTTTACTTGGATGAATCCGAAACTGCTCACATTTGCCGCAAGATTTTTTGCAATTGACAGTCCATCCATCACTCCAACCTGTTTTCTTAGCAGGACTGGCGCGTTCCTCAGCGCTTAAGTAGGCATCGCCTAACCAGGTGGACTTGAATGAAACCATTCCTTTGCCACAACGTACCAGTTGCAAAACCTCCCAACCACTTATACTGCGAGATGCCTGAACGGTACCCTGATCACTGATCATCTGTACATAGCTATCGAGAACCCAGGCTGACTTGATGGCAATGTAGGTTGGCTCTAGATTCTGAGAGAGTTTTATTCGCTTTTCATAATCTTCTTTGAGTGAATCGAATTGGAGTTGCAACTCATTTCTTTCTCGTTCTTTAGTGCTAACAAGCTTCTCTCGTTCTTTATCCATGGTTATCAGCCTCTCTTGAAGTTGGCCAATCATAGCTTCTTTGGTTGCTACTTGTGTTTGCGCTTCTTCAAGAGAGGCTCGCAAGTCTTCAAGACCAGTTTTGTCGCACAATGGCTCCGCACTATCAGTTACCGTGAACTCGCTTGGTGTGTAGAGGCTACATCCTGGTGCAAAACTTCCAACTGTGCTGCCGAAGTGCTCTCCCTGATAACACTTGCGCACCTGGAACAGAAAGCATTAATGAGCTCGAGCATTCGCAAGGGTACCGATACTGAAGTGGATGAAAGTAAATTGAACTGTACCGAGTTTATCAATTTAACAAAAATCAACTGAGAATCCATTTTATTCTGGATTGCCCCACTGTACCAATCCCACAATTCATCAAGCTTGCCATTGGTCAGGTAATTGTCAGGTTGGATCAGTTCTGAATCACGTCCCGATTTCGGTACGGAGTCGGGAGAGGGAGGCATCGTCATATTTAATTTCTGTTCCGAGGAATGTGAGAAAATGTGAAGTAGGAAAACAGAGAAAGGGACGGACTATGTAGCGGCTCGCCAAAGTTCACGATTTTGATTTGTTGCTGATTAGGTAACCAGTTGATGACTTCAGGCGAATCAGAAAAAAAAAAAAAAAAAAAATGCAAGTATTCTTCCGCTTTCGTTGCCCCAGTACTGCATCGCATGCATTCAGGTCCCGTAGTAGTAACGAGCGGCGTATGGGTAACGAGCAAACACCTTGGCACTTTTGCTGGCACCAATTTTCCACATTTAGCACTCAATAACTTACAGAATATATCTCTAATATATGTGACAAATTAACTCTAGACTAATTGATAGTTCTGATTCTGAATCTGAAGGAAAATATGCAAAAAAGCTACATCTACAGCATCTATAGTTGTACTTACCTCTATACTCTATAAAAATCTCCTCCTTTGATCCCCACAAGCAAATACCGACTCACTGCAATACTGTACCTACTTATACAATAGTAGCAATAGTACTACCAGTACTATATTACAGGAATAGCGGCCACTCGTCGTCATCACAGTTACTTGTAGTTACTCCCCGCGCCGGATTGAAGCCAGTCGCATTTGATATAGCTTGGACCTAAGCTAAAGGGCCAAAGTGCCAACTAGTCCTGCAACATGAGCTGAATTTGATAGTTATGGCAGGTCCCGCCTGACGGCCCTCGTACCGTCTGGTCGGGGCTGCCATACCTGTCAAATTCAGTTCATTGTACCTGATCTCGCGCCGTCAGGTCAGGCCGGCTATACGTGTCAAATTCAGCTCATCCTGCATCATCCTGTGCCGTCGGATCGGGCCGGTCATGTGTCAAATTCACCTCATCTCACGCCCTCAGGACGGACCTGCCATACCTGTCAAATTCAGCTCATTCTACGCCATCAGGTCGGGCCTGCAATACCTGTCAAATTCAGCTCATTCTTCCTCATCTCACGCCGCCGAGTGGACCCTGCCATACCTGTCACATTCAGCTCACTCTACCTTAGCTCGTTCTCCCACATCTTACGCCGGCAGGTCGGATCTGCCATACCTGTCAAATTGAGCTCATTCTACCTCATCTCACACCGTCGGGCTGGACCTGCTATACCTGTGAAATTCGGCTCATTCTGGCTCATATCGCGCCAGCGAATCGGGCCTGCCATACATGTTAAATTAACCTCATTCTACCTCACCTCACGCCGTCGGGTCGGCAAGACATATATCCAATAATCGTTACCAGACCAATTGGCTCAGGCCGGGAATGTTGATCCAATAAGACAGGTTTTTTTTGTTTTTTTTGTAATATCATTACTCGCTTGCCGCCCTATGGGCTATGGCGAGGTATTTATTTAAAAGAAAAAAAGAAAGTTAACGGTCACTAACTACATGTTGTACCTGCGGTCCTCGTAAATAGCGCGGCCGGAGAACAGGGGCCGGTGTCTATCTTCCCTCCCCCTCGTACCGGCATGCCTTCAACCACTTCCCTCCCAAACGCACTCTCTGAGTTTGGACTTCCTTCTCCAGGTATACCACGGCTGAGCTGGTCTTTTTCCCTTCCTCCAAAAGCAGTGCCTTGCGTCTCAGCCATCTAATCCCGACAGTTTTACCGATCTCCTTGTTTGCCTCCTCCAGCCATGTGCGGACTTTCCCCAAGTCCTTTCTCAGGGCGATTCCGTGGATGACTATGCCGGCTTAGGTGGAGCCATGTCGAGGGGGAAATTCAGTGGAGAGGAGGTGCGGTGCTCTTGCAGAGCAGCGTGGAGTACAGAACATGTGGTGTTCAAGTGTGGCGAGTTGGAGTGACTCAAGAGGAAGATGGAAAGTGGTGAGATGGTCACCTGTCAGTACTAGGAGGACTTAGTGGAGAAAGGGTGGAAGCAGGAGGGGGTAGAGGGCAACCCAGTCGTGGTATGGTTCGCCGGCCTCGAACTGGGATAACCGAAGGCCGGAAGGTACGTCGTGTACCAATTGTGTACGTAGTATAGATAGGTAGCAGCTTTAACCTGACCCGGGTATATGGGTCTCTGCCATAGGCTGTGCCAGACTCCCAGTCCCACCTCCCGACCCGCCCCGACATTACCACCACAAGACAAGGCATTGTCGTACACGGCATAGCCCTGAGGAAAGACTTGGGGAATCTCCGAAGATGGTTGGAGGCGTCCAACAAAGACATATGCAAGACAACAGGGATCAGATGGCTACGAAAAAAGACAATCCTCATGGAGGAAGGCAAGGTGACAAGTTCCGTGGTAGTTTACCTGGAAACACCAACAGACATGGGGAAAGTCAGGCTCGGAGGAAGGTGGTTACGGGCGAACGTGTACGAGACAGACAGAGGGAGGAAGTAGACAGGTCACGGACACGATTCTGGGATTACTTACCCGCATCACGCATGAACACCCCGGGTAATACATGTACTTAGTGCTCACTTTTTCCTTTATTCTAATAAAACACCTCGCCATAGCCCATAGGGCGGCATGCGAGTATTGATAGAAAAAAAAAAAAAAAAAAAAAAAATCTGCCATAGGCTGGTAGCCTGTAAGCGGGGTTACGTGACTCAAAAAAAAAAAAAATTACTACTCATGAGACTATGCCTTCTCTGTCTGTTTACCCCAGCAGATGAAAGATCATTAGCAAAGAACAAAGAACAAAGAGACCTGCTTCGGCTGACCTTGCTCAAAGGCAGGTTTGGGTTGACGCTAGTCTTTGAAGCTGGGTAATCTCATTGAATTCTAAGGGATACCATTCTATGGGCATCGCCTTAGCATAGGCACAAAATATTCACATTCAGTGGCATCAGTGCTTACTGTACTAACCATCAGTAATTACTTACTCAGTTAAGGCGAGTAACTAAGTGCATGCTGGGGGTACTACCACACTAGTCAATCCGTTAGTGTTCTCTCCAGCCGTACACTTCCCTTTGCGAGTACACTTGACCTCTTCACTGGCGGTTACTTCGGAGCATAAGAAGTTACCCACATTTTATGTACCACAGTGAATGTGAGATAATCTTTTTTTTTTATATATCAGTACTCGCATGCCGCCCTGAGGGCTATTCTTTTTTTTTTTTTTTTTTTTTTAATATCATTACTCACATGCCTCCCTATGGGCTATCGCGAGATTTTGGCCTAGTCGTTACAGTGGTCTCTAACTGAGGCCCAGTCTATCTCTCTCTGCGGCCCTCCTGGATCTCGCAAGTTGATTCATGCCTGTCTCGGTCGTCTTAGTATTGAAGGGAGACTCTGACTTTAGCCGCCTTGTCGGCTTCCGTGTTGCCTTTGATACCTATGTGTCCCTTTACCCATAGCGCTGCCACGTCCAAGTCACCTCTGCTTGCTCTTGCCCTGCCATGGCGAACAGCTGCAACCGGGGTCACGTGAAAAAAAAAAAAAAAAAAAAAAAAAAACCTCTGCTTGCTCTTGCTTCCCACCGTTGCCTGGTCAGTTCCGATGCGCCCTCGTATTTTTTTTTTTTTTTTTTTTAATCACATAACCCCGCTTGTAGCACTTGGCCATGGCAGGGTCCCTGGGCAAGCCCTCATAGCCCGGAGACAGGCTAAATGCGCCCTCGTAGGTGGGTTCTCCGTTGGCGATTCTCTGAAGTTTTTGATATGGCTACTATGGAGTCGATGTATATTAGGAGCTTGCCCTCCTGTTGTGTTATCGCCTCACTCATGGCTATCAGTTCTGCATCGTTGACGGTGGTTCGGGTACCCAGGTAGATGGATTTCCGGCGTCCGTCGTGATATGAGCCTGCCCCAGTCGATTCGTCGATCCGGCTGCCGTCCGTGTAGCAGCTGTTCCAGCCTTCGCCTTCCGCGTTGGCGATGACCCTCTCCCAATTCCACTCTTTCAGTGTCTCTTGGGAGGGTTGGAAGGACTGCCAGAGGTAGGGGGGTTCGGTGATTTAGTGTTCCTCTTAGGTATTTGTGATAGATATCTGTGAAAAGGAGTACAGAGGAATAGGCTCAGAGATGTGTGTATTCGATTCTAATGATCAATCAAGAACGGGGCTTCCAGAGCCCATATATATACAAAAACTCTATAACACGAAGTTGCATACAAACCAGTGAACAGAACAGCTAAGTATTTGGACTGCCTAGTATGGAATACTCAGTCCGGAGTGTTTGGGCCATCGCGGATGTTCGGAGTGCTTAGGCCATTGCGGATGTTCGGAGTGCTTAGGCCATTGCGGATGTTCGGAGTGCTTAGGCCATCGCGGATGTTCGGATGTTTTACACACTCGGACTGTTTCGCTCGGACTGTTTCGCTCGGACTGTTTCGCGTGTGTTCGGCTCATGGTTTCTAACACTCCCACTCAACTGCGTGTTCCTGTTCTGATCCTGTAGCCTCCTTAAAACTCTCGATGCCTTATGCATACCTCCGTAGCAAAAACCCTATGGGAAAAAAGCTTACGTGAGAGAAAGAGTACTACCCCAAGTTACCTAAATTGCTTAACTCCCATTCCTTCCATGAAGTATTCATGTTTCGTGCGTGCTAATGCTTTTGTGCAAATATCCGCTAGGTTCTCATTGGTTTTGACATACTTGAGTGAGATTGCACCAGATTCAATGGCCTCACGGATGAAATGGTGCCGGATTGCAATGTGCTTAGTCCTATCATGATGCTTAGGGTCTTTAGCTAGATCAATAGCCCCATTGTTGTCTATTCGAATAAGTTGCCCTTCATGTTGTTGATTGTTGCATCCAGTCTCCCACTTGCTCTTGATTTCATCGAATAGCCTTCGTAGCCATATGCCTTCCTTGCAGGCCTCTGTAGCTGCCATATATTCAGCTTCGGTTGTGGAAAGAGCTACTGTAGGCTGTTTTCTAGACTTCCAGGAGATCGCAGCACCAGCAAGGGTAAAAACATAGCCAGAGGTTGATTTGCGTGTGTCAATATCACCGGCCCAGTCAGAGTCGCTATACCCTATAGGATGATGATAACCTATAATCCGTTCAGTAGCTGAGCTCGAACTTGAGCCTTGAAATAGTAGGCCATGTTGTCGGGTGTGTTGAAGATATCGAAGAACACGCTTTGCAGCTGCTAAGTGTTGAGCTGAGGGGGCAGCACTGAACTGTCCAAGTGCAGATACTGTGTAAGCTAGATCTGGCCGAGTTCCAAGCATTGCATACATGAGCTTTCCAACAAGTGACTGGTACTGACGTATTTCGGCTGGTGTAGGAGTAGCAGTACTGTCTGTTTGTAGTCTGACATTCGAGTCGAGAGGAGTAGAAAGGCTCTTGCATCGATCCATGCCGAAACATACAAGAATACTGCTGATGTATTTAGTTTGGTGGAGCCAGATTATGCGATTTGGGCGGTCTCGAGTAATCTCAAATCCAATGAATAACTTTACTGCTCCAAGATCCTTCATGTTGTATTTGCTAGCGAGCTGCTTCTTAATTTGATCTTTGAGTGTAGGATTGAATGAAAAGATCAAGATATCGTCAACCCAGAGCAGCAGTAAAATTCCAGACATGATGTAGAGATTTGAATCCTCTGTTGAGCGCTGGAAGCCAATGGATAGTAGATATGCATCGATGTCTGCATACCATGCTCGAGGTGCCTGTTTGAGGCCGTAGAGGGCTTTTCGGAGCTTGCAGACTTGGTTGCTGTTGGAGCTGTTGCTGAAGCCTTCGGGTAGCTCCATATACACTTCCTCATCGAGTTCAGGGTGAAGAAATGCTGTAATGACATCCATTTGATCAATATCAAGGTCATGTTCTGCAGCAATCGCCGTTAGCATTCGAACAGTAGCAAACTTAGCAACTGGGGCAAAGGTTTCTTCATAGTCAACTCCTGCTCTCTGCTCATAGCCTTTAATCACAAGGCGGGCTTTATATCTTATGCTGCCATCAGCATTCTGCTTTACTTTGTACACCCATTTGCAGCCAATCACACTCTTGCTCTCAGGTACCTGAGCTTGGTCAACAAGCTCCCATGTTTGGTTTTCTAGCAGCGAGTTAAGTTCTTCGCCCATAGCTTGCTCCCACTGAACACAGTCAGGGCTTTGCATGGCGTGCCGGTAGCTAGTCGGTTCACCAATTGCCTCCTTTACTGGTCCCTGGGCTTGAAAAGCTTTTGTCATGGTATGGCCAGATCTCCACAGAGCATCTGCCAGGGCATTGAGAGCTTCAAGCCTCCCTTCGTCAGGTGTAGCTTGTAGAGTACCAGATTCTAGTGCGTGACAGCACCTAGATATCTCTTCACTTGCATCAGTATGCACAGTGGACACGTGGATTGTGTGGTGCTTAGCCATCTGGTCGGCATTGGGGTCTTTACCAGTCATAGAACTGGTAGCTGCAGCACGCGAGCGGCGTGGGCGTTTCTCAATGATTTCTTCTCCAAGACGTAGGCGTGGTATGTCAGGCTCTGTCCGTTGAGGCATCGTGGCCGGTATCCGAGTCATAGGCAGTGTCGCACCTGGCGTCATAGCCGGCGTCGTAGGTTCATCAGCAATCTCAGTGATTCTGTCTTCTGGCCAGATGTCAGGCATGTTAACATCCTGTTGCTCTTCTGTACTGCAGCTGGTAGGTGCATTCAGCTGCTCAGCTGTGGTGATGCCCATTGGTTTTCTCTCGTCGAATACCACGTCAGCTACAATGTATGCCCGACGGCCTTGTGGGTCCCAAACTCGCCACTGCTTGGTTGTAGTAGGTGAATAGCCGATGAAGATGCACTGCTGTGACTTAGCTTGCATGGTACGACGCTTCTGTTTTGGGATATGTGCATAGGCGTGACATCCAAAAATGCGCAGGTGGTGCAGGGCCGGTTTCTTGCCATACCAGGCCTCATAGGGCGTTTTGTTCTCGAGAGCTCGTGTAGGTGACCTGTTCAAGATATACACAGCTGTTGCAGTAGCTTCTGCCCAGAATTCCTCATCAAGCTTAGCAGCACACCTCATAGACACTGCCATCTCCTTGATAGTCCTAATTTTTCTTTCACTGACTCCATTTTGATGCTGAGTGTAGGGTGCGCTGGGTTCATAGGAGATACCGCTGCTTGACAGAATACCTCGGAATCTGCGGTTGTCATATTCTCCCTTGCCATTGTCACACCTGAAACGTTTGATAACTCTCCCACTTTCCTTCTCTACATGTGCTTTAAAGTCTTGAAAAGCACTGCAGACCTCTTCAACTGTTTTGGATTCAAGGATGTATACCCATGTCATGCGTGAATAGTCATCAATGTAGAGGAGGAAGTACCTAGAGTTTCCAGGTGTGACTGGGAATGGACCGGCAGAGTCAGAGTGAATGAGTTGGAGGGGCTCAGTTGCCCTCTCAGAGGGTGTTCGATTGATTGTGACCTTCTGTTTGCCTTGCAGGCATGGAAAACAGGGACTGCCATCTTTGGATAGCTCTGCCTTTCGCAGCTCTATGCCAGTTGCAAGACCATTGGCGAGCGTCTTAACAGCAGCTGTATTCAGGTGTCCTAGGCGGTAATGCCAGAGCTCGAGTGTACCTTTAGCCAGAACGGTAGTGGCAGGCACGGTAGCGGCAGCGGCAGGCACGGTGGTGGCAGGCACGGTGGTGGCAGGCACGGTGGTGGCAGGCACGGCAGCGGCAGGCACGGTGGTGGCAGGCACGGCGGTGGCAGGCACGGCGGTGGCAGGCACGGCGTGGGTTTTTCGGAGGTTAATTACGTACATTTCATCTCGACGTTTGACAGTGATGACTGGTCGGTCCTGTTCATCTGCAATCCTGCAGGTGCCTGACTTGAATAATGTGCTGTAACCTGCATCCTCTGCTTTTGCTACTGAGAAGAGGTTGCATTTGAGATCTGGAACATATAACAGATTCAAGAGTCATGCACCGTTCATTACCCTGAATAGTCATGGTTCCTATTGCTGTAGCGAAAATTGTGTAGTTGTCTCCCAGTAGTACCTTACGTGGCTTTGCAAGTGTCTTGTGGCTTGTGAAGTCTGACAGAGTGGAGCACATGTGGTCACTGGCTCCAGAGTCAATGTACCAGGTTCTTCGTTGACAATTGGTGAGGGTAGCTCTAGTTGCAGAGGCTTTGGCAATATACATCCTTGTCAGGTTAGCACTCGATTTGTTGGAATCATCTGTATTGGATGCGGGGCTCAGTTTCTCTCTTTTGTTCTTGAGCTCAATTGCCTTCTTCTGTAATCTGCAATCCTCTGCTTTGTGTCCTTCTTTTGTGCAGTACCAACATACTCCTGCAATTCGCTTAGACTGGGTATCTCTCTTGTTGACTCTATATCCGCCACGGCCGCCACGTCCTGATCTGTAGCCACGGCCACGACCACGGCCTCCGCCACGGCTATTCGTTGCCAGTGCTCCGGCGGTAGTAGTGGTTATTGGTTCGAGCTGAGTTTCATAGTCAACAAGGGTACTGAGGACATAGTTGATAGTCTGTTCTGGAATTGGTTTCTCTGCTATTACACGACGTATGCCTGAAAATTTGGGTGAGAGATGGCGGAGGATGTGATTGACCATTCCTCTGTCAGTAATAGGGTCATCAGTGTGGGTCAACGCATTTTGGTAACCTATGAGTCTGCTAATCCATGCAGATACTTTCTCATGTTCACCCATTTTATCGTTTCCAAAGGCCATCTGAATTGCGTTAATACCAGAGCGGTTTGCAACTGTGTCAAGTCTTTGCTTGAGGGCCTTCCACATCTCAGTAGGCTCATCTGCATTTCCAAGATAAGCTTGAGCAGATAGTGTCAGAGAGCCGAAAATAATGGAAGCAGCTTGATTAGAGCGTTTGGTAAACTTAGCTAGAGCTTCTGAGTTTGTATTGGGGCCTGAGGTGGATGGTCCGGCACTGCTTGATGCTCGTGATGCTCGGGAGGCTAAGGTAGTTTGTTCTGGGGCATGCTCAGTGCCATTGACGATTTCCCAGAGATTGCAGGCCTTGAGAATGAACTTCATGGCCACGCTCCATTGTTGGTAGTTTGAGGTTGTAAGCATGGGAGCTTGTCCATGTTTATGGCGAAAGACATCAGCAGTGGTGGAGGTGGATCCAGACATTGTAGGATGATTTGATGTTTGCAGTAGTAGACGTGGAGAGCAGGTGAGCTCGAGGGATTCGAGAAGCGAGGAGCACGAGCGAGGAGTGCAAGCGAGGAATGTGAGCGAGGAGCACAAGTGAGGAGTGCGAGCAAGGAGTGCAAGTGTGTGAAAAAAAGTGCGACTTAAATGCGGTGGACTATATTGCACAGTCCGGGCTCATAACCTGTGAAAAGGAGTACAGAGGAATAGGCTCAGAGATGTGTGTATTCGATTCTAATGATCAATCAAGAACGGGGCTTCCAGAGCCCATATATATACAAAAACTCTATAACACGAAGTTGCATACAAAACCAGTGAACAGAACAGCTAAGTATTTGGACTGCCTAATATGGAATACTCAGTCCGGAGTGTTTGGGCCATCGCGGATGTTCGGAGTGCTTAGGCCATTGCGGATGTTCGGAGTGCTTAGGCCATCGCGGATGTTCGGGTGTTCTACACACTCGGACTGTTTCGCTCGTACTGTTTCGCGTGTGTTCGGCTCATGGTTTCTAACACTCTCGTACCCAGCATCTTGACGGAGATGTGATGATAGAAGGGGAGTTATGCTGCCCGGGAGAACAGCGAGCGGGGGCACAAACTTCCAACGTAACATTAACCAAGAAATTACAGAGAACACAAGTTTGGGCACTTGTTCAATAGGTGTAATCGAATTTGAATAGAGTACTTGAGGGTAATAGCCACTCTACCGCTAGAAGACAACGCTCCTCTCGTACCTCGCTACCTCCCTTCCTTTCCCTTGCCTTTACCCTTCTCCGCTGTACTCGAGCTACCATCCCTGCTTCGGCGACTCCATAAACTCTTCAAACTCCCCAAACTCCCCAAACTCCCCAAACTTCCTCCACTTCCTCCACTTCCTGAACTCTTTCTTCTACTTTCCGGCTCTGCATCCTGCTTCTCCTTTTCCGCGATCTCCCTCTCCTTTATCCTATCCCACCCCTCCTTCCACCTTCTCCTCTCCTTCATCATCTCCTCGTAACGGTTCTCCTCTTCAATCATCTCTCGCACATAGGCGCGTAGCTCCGCACCGCGGCGATAAGCACCAGGTTCACCCGAGGCGGAGGGGGCACTGAAAGAAACATTGGAGTTCGTGGAGTCCCACGAGTTAGAGCGCGTAGGTGGGGACTGGGCGCTGCCACGGAGGTGACGAGGACGGTGAGGGAAGAGGCTGGGTTCGCGATGGTAGTCGAGGGGCCCGCCGAGATTCACCAACGGTTCCGGAGGGGCGGACGAGGAAGCTGAAGGTTCAGATGATGGCTTTGGGGCTCGCTGGCGGCGACGTGAGGTGGGCGCCTTGCGAGACCGGGACTCCCGCTGCCGAGAGTTGGTAAAGGGCTTTGTGAGAGCGCTGGTGCATTTTTTGACGTATTCGTCTAACTTCTGGCACCAGCTATTGTACGACATGGTGAAGACTGGATTCCTCTCTATAACAAGGTTTGTAATGTCTTTGATGTGGACTGTCTTTTCAGAGAGCTAGGTCTGAAGAAAGGTTAGTGCGATGCTAAACGAGTATCAGCTAAAAACATCTTACAAGGCACAAAAGTATTTGCCTCGAGTGAGGTTGCAGGAACTCTTCCTGACCGTTTACCCCCTCAAGAGCGATTTCCTCAATTTTGGGGCCCTTGAGAAAGTCCTTCTTCCACCGGCTGATGAAATAAGGCAGAATAATGGGTTTCGAGCTGTTGGAGCACTTGATCGCAGTGTAGGTCGGATCTCTACCGAGGGTATGATATGCGCGGTCGCGCACTGCTGAAGCACTTCGACGGAACTTACGTGCGTGAGAACGGGGAGACTTGGAGGAATTCGAAAAGAAGAAGACGAGGGGTGGGGGGGTGAAGGTTTCTTAAATCCCGCCAGAGGCATGAAGGGGGGGTGTCATATATTGTATCATGTGACATACCGATCCCGAGGCTTGTGACGGCGGCATTCAATTCGAGGTTAGCGGCCCCGCTATACTTACGATACAGCGATCGCCAACTGTAGTTGCCGCATTTGGCCTCACCACGGCAGGAAGCGGTGAGCGAGGAGCGGGTGGAATGCTGGTCAGATGATTTTGTGCAATCGCTTCAATAGAAGTTTGCGTTTGCTTAGCTTAGCGCTTGATCGCCATCCACGCGCTCCTGACATGAAACACTCTATGGAGAAGAAAAGGTATGCGCCAGTCATACTAGAGGACGCTAGATTCACTTTGCAAGGAGTGCGGTGCCGATCACAAGGCGGGTTCGGGTAGATCTGGATCGACTGCGATAATCGACTTGTTAGTTCCGAGCCTGTTTGGAGAGAACTCCCACATGGGTGGTTGGGTAACCTGAGGAGGCTACACGAAAACCGGGAAAGGAGACCCACAGGGATGTTGCTGAGCAGCTTATAAGGCTACTACCTTTTCCCCTAGTCTCATGAACTAATTTTCCCCTGGGTTTTAGCTTTCGTGAATAGTTCATCTTTATTTTGCAAGATTCCAAATGAGGCACCAGAGTTCTCACGAGCGGAACACCGCCGACAACCACCACAGGAAGAGCGTTTGGAAGTGACTCCACAACCACAACGCTCCCCCCGCTGAAACCTACATAGATCGAAAGCTCTCAGCGAGCTGAGTCTTTTGATCTAATTTTTATTCTCAAATACCGGACAGTGCGATTTTCCCCCGAGGGGCGAAATCTCGAGAATCCCTCAGCTCACCACCTCCGTTGCCAACACATCACCCACACCCCGCTGGTGCCAAGCGCCTATCAACATCCACGGATAAGGACTTACAGCCAATCATGCCTAAGGGAAAGAAGAAAAGTTCGACCCTCCCCCGCCGCCCCCTCCCCAAGCGACGGTGTCCTCTCCCCAGGCGACGGACCCGCCGGACTTCGACAAACAGTGGCTGGATCAGTTAGACAAACTAGCCTCCGCAGGCACAAGCTGGCAGGCAGTCATCGCGGCATTATGGAAATACAGAGCACAAGACAACAATCCCCCGGGACCAGGCGCGACACTATTCATCCGGATCGAAGAGCGCTCAGCAGCGGTATACGGCTTAAAGCCGGGACAGTGCCTCCCCTCCGAGGAACACGGGATCCTGGCCCCACCTCCGCCTCAGCCAATGGGGTTTAGCCCCATCACAACCATAGCCACGGCACCAGAGCTTCAAGAGACTCAGCCACTGGGGTTCAGCCCCATAACGAACGTAGACACACCACCGGCGGAACCAAGACCGGAAGCCTCCGACTTCCACCACTACCAATTATTATCGCAGGAACCCATCCCCAAAGCGACAACACCTCCTGCAACACCCAACCCCACCAACCCGACCCCTCCCAAGTCCACCAGGAGGAAAAGGACCAAGGGAAAAAAGAAACCGCTGGTCCCGGTCGAACGGGAGGTCTCCCCAGCCTCCCCAACACCCGAACCGACATCAACTCCCACCCCTGCACCACGACAAAAACAACCCCAAGCACCATCACGCCCCGAAGCCAGACACACAGCCGTCCCTCTCCCCAAACCACAGGCATCGTCATCCATGGCGTCGCCACCAGGAGAAACTTGGAGAAGGTGAGAAAATGGCTTGAGGAAGACAACCAGACCCTAGACAAAAAGACATCGGGCATCCGATGGTTGCGACGGAAGCAGACACTTGACGAAGAAGGCAAGACGGCTAGCTCCATAGTCTTATACACGAAGACAAAGGTGGAGCCCGGAAAGGTCAGGCTTGGCGGGAAATGGTTGAAGTCGGAGGTGTACGAGCCAGACAGGAAAAGGGTTTAGACGGGCTCGACACCATGCGTCAGACATCCCTCCCTTGTTTCAGACACTCTCTTGTACCTAGTTGGATAGTTAGGCAGTTTACTTATACCTCGCCATAGCCTTTTAGGCGGCATGCGAGTAATGAAAGAAAAAAAAAAAAAAAAAAAAAAAAATCACGAGCGGAAGCGGCATCCCCTATTGGGCGAAGTCGCTCGAGACGGGTTATCGATTGATCCTTACACGACCCACAATTACTACCGACCGAGCCGTCGCACTTTCATATTTGTCAACCGGACCGAGCTCAAGTTACATCGCGTGCAGTGGTGGGTGCTGACTCACGAAACCCTGTGAGGTGATCAAAGCTGGCTCCACATCTGGATGGATCAAGATCCAGCATGATTCTGGTTCGTTTTCCTTGCGCTGCCAAAAACTTGGATTGTCACGGTTCATAAATTTTGTTTGCTGCTTGCACCCCCCCCCCACCCCCCACCCCCTCCCCCCCCTACCAGGCTTTGCTGTTTACCAAGATCTCCATGCGTCGCAACCTGTTAGGTTTTAGAGTTTCAGTCGATCGAATGGATGCATCAGATACCGTTTAACGGACCAAGGCAACGGGGTCGATTTCCCGTTCTTCCTCACTTGCCGGTTTTCATCCAGCGAAGTAGACAGCGTCGGTGGATTCCGTGTCTACAAAATTTCAACAGTGGAATCGAGCTGAAGAGGAGAAGCCATGGGTTTATAGTGAGTATTCTCTCTTTTCCATGTCTGTGTTTAGGCAAAACTTGTTTGTTCTTTTTCGGTAATTGTATTGTATTGGGGGTTTGCTGATTGAGGTGTAGCGGAGTTTACCGTTGAGAGGTCAGAATGAGATTATGACTGTTTATGTGTGAGTGGTCTCTGTCAAGGTCGGTTATGACTAGGTACCATGGCGTGTATTACATGTATTGCCAGGGCTCGCTCAAGGGAACTATTGTCGCATACATTCCGGAACAGTTCACTTCCTGCTTGAGACCAGCATACCCCGCATGATCATATTCATACATATTCGGAGTAATTCATGCGCATCCAGTCATAAGGCAACGATCCGACTTGCGTCGACAAAAACTACAGTAAATTTATCATTGTGCACACTCACTTCTTCCCTCTCTAGGAGAGTTCCTTCAGCTTGAGCTCTAGGAGAGAAGTGCGCTTGAACAATCTCAACACCACAACGTCGCCCAAGGACGCCTTACATGGTACTGATACTCACCAAACGACCATATGGTCTTTCATCTTCCACATTACCATCGCGGTTTCTCAGCCTGGTTCTTTTTACTGGCAGGTTTGGAGCTCAATAATGTTGGGAAACGAAGAGAAAACGACGTTTTACAATTGCAAAGCTTAAGTTTCGGGAGGGAGGGCGGCCATTCCAGTTCACCCCCGGAATGGACTAGCAATTGATGTCGTTGACGATATATAATCTAGGCGGCAAGATTAGCGAACCGGAGAGGTAGGAGTTGGCATGTCCTCAATCGCGAGGATGTCGAAGGTTTGGCTTGCAGGTTTCACACGTGTTGAGTGGAGATCATTCAGTCAACACAATTTATCGTCTCTGAAATTGAGTTTGGTATGCTGTTGGCGGGCTGCAGTTGCTTGGTCACCTACTCTTGTGTTCTCGTGCCCATTGTTATTACAGAGCGGTGAGAAAGCTTGCCTCCCATACCAGAAGGACATGGTCACAGAGGCACTGACTGCAGGCGGAGGCCAAGAGGCAGAGGTTTCCCTGCTATAGGGGGGTAGCCTATATGCAGGGCCGCGTGACAAAGAGGAAAAAAAGGGGCAGAGCTTCAGGGAAAGAGACAGACTACATTTGTGCAATAGACCGCTGCAGTGGCTGGGACAACTATGTGCGCTTATTTGGGAGGACCCTGTGAGGTAAGGGGCTTAGAAGGTGGATGGCGAGAGTGCAGGAAGTACCCAACAAATGACCCACTGGCGGAGCTTTTTTTTTTTTTTTTTTATATCAATACTCGCATGCCGCCCTATGGGCAATGGTCGAGGGTTTAATTAAATAAAGAAAGAAACTAATAACAAATAGATACATGTTTTGCCCGCGGTGCTCCTACATGAAGCGGGTGGAGTGTCCATACAAACTCCTTCACTTCCGTCGTCTGTCCGGTTCTTTTTTTTTTTTTTTTTTTTTTATATCAATACTCGCTTGCCGCCCGATGGGCTATGGCGAGGGGTCTGTCCGGTTCGTATGGGCTGATCCTCAACCATTTCCCGCCCAGTCTTACCCTGTCTATGTCGGCGTCTTCCTCCAAGTACACCACTGCTGAGCCAACTTTCTTGCCCTCTTCCAGCAGCGCAGCCTTTCTCCTCAACCACCTTATTCCAACTGTCTTTCCCAATTCCGCGTTCCCCGTCTCCAACCATCGCCTTACTTTTCCCAGGTCTTTTCTGAGGGCGATTCCGTGTACTACGATGCCGTGCTTTGAGGTGGTGGCGTCGGGCTTCGGTGGGGGGGCGTCGGGCTTGTTGGTCTTGGTGGGTTTGTCTGTCTTCTTGGTGGGTCTTGGGCTTGTGTTGGGGGGCTCGGGGGTCGGGGTCGGGGTCGGGGGTTTTGTCTCGGTGGTGGCGGCGGGGGCGCTTCCCGTAGGTGCCGTCAGGGTCCCTACCGGAGTAGAGGAGGCGATCTTTCGGGCTTCTTTCTCGTCCAGGCGTCGCTTTATCTCGTATGGTTCCTGTGGCGACGGCTGTCTGCCTTTCCTCTTCCTGGTCTGGGGAGTGGGGGGCCGGTGGGTGTTGACGCTAGGGAGGCCCCCGGGGTTGGCTTCGTCGTGTAGCACGCGGGGTTGTTCCACCGGGGCTGCCGTAATGCACGTGATGGGGCTAAGCCCGAGTGGTGGTGGTGGTGGTGGCAGCTGGAGTCGCCTCACGACTGACGGGCAGACAAGTGTCGTCCGTAATGTCTCGCTTGCTGCGATTTTCAGCTCTTTGTCTTCGGTCTCGCCTGCGTACTCGCGGCAGTCGGCTAAGATCCTCTCCAGTTTTTCCTCCGACATTGGGCTCTCATGGAGCCTGCTCTGAATCTCGAATAATGACAGGGTCTTGGTCTGGGGGATGGGCGGCGGCGGCGGCGGGGAGGCTTTGCTTGTCTTCTCGGTTTTCGGCATTCTGCTTGGCCGCTCGGTGGGTTTTGGCAGAGGCAGGGGTGGGGTTGATGTGTTGGCAACGGAGGTGGTGAGCTGAAGACTCCCTCGAAAGTTTCCCCTCGGGGGAAACCTGTATTTTTGGGTGTTTGGGGATAAAAGGTTAGATCAACAGACTCAGCTCGGTGAAAGCTATCGATCTATGTGATTTTCACTAGGGGGGACGTTGTGGTTGTGGAGTCGCTTCCAAACGCTCGTCCTGAGGTGGTTGTTGTCCTGACTGGCGGAGCTGCTGAGGTGGGGTTGAGAGATAATGAGGCCTTATCGTTAACTTATTCTGGACTTTTCCTGTCTCCTTGTTTCTTTCTTACTATCCTCTTTGTATTTATTCCAGTCATAGGTCATTGGGCTGTATACGAGTAATGGTGTATATATTACACCTTATGTAATAATACCGTATTAAATGAATAATTCAAGATCAGGGTGACCCTGTAACAGAAAGTGGTATAAGAGGATCTCTTAGATTAGTGGTAGAGCTCCCGTCCATCTTATTGCTCATTCCGTATATTGAAAGGTCTAGGAGATTATATGAATATAAGAGCCCAGGCGCTACTCCAGTGGTTAGTTCGTTTTCTTGTCATCTATTGACTTATTTATTGATAGTGCCATCTAGTCCGTGATCCTTCCATCTGCTCCTTTTTCTCTTGTTCCTGTTCCTATACCGCACCATAGTCGCTGAACCATAGCCATAAAACTACAGCTACCAAAACTACCAATCACACTACTATAGATATTCTAGTTACCTCAATCTGATTGTGCTTTTAGCGATTCCACAACCTGCCACTCATCCAACACAATCTAGCACATTAGACAGCTAGTCCTAATAAATGAATTTTGTGGAGTAGCTTTGGAATCAGGCATTGGAACACGAAAGCAGGATCCGGAACGGTGCCACAGGAAGTGGCATCAGGATCAGGGTTCGAGCCAGCGACAGAACTGACGAGATCCGGTTTTTTTTTTTTTTTTTTTTTATTTCATTAATCGCGTGCCGCCCTAGGGGCTATGGCGATGTTTAAGTACATGACGGTATATGTGGAAAAGGAAATAATAAGAAATGATATTATAGGACCCCTACTCCTCTTCCGCCCACTCCAATATCCCTATCAGGTTCGTGTCTTTGTCAATTTTGTCTTATTCCCTCCGCCCCCTTTGCGGTCTTTCTGTTCCACGCCGAAGCGGTGATGTACAATTTCGGATTTCCTGATAGGCTTGTTGCCATGACGGGTCAGGGAAAGTGTCCCATTGTATTCAGAAAAAAAGGTCAGAAAAATCACATCTATCGAAGCACGCACGGCACGATGTACAAAACGGTTCTTCGGACAACCAGACTATTCTTCGGGTTAGAGATTTCTACGAACCCGACGGTTAGCCTATTGTAATGTATATTCACAAATTTGCACGCGGTAACATATAACACATTGCACGTAGTGGCCTTCGCTGCCGAATAATTCTTTCCTTCATTCCCATGCTAAATTATGGTGAGCATAAATAATATTGCACTACAAAAGCAAGTAGACTAAACTAGCAAGCAAATTTTTTTTTTTTTTTTTTTTTTTTAATATCATTACTCGGATGCCGCCCTATGGGCTATGGCGAGGTGCTAAATACATGAAATTGAGTATATAAGGAAAAGTGAAGTGAAGAAAGTGAAGATAGCAAGCAATAGAAATGGAATGCCAAAACGCGTGACCACCCTCTTCTCATTACCACCCCTTTCTCAAACCCTCCGCCCCTGCCTCTACGAGCGTCTGAATCCTGTCACCCTGATCCTCCTTCGTTGCATGAGATGGATATATATGTATAAAGAGGCAATGTTTTGGAATAGAACTGGAGTCTAGCGAGGCGATTTCGACCTCCGATGGCACACCAGGTCTGCACTTACGCTCAGTTTTCGCTTCTGTCCAGGTGAGGTGTGGTCGGCGAGGGGTTCAATTGTGCACCACGATCACGGAGCAGCTTGACTATTGGGTGGTATTGCCTGTCAATCGCGACAGAGACAAGGTAGTAGGCAAAAAAGGTCCAGGTAAAAACTCAAGTATCATTCTTAGTAACATAACAATATTCTCATAGGTGCTGAAATATCCCCCAGAAAAGAGCAGCCATTGTGGCCTACATTGAGGTATTCGTATACCAAATAGCCCAAGCAAGCTTTTATCAATAAAACAATATCTACAATAATAAAGATACTGAAATCAACATGCACTGACATCATTGAGAATGCAGTTTTGAGAGCTTCACATGCATCAGCTACAAATCTTGAAGTTGTGATAAAGTGCAGATGAGAGTACTGCCACTGGAGGTAGGTCACTACTGCTTGTTTTCACTGCTATTGCAGTGCTCTTCTGTAGCCTGTTCCAGAGGCTTTTCCGGAAGCTTTTGCGGAGGCTGTTCTGAGGCTGTTCCGGAGGTCGTTCCGGAGGTTGTTCCGGAGGCTACTTCGGAGGCCGTTTCGGAGGCCGTTTCGGAGGTTGTTTCGGAGGCTGTTTCGGAGGCTTTTTCGAAGGCTGTTTGAGTTCGAACAGCCTCTGGAACAGCTTCTGGAATGGCCTTGGAAAAGCTTCTAGAAAAGCCCTGAAGAGCAGTCTCGAAATCTTAGGATCTATCAGAATAGTAATTTTTGATCATTATAATGCCTGAACCTGTACTTATCATGGTTGCCTGCAGTGCCATTTTTATATTCCTAATAGAGGACTTATATCTATTTTCCTTGTCCTGATACATAGGTATAGGACTGTTGGTGTTACAAGTCCCAAATTCATTATGTCAGCTGTCCGGATACTTCTGACATGCGTATTGAATTGGACACTTCCACGAAATTTGGACTGGTCTCATAAAACATCCACAGCCAAGCATACGAAAATATGCTAGTTTATGCCAACTACTATAGCGCATGATATGCATTTATCCTAGTCTGGATACTTTTTTTTTCGGCTAGTAGATACCTCTGCAACCGAGCAGGCTAGTCTACAGTCCCCTGTCGATACCCCTGCATCCGGGCAGGCCAGTCTGGCCTGCCCCGAGAGGTCCCGATAGGAATGCAGAAGGGAAAGAAAATACGGAAGAGCCTTTCGGCCTTTCTCCTGCAATATTCACACACTTCATTACTGCCGCTGAAAAGGAGAAAAGAAAAAGAAAAACAAAAAATTAGAAAACCGTCTCCAACGCTGCGCGGAGCGCTGAATTCGTTAGAGGGCTGGATTCGCGAGCGAGACAAAAATACTCCATCACAGTGCTACTCTCGAGCTTACAGTAAATCCGGTTGAGGTCTGGAAGAGTATAAATTATGGTTCGCTGGGACTCTGGGAGCTACATTGTCGAAGGGATTCGTAGAGTGCCTGCGCTGTACCTCGAGGAGTACTACGATAGGGTTACAAAGGCCGACGCGTATGACGGCAAACTCTCGCAAATGTTATCCCGGGCTAATGCCTGAGCTATAGACTATCTTTCGTTTGGTTGGGAAGCAGGAGGAGGATGTAGGTAGCTATGCTTGCCTCCGAGCATCGAGGGCCTAGGCCCAGGGGTCCTGCCATGGCGAACAGCTGCAAGCGGGGTTACGTCATATAGGAAAAAAAAAAAAAAAAAAAAAAAAAAAAAAAGCTATAGACTACAGTGTCACAGTCACAATTATCCCCAAGCTATCCAGCAGCGCCAGGAGACAGACTGACCTTACATTCCCATGCTTCAGGGTAAGAATAGATATGAAGTAAGCTAGTACTGGCACCTGACACGCGTATCCATCCTCACAGTGTGTCAACTTAAACCCAAGACACCAAAGGTCAATCCAGCCAAGACAAATCTATTGTACTTCTTCCCGTCCTCCCTCTCTCATCTCGTGAAGCTCATAGATAACAAAAGACGATATAACACCAAGCCAGACTTTTTTGTTTTTTTCCCCCTCTGTCCCTTCCCTTCAATACTCAAACACTAACAAACCATTGCCAAGATAACCGCACCCACAGTTCGAGACTACGAATCCCCACATCCACCCTCACTGGACGTTCGACCTTGACCTACATCCCTATTCCCACTTCAGGCTGCTTTGCCGCAACTGGACTAATCTTGTCCTCACTGGCGCTCCCCTGAGCATATACCATCCTCACTGAGTGGTCCAAGCGAGCTTCAATCACCTCCCATCGCCTTTGAGCCGCTTCTGGCGACTCAGGGTCCTCCTCGACGTCACCGTCAAGGTCCACGGATGCATGATCTTTCGGGGCGCTATTGGGTGCAAGTGGTTTGGAACGAAGGTGGAGGTATACAGCACTTGAGGGCGCAGGGAAAGGGTATCAGCAGAGAGTTGTGCAATTGCGGGGCTAGATGCCGAATAGTGCGCCAGTGCGGGGCTTAGGAAGGCAGGAAGGGGACAGTACTCACATCCGTGAAAGGATTCTCGAGCAGCGTCGGAAGAGAGAACGTTTTTCAGCGGTATCCCCTTCAGTTTGAGCCATTTCTGCTATCCGTTGCTAGCCTTGCTCTTTTGCACTTGCTGATTTCCTTGCTACCGCTGATGTTGATTCTTCAGTCGAGAGTCAGCAACTATAATTCCAGTATCCGCTCGACACGTCAAACAATGACCACTCACCTAGTTATCGCCGGTCAATTTCGCTGCTTGCAGTTAAACTGCTCAAATTCTGATACCCAAATGACGATCGTTGTGGTCAAAGTACTCGAATTCTGCTGTTATGATTTTTGTGCTAGAAGAATACAAGCACAGGAGGGGGGAAATGTGAGAGAAAGATTTTATGACTCGTCATTAGTCATCAGGGTTGGTGTGTGACGTGCGATTGGTGCGGTGGTGGGGCATGCACGTACCAGAGGAGATAAGGGTTAAAGTGGCAAGACAGAATTTACAAGAACGGCAGTCTCGAACCTGAGCGCAGGGGACAATTCAAAATGATTGTTATCATTGCGTTTCCATTCGTTGAAGAGCGCTTTCTTGAGATCATGACACTAGGAAAAAGGGCAGAGTTCACGGGTTATTGCGCCATCTTGTACTGGGTGGCCGCCGTTCTGCTCATACTGGCCTCTAGAGACCTTTGACAATGAAGGACGGGCTGTACTCATCAGCGAGGTATGAGGATTGACAGGTATACGGGAGAGCAATGGTATCTGCTTGAGTGTCATACAGGCCAGCCCGGTCAGGCTCATGAAATACATTTGCTTCAACTTATACCAACTTGAAGGTGTCTACAACTCTTATACCTACTGATTGTAACCCTTCATCCTCTGGCCAAGGGCGTGCTAGGGCAACCCAAAGAGGACCCTACACCCACCCCCCAGCTCCAAAGGGTCCCTGTGACTTTCTTTTCTTGCGTCATAAATGACGCGGGCCAATACGACGCTCTACCCTAAAATCTTCTTATATCCACCTCTCATTCCACAACCCCCTATCTCTCAAGCATTCACCATCAAGTCCTTTGGTGCAGCATTCATTTTCTTTGTTCCATCTACTGTGTCGCTTCCCTCAGTCCTTCTCTCCTTCATACAGCAACACACGCAAAGACATCGTCAGAGAAAAACATAAGCACTATCCGCATCGTGCGTTTCTATCTCGTTTTGATTGATAACAAAGCAGAAATATTAATAGCTAATAGGGATTCAGATATACCCTCACGTATCGAAGCCTGCATCTGTAATAATGGGCAACATCCTGTCTACCCTTTGCTCGGTTTGGTCGTGGCTGTAAGTATCCCTCATACGCGTCCCATGACAGCCCTCCATAACTAACCCCAAACCCGCCCGTTTAGCGTCCACCTTTTCCGCCCGCGCCCCTCTACACTTTCCGACCCTATTCCCATTCCTCTGACTGCCCTTCCTCCTCCCACCACTACCGCAGCCGATACCACCACCACGCAGGCCAGCGCTCAGCTTTCCCCCTCACCGCTGTCTGCCACTGCCATCTCCGACAACGTTTACAGCTCCCAAACGTTCCGTCTCGAACGAGAGCGTGAGCTTCAGGGCCGCCGGGCTTACTTGGAGCGTCAGTATCGCCCGCTTTCGACTGTAGGGTGGAGCGAGGCATTCACAATCGCGTCGAGACATTACGACGACATGAGGGCTGAGAGGGAGGGGGGAGGAAGCAGTGCGAGGTCGGACGGGCCCGGTTTTGTGGCCGTGGGGATGGAGGTACAGGGGGAGGAACGCGAGAATTAGAAGTAGCAAGTACGAATCAGGGGAGGTATAGATGTGCTTGTAGGATATATTTTTTTTTTTAATCACATAACCCCGCTTGCAGCTGTTCGTCATGGCAGGACGTGCTTGTAGGATGAGTGCCTTGTATTGTTTTTTCTCTATCGGTCAGTGGGTTACAAATCATTTCTTTTTCTTTTTTCTTTTGCTCTCTCCATCGTAATAGTTCTTCACTTTAGGTCTGATGCTCAGTTTTGCGACACCCTGGTATGTAATCCGCTGGGATATCAAATGTTCGCCCACAATATCAAATCTTTCCTGTGCTTGCATCACCTTTCAGGGTAATCCGCTCTCGCAAACGCCCCAAAATCGGGTCACCGACTTGTTTTTTTTTTTTTTTTTTTTTTTTTACATCATTGATCGCATACCACCCTAAGGGCTATGGCGATGGGTCACCGACTTGCAACCAGATTATCACCGACTAGCAAACTCGAAGAGCGAACAGACGCCCTAACCGATTCAGCATTGGACCTTTTTTCTGCGAAAAGCTTCATACCATAATCATACAGTTTTCCCTTGCTATACCGGACCTCGTTGTACCGGAAACCTTGCTATACCGGATACTCTCAGGCTGCTACATACCGCTCCCATACAAAACCCTCTTGCTATACCGGACGCACTAAGAATACCGGACCGGACAGGAATTGCCAGGCACTTACCCCCCTGTCTCCATACAAATAATATTTGCTATACCGGATACACTAACACTGATACGTCCAATCTTGGCTATCTCACATTGCATTCACCTTTCAGATGCTTACTAAACTTAACATTACATAATAAAATTAGGCTGTCGTTGTTCCCAATTACATTAATTTTCCTGCCCATCCCTATTCTGTTCTGCCAAGCATTTTATTCTATAACGGAACCTTGCTATACCGGACGAAAAAGGCCGGATTTTACAGATCCGGTATAGCAAGGGAAAACTGTATGATGTCGTAGCATCAAGTGCTGCTTTGCAAATTTGCAAACTGATGTGACTACTGTGTTGGTACGGTACCGGAACGTTCTAGTGCATACAAGTACTTCCCTAGCGCTCCGCCGCTGCACTTCCGTTCTTTCAATCACAGCCGCTCAGTCACAGTTCCCCTCTTTTGAGACCACAGCTCACGCTTAACCATGCATAGGACATCATTAAACAGATCAGGAGATATAATACAATCTACACCCAAGCGTAAGGCTATAGCAGTCAATGATACTAGCAGCCAAGAGATAGGCAGGCAAAAATGGTCTCTACATAACCGATCAAACGCCGACTTACCGGCCACCCTCTACGCAGGCACGGAGCTTCCTAAACCCACGCCGTAGCCCCCTGGAGCAGAAGATTGAGGAAGCGACGTCACGAGGGAGGGAAGGCGAGAGAGCTACACCCAGCTACACCCATTGAACTGTATTGGGATCAAACTGCGAGGACTCGAGCACTCAGTTCCTGAACTAGTATCCCCGCCACCCTGTCAGAACCACGAGGTAAACCAGACTTCATAGAGTATACAAGGACTTTCGATATTGCCCTGGGCGACATGCGAGTAATGATATAGAAAGGGAAAAAAGAGACTGTGCAAAAAGGAAATGGCCGCCCTCCATGCTGATGTCGTCTGCCCAGGCTATAGTAGCAGGTGCACGAAATCCTTGGTCCAGGCCCTGATTCAACTCTAGGCTCCCGCTCTGGAATCCCCGGTCTATAGAAGATAACGGTGCATGGAGGAAGTACGCAAGTCCCAGTCTTGTCACCAACTACTAGCTTATGCTAACAATAACATAGATGTTTTTTTCCAAGACCGTTCGACAATGAGCGCGGCTGTCGGAAACTATCCAATCGTCCTTCCTTTGTGGCTGCAGCATCCTTTTTTAGTCGTACTGGAGGACCTTGGTGCACCGCCGAAATGATCCAGCTTGCCATATAACCAGCGATGAAAGGCAACAATCCTTCATGCTCTGGAATTATTAATTCGACTTAGGCGGGGTCTCGTCGGCTCAAGCCATGGCACACAAGCAATGATGAACCTCAAGGTGGCATCAGCGCTTCTAGCTGGCCGATCCCAGCAGGATGAAAGTCAAAGACCAGGTTCCGAACATTGAGTCACCAGCAGGCTCTGGACACAGCAACCCTGACCACTTCAAGGTATTCAAACCACAAAAATCTTGCTCCGACTGAACCACAATTGTTCTCGTGCCTAGACGAGAACAAACAACAATCTAATTTGGGAGTATGACGGAATTAAAATTGCTCTAGGCTGAATGAATCTTTTTTTCCTTGGAACGGTCCACGAATGGTTTGGCGCAGCTATAGCTGCCCCACCCCCCTGTGATCCTGGTGGATATCAGGAGCAACGGTATAACCCCCCGATCTAAAAGGACCGTCTGCAGCAACCGGGAGGAGGTTAAGGTGTCAATACTTAGCAACTAAGAAAATAGTACGCAGAAGCCTCAAAGGCTCAGTGGATGTTTTCATATTGATGGCGGACTGTAAGTAAATATGCCCATTTCTATATCTGTAGCTTGTGCTAACAGGAGTGAAGTGCAAGGACTTCCCTGCCATAGACGGGTAGCCTTCAAGCGGGGTTATGTGATTCCCTTCCCCCCACCAAAGAAGTGCAATGATTGTGCACAACAAGCCAGCCTTTCTGCAAAAGGGATTCTATGTTTGACTGCAATCACACAGAATCGAATTGCAAACAACGTAGGCATGGTCTGCAGCGCAAATGGTACAGCGGAACGCACCATCAAAAAAAATGGTTGTTGGCGACTCCTCAATGATGCACATCACAAGAAGTCGGCTCTGTTTCGGGCCAGATGATATTCAATATATGAACTACTACCTCAGAAGGTAGACTAAGTCTTGCTGAAGGGGCACTGCAGATGACGACTGGACTGAATTTACTATCAGCAACACCTTGCCCCTCCCTGGGGAGGAGAAGCAGACCCAGCGGCAGGAGAAAGTTCAGAGAGAGCATCAGCAGTTCTTTTCCTTTTTTTTGATCACGTAACCCCGCATGCAGTATACCAGCGTATGGCAGGGAGGCGTCATGTGAGGAAAGGCCTCCCTATTTGGATGGTTACCTCCTGGGGTAGTAGCGGGATGGCGCGGAGGGTCCTGGGGAGGGGGAACTCCTGGACTTTCTTTCGTTTTAGAGAGAGATAGACTTCAATATATATCTGACTCTGCCTCGAGCTATTCGCCTCGTGCTCTCTGCCTCGAGTCCGTTGCATACGAGGGGCCAGACGCAAGTCCCCTCACACGTCAGCGGTTCCCGGCGATAACAGAGATCGAGCGGCCTCAGCAGGAGCAGTTCGGCGCCTCGCAGGTACGGAGGTCAGTGTCGTGAGAATGCAGATGAACACTAATAAGAGAACCGGCAGGACAAGTCCACATTTCTCCATGTTCTCGCAACGGTACCCGAGGATACAGGCCAGGAAGAATTGTTCTATGACTGCCGAGCCCCACACTGGATTATGGCCATCGTCCTCTCGGACGGACCGAGTTAAAGTCGGGTATAACCGCAACGTCCCCACTCCCGCCAGCACCCATCGGTGGTATGCAAGTAATTACATATAACAAAAAAAAAAAAAATACTGTCAATCAATATTTCCAATGCGGATTGGAAATAGATAGTGACGGAGGGTTTAGAGATGCAGTGCACTGAGTACACAGCAGGGAGCTATCTGGCTGTCGGAAAGATCAGGATCTTGGTGGACGACTATGACTTGGGGCCTGGAATTATGCTGCTTTTGAACCCCATGAGGTCAGCCTTCACCTGCTGGACTGTTCAATGGTTGTCAGACCCCCTCGAGATCCTGCAGGCTTCAAAAGCACAACAAAACAATGCGACACTAGATCCCAAGTGCGACCGGTAACCCCCCCAAGATTCAATGGAAGGTCAAGCAGACCCAGTGACATAAGATATACCATCACCTCCCAAAAATGCAACGTCTGTCCGTCATGATAAATTTGACTGAGAAACCAATCAAAAGATTAAAAGTGGAGTGACACAAAAATAGGGGTCTCGTCGCAGCTTATAGGGCGGTGTACGGGTATTGATACATTTGAGGGGAAAAAAAAAAGAAATTGGGGGGGTGCATGACAGAAAACAAAAGGATATGAATGTATTTGATTTTTATGAGGGAGGTCCCGCATGGAAACAATAACCTGGATGAGGATATGATGATGCCTCTAAATGAAGTCTCGTGGAAAAATCCCATTATACAATAAATACAACTTACCTGCGCTATGCCTCTCTAACCCGCGGAGGAGATCATTAATAAGGCCCGAGACACCACTGCCACCGCGGAATCGCACTTCATCTCCCACCGCTCTCCATTTCCGACATTTTGCTGCCTACCTCAGCGTACGTGCACCCGCCACTCAGCGTTTACTCCTACCAAAGGAGCAAGTTTGGATTTGGCCTTCAGCCACTGTCCTGTCAAGATGTGTTCTAGAAGGCGCGGAGGCTGTACGTGCTGTAGGCTTTAAGGTACGAGGGCTGGCCAATGAGCTTGCATTAGGACCAGGATTGTTCTCGTACCCAGCCTAAGAGATGGTGTGCTGCAAGAAATAATAGCAAAGACACCGTACGGCCAACCCATGGCGGAGGCCGAAAATAATAGTCTGGGCGCGAGAGCAGACCGGAATCATCCTGTTGCTACCCCCCCAAACGGTCGACGTCAGAGCCATCCTTCGACCGGCACACTGCCTCTGGGGCTCCTCCTGTGGTTGCCAGCGCAAATGCAGATGAGCAGGGAGATGGGAACTTCGCACACTTTCTTCCCTTCCCTAGCAAATTGACTCCGTAAAAATCATGCATTACTAACTTCACACTGCACAAGTCTCCAACCCTATCGTGCACCCAGCCCTACGCAAATCCTCTACCAAATCTACGTATGTGATCCCCTTCCCCTCCGCTGCTTGCGGGATTCTTGTACCTTTAGCTGACTCCTTCATTTCAAGAGGCTGCGCCCCTACAATGTAGCAATTAAAGAACGAGCTCGTGGATTGCTGAATTTGAGTTCCCGGATAGAAACTTTTTTTTTCTTGGTTCAGTTCTCGTATGCAGTCCTGCTGGGCTATGACGCGGGACGCTGACGTGCTTGGAAACGAACCACGTGCTCCTAAGGAAAGAAGACCCCCTCTCACCTCGGGGCCTCAATATAACGACTCCATTACCCCTTCTACCACCTCCTGGCGTTCCATCTCTTCCTCCTCCAGTTCCGGTCAGGTTCTCAGCTCCTTCCCGCCCTTGGTTCCAGCGCCCCTGAATCCAGTGTGCACCTGTTTCTTCGGCTTCCTCGTACAGTCTACACTGGCTGTCGACCACCTATGAAAAAGAGTTGCGTGAGCTAGGGCGACCATGGAGTCGGTCAGTAGTCCAGGGCAAGGTAGTGCAGTCGAATACTTCCTGAAACTATGATCCGCTCCGAGGTGTGCATCTAGTGGATGCAGAAAAGCACTCTCGGAAATATTTGTGGACCCCCCCCCGGGGTGGACGATAGAGGAACTTGATGGAAGTCTTGTTTGCTGCGTCAGGGTGGATCTTATGTAAGGAGTGTGTTCACGGTGGCCGTGTACTTGACGGTTTTAAGGGGTTTTGTGGAACAAGGAGGTGTATCTTGATACCACGGATACATTGTTGATGTGTTTGGTCATTGTGCTGTTTGATGGTTGCTTTCCGCGGTCGGCGGTATGTGATGGGAGGCAGGCTTAACCAAGGATCATTGGGAGGGCGTATGAGGTGTTTTTTTTTTTTTTTTTTTCCCTTTCACGTAACCCCGCTTGCAGCTGTCCGCCATGGCCCGTGTTGGGGTTTTGAAGTCGCATGAGAAGCATGAGGGAAGGAACAAGCGCTTATAAGTTGGTCCCCGTTGCGATGGAGTGGAGGGTACTTTTGTCGTTTGCTTTCGGCTCCCTTGATTTCTTCCCTCCATACTGTCTTTCACCACAAGGCGACGTACACCAGCGACGTACACCGCCTTTTTTTTTTTTTTTTTTTTTTTTTTTTTTTTTTTTCACGTGACCCCGCTTGTAGCTGTTCGCCATGGCAGGGCACGTACACCGCCTCGCGACGCACGTTTTATAAAGGGGAATGAGGAGGTGGATAGGGACAGTTGGGCACACGTATCCCATATCCAGAGGAGGTGGTGACTGAGCGGGGATAAGGATGACAGGTAGAAGACGCAGGACGGAAGAGAGTAACCAGCTGAACCTGGGTTATAGACTCCTTACAAGGCTAGGGAAGCTCACAGGTACGCTAGGTGGCTTGTCGGGGGGTAAGGATTTGAAACCGTGGAGGGTCAGAAGAGGAAAGGCAGATGGCACAGATCGCCGATGGTGTGGAAGGGAACAGGAGACAGCAGCACACATTTGGACTAGGTGCGAGGTGTGGAAGAGGAGGTGGACAGGAGGGCTAGAGGCAATAAGCAAGCCACCAGGGAATGGGGAGGACGAGGCAGAGCCCCTGGTGGAATTGTTGAGATGGGAGAAGAGATGAGTGAGTGAGATGGTGCAAAGGCTATTTTCTCTGATCATCATTTCATTATCATGTGCTTTGTGTTGGTTTTTCTACCTCTAAGTTGTTACCTTTTCTTATCCGATTATTTATATATTTATCCTCGCCATAGCCCTCAGGGCATACGAGTAAAGATATTATTTTTTTTTTTAAAAAAAAAAAGAAAAAAGATGCACGTTCTGCACCAACTGAAAACCGGTATCATATATCTCAACCACCAGATCAGACTTTCCTAAGCGCTTTGCGGGGGAACTAAATTATTAGCCGATCTTCATGGGATCGCACACACAAATAGATTCTAATACCTCATGCGAAAATGTGCGGTCATATTTTCTCGAAACCTTAAAAAAAAAATTTTTCTCAACAGAAAATCCAGATATCATCAATGGTCTTTGGCTTAGCTTTCTTGCAAACCGCATAGAAAAGTCTGTTCTGGTGGTTGAGATATGCTCCCCGTGAAACGTTGCAGCGAGAGTAACGGTCGGAGGTCGTGCCAACCACCACACTACGGGGGAGGTGGTGTCGCCTCGCATTGAATTACAGTGTTTGCATCTTGTAATATTCCCATGGCTTGGGAGATTAATGGCAACCTGGATTCGAGTTCCCCAGTGCGGCATAACTCTTCCCGCTGGAAATGGTTCATTTTTGTCTTCCGCGGTGTGACCGATGTTTGCCACAGCTGCACGTTGTGGCTGCTACAGGAGGAACCAAAGCATGCTGGAGCGACGGGACATCCAATATGCACTTTATACTTCAACAATAAGATTCGTGTTGGGGCTAAAATTCAATGGTTGTCGAATAAATCCCTCGTGCCGATTCCTGGGCCTTACCCTGCCATGGCCAAGTGCTACAAGCGGGGTTATGTGATTAAAAAAAAAAAAAAAAAAAAAAAGATTCCTGGGCCTTGTTAACCGTTCTGCATACTGTATTTTTATCGCCTTTGACCAGACTCCTCGAAGAGGATTTTAATGCAGTGAGGATTGAACTTTCATCCTACCACGAAGGGCATGCGCTGGCATTGTTGTCGTGCCCAGACTATCATTTCTTGGCAGCACGCTGCTCGTAGGTTGGGCACAAGTTCACGCTGATGTCAGCCTTTGTGACGTCACCGAGCCGTCTTGCTGAGAAACAGGAATATATTTCCCATCTAAACAACGACTTTTCAGCTCTGGTCATCAGATGCATCACAGCATTCTCCGAAGTGTACATCATTATCATCTTCCTACCAGGTGGACATCACGGGCAAAAAGCAGCATGAGCCGGCAAGTAAAATCGAAAGAAGGCGAGCCTATCCACGAGGGTGACCATGTTTATACTCCATTCCGGGGTGGAAGACATGAGGGCGACGTAAGTCATTCTTCCCCGTCATTGACCTTAATCTCCCCCTGCAACAATAGCGTTCAACAATGTCATGCGCATACATAGAAGTGCTGATTAGCTATCTGATCCGCTTGTATGCAGGTCGAAGCCATCGTGACTACCCAAGAGGAAGCTGACAGAGAAGGTATCAAGAATCCACCCAAGGTAAGTTCTGAGTAATATACCTGCTCTGTGGGACTTGGTGTACCCGAGCATCGGAGACGTTGGGACTGGGAATGACATGCACCAGGTTGTCTTCACAAGCCAGAATCAGAAGCGCGTTTCCCACAACCCGCAAACGTTGTCCAAGGTCGAGTCGCATTCGGAGAAGGAATGAGCAAGTTTGGTAGGAGCGAGGTAGACTACGAGAGGACGTATATTCCATAATATTGAGTCATGACCATTCAGAACTTTGATTATTTTGTATTTTAACCTGATTAATCATTAATCGCATGTTGCCCTGACGGGCTATAGCGGAGTACGACGCACGTGTGTGATTTTTCTTTAGAAATTTATATACGTTTTGGAGTTCTCCGATTTCTGTCTTCAGCCCACCCTTCTATGATCCCATACCTGTGACTACAGATGTTCACGCCTTGCTTGTAGCGTTGTAGCTCATCACCCTGTGGTTTCCTTCCGCCACATCCGGATCCCTCTATGAGTGCATTAGTATTACAGTTTCCAACATGATATTAATAACATGAGGGTGTAACTTAAGACAACGCTTAGTGCTTGCTCATTCGAAGGAACCATCCTGCTGGCCCTTCTTAGTCAAACCTTCGTGCCTACTCTATACATGAAGTTAGTAGCGCTTCAAGTTCGTTGCAGCTGTTGACTTCAGTCGTGGAAGGGAGGACAGGGCCGCGATTGAAGCAGGTGTTGCCACCGCTGCGATGAATTGCATAAAGGATATGGCTGCTGCAATGGGAGGCTCTAAGCGGAAGAGCGGCACAAGAGAATGAGGGTAACGGTTTGGCGACATCCATCCATTTAACCTGGAGGGATTTTTTTTTCTTTTTTTTTTTTTTTACACTCGCGTGCCACCCTATGGGCTGTGGCGAGATTAGGAACCGATATCTCAATGACGGACCACAGCAAAGAGAAAGCTGAAACAGTGCAACTGCATTTTCGAGCATGGTTGAATTTTCATGTCAGCTATCCTTAGATGCCCTAAAAACTCTTTTCAATAAATAGCCACAAAGTAAAATAGCCAAGACAGGTCGTTAAGAAGTTCCTTTTCTGGTGAGGGGCTAGTGGATTTGGGGTAGCGCGAACGCCCCGGTACCAGGATTACTCCGTCGGTACAACATGAGCTTTGCTACATCGATCCACCCCCAATGACCCCCGCACAAAGAAACCGTACTTCAGTACTCAAGTCAAATCCGTTTCCCGAAGATCGGCAGAACGGTAACAAAAGGCAGAATCGAAGAAAACCAACCCGCGACTCTGACGCTTCACGCTTTTGGACTAACGGGACTAGTGATATCTCAACACCCTACATGAAGATTGAACAAAATGTGCATGGCCAGATGGCTAACCATCCAGTTTCAACTCACTACCAACGCATTTACCTGGAACGGAAATGCCGACACTTTTGAGGCACTTCCCTGATTTTCCCGTCCTCGAAACCTTCCTCACTCATACTGGACTTCCGTTTTTGAATATGACGAAACCACTCGAACGATGCCAGATACCTCCTCCTGACTTGGTCGCAGCATCACCATTCCAAACTAAGATCGCATTCTTCAGATCTAAGGTTGATGACAAGGCCGGCTACATGTATTGAAGGGAACGGTTTCTACCTCAAGCACGGGTCGGATGTCGGCTCGGAGGTCTGCGACTGCGGCAGCCTCAAGGTCGACCAACTTGGCGAGGATGTTATCACAATTGGCTTCTTCTGGTTTTCCAACAAGGTCAGGAAGTATCAGATCACTTCTTTCGAGCAGCGTGCTGACATGAGTTTCCAAATTCCTAATGGTTAGGTACCAAAATCAGCTCAATACCGGCATGCTTCTGTAATAAACTGTTCTATTGTTGATGTTGACGATTGGGCTCTTCAATAGCATGATCACAATGTCATCAAGGATTGGATCTGAAAGCCTACGGGCTCTCCCTCTCACAGCATATGCGAGTGGCGTCAGGCGCGGCCTCATTAACTTGATTTAAATCCATGTAGGAAGAGGTGAGGAGCGTACCGCAAACTTTGAAACTTTTATACTGAATGCAAACATGTAATGCGGTTGTCTTGCAGGAGTCTCCATCTAACAATTTATACTCCGAAAGACGGCCTTCGAATTGATTTACACACCAATCTGCTAAATCTGAGAGGTTTTCTCGGCAACATATTAGGAGCAACATCCTCCTCCGCTTTCCCGCGAAACACACACCTCAAATACGCAGCATCCCCCCTTCACAGCAACTGCCTCCCCCTCCTCGCTCTCAGCAGCAGCGACCCCTCCCCAGGTGCGCCCCACAATACCCCCCCCCCACAGTCTCCCCCCGTAGCAGGGGCATCCCACTCAAGCTTTTTTACAGAACTCCGTACTCGCCGCACACTGAATTTACGCGCACTGAATTCACGCGCTAAACTCACGCGCCGCCGAACTCACGCGCCCTTCCGGAACCGTAGTCTGATGGGGATAACCGGCACAGACGAACAAGTCGCGGAGAAATTGATATCCCATAACTTCATCACGGAGGAGAGGGAAGAAGACACAGAACCCAGGAGACCGACAGGACTCACCGTGGAACGGGAGGAGGCAAGGAGGGAGACAGAAAGAGCACTATCGAACACCAAACCAAGATCCGCGCCAGGGCCAGACGGGATCCAATATGGGATCCTCAAAGCTATCCGGAAGACGAAGTTGTGGGAGATATTACGCGAAGAAATAGTCGACTACATAAACGGAGACTACGGATTCGCAAGAGGATTCGACGTGACCATGATTTTGAAAAAGAACAGACCACGCGACCTCCCTGGCAGCTGGCGCCCAATAACGCTGCTGAACACGGTCGCCAAGCTGGGACAGAAGGTCATAGCCAACAGGATACAGAAAATGGATAATCTGTTCAGGGACTCCCAACTGGGGAGTCGACCTTATAGAGGGAGCGAGGATCTACAAAGACAAACCTTGAAGGAGATAGACGCACGACTGGGGAAGGGCGAATGGACCGCACTGGTCGGCGACGACATAAAGGCGGCATTTAACCACGTTCGAAGCGAAAAGATAGTCAAAAGGCTGGAGGAAGAAGACCGAAACGTTGCGGCTTTCGTCCAAGGATTTACGAAACCAACAGAGTTCACGATATCATGGGACGGAAAAGCCAGAGGACGCAGCACAATGACAGACGGAGTTCCACAAGGGTCACCACTGTCTCCGGTACTATTCCTGGTAGGGGTGTCACCACTAGTTAAGAAGACAGAAGAAAGGCAGTTCTTTTTTTTTTTTTTTTTTATTTCATTACTCGCGTGCCGCCTGATAGGCTACGGCGAGGTGTTAGGTACATAAAGAACAAATAGTAACTGATAAATCATAAAGAGACGTAGAGTGTGTGAAACAAAGAAAGGCAGTTCACACGGACCTACGTCGACGACTTCCACAGCGTGATATCCAGCAAATCACTGAGTCGACTGAGGAAAGATATAACGAGGCATCGGCTCTTGCTAACCCAGGATGTAAAGGAAGAGGGATTCGAGATAGACCCCCGGAAATCGGAGACGCTAATAGTGGGGGTAAAGGGGAGGAGCTACAGATTAGTGGCGCTAACTGTGGACTGGGAGCTAAAGTTTGATGAACACTTCCACAAACGACTCCGACTGGGGAAAGCAGCGTGGAATACGGCGTCCAGACTCACGAAAATCCCTCCGAGTAAAAGAAGACAAATCTACACCAACATAGCCAGAAACATAGCGACATACGGAAGCTGGGCTTGGCTCACATACGCGAAAGGGGCGCCAGCGGAGAAGAAACTGAGGGAACTCGAAAACTGTCAATACAGTGTAGCGAGAAACATCATCGGGGCACCATGGGGCACCAGGAGAAGGATAGTCGAGGGGATAACCAATCTGGAATCAATCGACACCTTCGTAGCAGGGGAAGGGGAGAGGGTGGAAGCTCGAACGTTGAGGTTCCCAGGCGAGGAGGTACTCCACCCGGAAACGGACACAACGTACCTGAGAGGAGAACTACGGCATCGGGACCCGCTACCGCTGCACACGTTCCCCACACAACCAAGCGACCTAAGCAAGGACGAGTGAGAAGCCACCATCCAAAGAGAGACAGACGAAGGGTGGGAGGGGGTATACAGGGACGGGAGTAGGGTAGAAGACACAACGGGAGCGGGGGTGCACAGCCAGTCTGGCACACAGTCCTACTACCTAGGGAGAAAGAGCACGGTAAATGACGGCGAACTCATAGCAGTCAGCAGGGCGTTACAATTGCCGGGGGAGATAATGATAATTACCGACTCACAAACGGTGATCGCAAGACTACAGAAGATAGCCAGAGGCGAACCCACCGTCGATGGAGCCTCCAGCGAGGTAAGGAAACGGTGGGAGGAGAGAACGGAAAGGGGCGACTGGGATCTAGCTATCACTTGGGTAAAAAGCCATAAGGGAGTGGAAGGCAACACAAAGGCGGATCTAGCCGCGAAAATCGGCACCGCTCTACAATGCGAGAACGAAATTGTAACCGAAGCCGGCATAAGACAAGGATATAAAGCCTCCCGAGCCGCGGAAAGGAACCAAGCCGAAATGAACTATCGACCCCTCCACAGATTAGACAAGCGCCGGATTCTGGCCATTCTGGCAGGGATACTAGGCAACAAGGGGCTGAAGGAGTGGAGATTTAGGATAGGAAAAGCCACCTCACCGGAATGCAGGTGGTGCGGCAAAGCACCGGAGAACTGGGAGCATATTAAAAATGATTGTCAGACAGGGAAAAGAAAGATCACAAAAGGGGCGGAGGGAATAAGACAGACCGATAAAGACACGAACTTGTTGGAGATTCTGGAGTGGGCAGGGGGGGAGTAGAGGTTCTTTAATTTCCTGTCATCATATATTCTTACCATGTATTTAAACATCGCCATAGCCCCCAGGGCGGCAAGCGATTAATGAAAAAAAAAAAAAAAAAAAAAAGAACTCACGCGCCGCCGAACTCATACGCCACGGAACTCATACGCCGCCGAACTCATACGCCGCGGAACTCGCCGACGGCGCTCGCTGAATTTACGCACACTAAATTCACAAGATGTACTCACACGCCGCCTAACTCACCTACGGGACTCCCCCGCGGACTTGCCAGCCTAATACCTCATCTTCACATTTTCACTTGCTTGTTACTTCTTCACTTCTCCTTTCACTTTTTGCTAGACTATTTACTGTGTAAAATTTTCTGCGCGTAGTGCCTGAATTTTCTTGCTGCAACGGCTTCTGGAAAAATGCTCCCATAGCTTGTCCATCCTCGCTTCAAGGAATGAGGGTGGCGCAGAATGTTTAGCTGCCGGCGCTACTTGAGGTTTCGGTGCTGCTTGAGGTTCCGGTGCTGCTTGAGGTCCCGGCGTTGTTATTCCTGCTTCCGGTCGCGGAGGTGAATCAGGCCTTGAGAAGGTACTCAGCTCGACATTATCCTCCTCCTCCCTTTCTAACCTCTCCTCTCCTTCTTCTCCCGCCTCTTCCTCCCCTTCCCCCTCCGATTCCCCTTCCTCCCCATCCTCGTCCATCTCCGCTCCGCTTTCCCTCTCTTCCTCTCCCCCAGCCTCCCTTTCTTCCACTTCCTCTTCCTCGGCCACCGGCGCCATTCTTGGTAATGCCGGCTCAAAGTCCGGCTGCTCCTTCATACAAATTCAGAAGTCCCCCGTCCAGCTCCCCTTCCCCCTCCTTCTCCCCCTGTTCTCCCTCTTCGCTCATACGGGGACCTCTGCCTCTCCGCGCTCCTCTGTCCCCATGCCATCATTACCCTCGTCAGTCTTGGGGTGACGACCTGTTTTCTAGATACCACAGTGTTTGCGCGTTGTACCATGATACATTCTCTTGTCGCATTCTCGAGTATCTCCTCCTCCTTCTCGCAGTGATACCATCCTCCCCCTCCACCTACCTTCTAAACAGGGCTGCGTCTGGTCCCCAATGCTTCACTGCCTCCTTGACCTCTCCCAGGTCCCTTTATGTCCCCCCCTCTTATCCAAATAACCTCCTCTACTCCCCGCCTTTCGGCTGCTTCTACCGCCGCTTGCCTCATTCCTCGATCATGTCAAGTTCGCCGTCGTATTCTCCCCCCTCCTTCCACGCCCTTTCCACCCTCTCCTTCACCGAGACCACATCTCCTCCCTCCCCCAGGCTTGCTAGCCACCAGTTCTTCCGCTCCCATGTATGTATGTTTTCCACTCCCCACACCTGGTTCTTGTCCAGGATGTATACCACTCCGGTCCAGCCGTCCCCCACCGGACCCAGGAACTCCTTCTTAGGTTCCTCTTCTCCCGACATCTCTTCCGTTTTCCTCCTCTGGATCGTTCTCGTACCTTCCGCTTGTATCACTGACCCTACAGCCGCCTTGGGTGCTGGCCTTTGCCACTACTCCAAATCCGGTAGGTACTGCCTGTTCTGTGACCGCTTTCCTTTTCTGCGTACGATCGTTCGATTTCAACCGCCCCGCTTTCCTAAGTTTGTATGGGAAAACTTGAAAAAGGTTCCGAAAACTCAACCTTCGAAAAACGAGTTCGCGATGTTCTAATTTTGTGAAATAAAGGAGATATTCTTACTCAGGCGGTCCTGAGCTTCGGTTTAATGTAAAACTTCAGGTTCTGAATGCGCCGGGAAGTTGGTGTTCTTCCAAGCGCTCGTTTCTGTGAAAGTTGTTGTCGGTGTACTCTTGTCCTGGCACAGCTTGGGGACAACAAGCACGTCTGGCAATTCTAGTTCGCCGACTCTCACGGTTCCTTTATGGGTTGATCGGGCGATGCCGGAGGCCCCCTTTTATTTCTGCACACCATTCTTGTGGGTTGATGAGATCGTTCACATCGTATGTGACATGGGTAGTGGCGGCGCAATCCAGCTGGTCGCTTGCTGAGATAGTGTGAGTCTAGATAGAACTTCGGGAGTTGACTAACTTCATAAGAAAACCACTCTGCACTAGGGATCCTACACCGAGGAGAGAATGACATCGATTTGTTCATACAGGACATCTTTTATGAGCCAGATGTTGCGGTATTTTTTTATCTATACCAGTATACTCTCGAGATTAGAATACCCGATATAAGCACATATTCGATATAAAAATGTGTGCGCCATACAAAGTAAGAATTTTCTTGGCTTTTTCCTGCTTAGTCATGTACAAATTTCTATCCCTTGGGCTGGCAAGAATTTTCTTCCTGTTGTGCGATAATTGACAAACGCAGTTCCGATAACTATATTTTTTTTTTTTTTAATATCAGTACTCGCGTGCCGCCCTATGGGCTATGGCGAGGTGTTGGGTTTAGTTACATAAAGATAAGTGACAACAAGTAATGGTGAATAAAGAGATAAAAAATAAAAGTAGGAAATCCCGTGCTCCTAGCGTTCCACCCATTCCACAGTTCCTATAACTGGTACAATTGCACATTCACTGCAATGGAGCTGCTTTTATTCTCAACCAGACATGCTGTAACAATTTACTTTTTTTTGCAAAACCCTAGTCAAATGCTCCTGCCCAGCATTTTCCATATCGACCCAAGAGAGGATATCTCCGTCTCCCCAGCAACGATGGAGTATCCAGTTGTTTTCGATTACATCGAGCGGGAACACTCCAAGTGCGAGAAAGCTTCCCCACTGCCGGTCCTCATGGAAGTATATCCAGTAGCAGCCACTTGAGGCGTGTTGTATTCTCAACAGGTCATCGTAGTCAGGGAGGTCCTTGAGCTCCAATGATGCCAGAAGCTTCAAGCTTGTGAGGGTGACGTTCCAAAACCGAAGCAAAATCTTGTTCGTATTCCCCAGGAGACCATCCCAGAGGAAGATTTGCTACAACCTCCTCGTCATACTGTAGAACGGTTAGTTGAGCATGCGATTAATGATATAAAAAAAAAAAAAAAAAAAAAAAAAAACGGTTAGTTGAAGCCTGAGATTTGGGAAATATGAAACTGGCCTCATCTATGTTGGCTGGGAGGCTCCGAGTTCCTGATATGCTTGTGCGGCGATGTGCGCCGCCCACGGTGTGATGACGGCTCAACAGCATCCACTGTTTCGCACGGGTACCGGTATCTAGAGCTGGCGTAACGAAGCCTCAAGGGCGGCCTCAATAATCAAATGTCAAGAAAAGAGTCTTCAATTGTCTTGTCTGTACGTGTCCATATCTGTCCATGTCTGTATATCTCCGTGTATGTCTCCATCTGTATCCATGTCTGTATATCTCCGTGTATGTCTGTATCTGTATCATGTCCCTCCACACAGTCCTATCTACATACAATTTATAGACCACCTTCGCCTTCCAACTGAGCCTATACATACATATCTCGCTTCTTAATCATAATTTTCTTCCTCATCCCATGCATGTGTCATCATGTGGCCCTGCCCTGCCATGGCGAACAGCTACAAGCGGGGTCATGTGATACAAAAAAAAATAAAAAAAATCATGTGGCCCTACCGCTGAGTACCTTTTTTTTTTTTTTTTTTTTTTTTTTAATCACATAACCCCGCTTGTAGCACTTGGCCATGGCAGGGTCCCTGGGCAAGCCCTCATAGCCGGAGACAGGCTAAACTAACTCTCTACGTACATGGCCCCACGCGCCATCGCCCCCGCTCTCCTAGCTTCTAGAACTTGACCCCAGCGATGAAATTCTCCAAAACGTCATACTCCTCCCCATTCTCCGCCTTTCTCTTCCAATTCTTTTCCATGTCGCCCCACCTCTCAAAGCCTTCTGGACGGGTCTTCTGGTTTCTGCATCGGAAAGCGAGATGCTCCCCGGTTTGCACCTCCCCGCACCTGCACTTATCCGACTCAGCCGCCCCTACCCTCTTCAACCACACTGCACACCTCCCTCTCTCCAGGCGCAAGGCAGTGAAATTGGATACTGCCATCCTATTCCACTCCATGACCTTTCCTCCTCCGAAACCCTCTATCTTCTCTCTTCTCTTTCCTCCACGCCTTTATCCTTTGGCACACCCCACTTCCCGGTGGCCACCTCCCTCCCCTTCTCCATTGTCCCCTTCTGCGCCCACTCATCCGCCTTCTCATTCCCTGCAATTTCGATGTGAGCCTTAACTCACATCAGTTTCGCATTACCCCCCTTCCTCTTCCTCCTTGCCACCGTATCCACTACCCTCCTCACATCCTCCGTCTTCCCCTTCCCCTCTCTTGCCTGCCTTCTTAATCGCCATGACGGCAGCTTCTGAATCCAGACAGACCAGGACCGGTACCTCCTCCGGCACTCTCTCCAAAGCTCTTCTCACTCCCCTCACCTCCCTGTCGAACACTGTCACTGTTCTTCCCACCACCTCCGCTACTACTTACTACTGCCGATCTCCCCCATACACCCGCCCCCACCTTGCTATCCTCGATCTTGCTGCCATCCGAGAAGAGGACCGCCCTCCCTCTTCCGGCTTCCTCAACCGAGGTCTCCCACTCCTCTCTTCCCCCCTTCTTTCTTCCCAGTCTCACCGCGGTCTCTACCTCCACCTTCTCACACCCCCCTCCCTACGAGATCTCCTCCCCCTCCTCCGAGAACCTCGCCCACTGACCTTGCCAGCGGTCCAGTACTGCTTCATACCCATCTTTCTCGGCCAGTGCCCACTGCACTCCCCAGTTTCTCCAATTCTCGCCTCCTCCTCTCTCTCCTCACTCCCTACTCCGAAGTCGCCCGTGCAAAGCGCCGCCAGCTCTGACGGCGCCTCCACCTCCTGGACGATCGCACTCGCTTGCGCGCCATCCAGGACCGTCTCCACGTCTTCCACTCCACATACCGCATTCACCCCTTCCACCCCGGCGCCTCTCCCCCTCCAGCTGCTCTCTTCAAACTTGCAGCTGTAATCGCTCCATCTCCTTCTTCCACTCCTTCTGGCCTCTCCACCCGATCTCACTCCCCCACATCGCCACCGCCCTCACCATCCCTGTGTACGCCTGCCGCCAGCTCTGTGGTGACATCCCCCAGTCTCAGTTTCCCAGTCCCGAGAGTGCCCCTGCCAGCCTCCTTGCCCTGCTCAGCCTATTTCGCCAATGCGCACTGAAGGTCAGCTTCTCGTCGAAAACGACTCCCAGCCACTTCAGCATCTCCCCCTCCTTCTTCCACCTTTTCCCCACTCCGAAAGTTATCATCTCCCACTTCGGCTCCTCTAGTGGGATTTGATCCTCTTCTGCCACCTCCGCCATCGCTATCTTCACCTTCTCCCTGAGCTACGCCATATCCCAGTAGCCATGCCAGTCCAGGATTGTTGCCGCCAGGTCATCGACGTACGATGAAACCTCCACCTCCGCCCCGGTTGCTACCCCCCTCAACCTCCCCTCCATCTTTTCTATAGTGGGTGCCATGAAGATTAGGAAAACGACGGGCGAGAGCGGCGAACCCTGCGGGACCCCCACATTCGACCTGCCCCTCCCCCTCTCCTTGCCGTCCCACCACACCTCAAATTCCCTCCCCCCCATAATGGAGCTATGACGAAGCAACGCTAACATGCGTCAAAGAAATCTACATACAAAACTAAGCCAAGTAACAGAGCGCACAATCCTGAAGACAGAAAAGAGAACCCAATCACAAAGTCGTCAGCGCCTGTTCCAATCGTAAAAATCACGAAGTAAACGATCTTTCTCCACATTTTACTGTCTCAGGCTACCAATCTTTCTCCATATATATACTACAATCGAGCTGGGCTTTTCCTCATACCGGCTCTGGACTTTGAGGTGTGATTGGGGATTGGGGGAATCGATCGGGTTTTCGGAAACTGCGATTATCACCAGAATATTTCTTGGTTACCCACTACCTATGGCTTGCGGATTTGACTGACATTATGCGACATGGGGGTCAAAAATATACAGTAAAATGCAGCGGTTCAGATTTTCTTTTCTTTGTCCAAGAATGCATATGTATTCGCGATCTTGTCAAGCTATTTGTTAGTTTTTTCGAGTTCAAGATTGGTTGAATTGTATGTATTTTTTCAAAGCTGACTTGGATGCTATAAAGAAGTTGATTTCGTTATCAGTGATTATGACCGGGGTTACTATCAGATTTGACCTCTTGTTGCATTGCCCAAAAAACTACGGGTGGAGGGGCCACTAGTATATGGTCCAGCGCAGAGTTGCTCAACACGTGGTGTGGTCTGTACACTCAAAATATTCTACGCTTGATTTTTTCTGAGTGCACACACAACTTCACACATTTATTAGTCAGCCACCTCATACATATCTTTAGCCAAACAACTGCAACTTGCAAAATACAAACGGCATGGCGCTAATTCGCTGGGCAGTTGAGCAGCGACTTGACAGAAGCTGATGATGTTCTGACTGCAAATACGCTGGACAGCTTGGTGGAATGGTTCTGCAATGCGAATGAGGACAAGTTTCCTCCTCAAATGATTTTTGCAATGCTTGTCAATGAGATACTTAATCAACTTTTACATTTGACGATATGCAATTTACAAAGGGAATCTTACTAATATAATATTAAATTAAGTAAAAGATCTGTCACAAGGGAAAAAATGGCACGAGTTGTTAAATACCCTGACAGCGAGAGCATAGCAGCACTTAGTTGATTGCTCAATGTATTTTCACCGTCCTGTACGAAGCTCAAGAGCCGTAAATGTGACCTATACTTTGCCTGGACTGGATCTAGAAAATGGCAGCCAAATATTTGTGGTAGTCAGATATTTACTTCTGAATGGAGATAATTGTGTAGATCATGACTTTATACTAGTATGGGAGCGTATGTATTATAGACCTGGTCTGGATGAAGTTTCCATGCATCCGTAGTCACCTATGGTACACGGATATGAAATTGCAATTGGTAATAATACATAAGGGGATGCAGCAAAAGAAAAAAAAAAAAGAAAAAAAAAAAAATTAATTGACGACCCTGCTCCAATCCTGAGTTGGGGAAGCCCTGCCATGTTCCTAAAAGATGAACTGTGATGCTCCGTTCCGTATAATTGAAATCTAGCAGAACCAGGGCAGTTTTACTTTGCATTTACTAATGAGATTATAAGATGCTGACTGTTGATGTCGCAGCCCGCCGATGAACATTTCTGGTTCACATACCAACTAGCCTATTCGTGACTACTCCAATTCTTGGGCAGACAATACAGCCCAGCCAACTGGGGATCATTGCCCAAGTGCAACAGCCACCAGAACATAACTGCCATTGGGTTCATGCCACTGGAAGGTCACTACTGTCACCACATTTGCTAGAGCATAATGTAGATAACGTAATCAATTTAATTGCTGCGCCTCTAGATTGCTATAGGTAAAGGATGGAAACTTGTGATCATAAGTATGTTATTATTGACACCAAAGTTGTAGGAAAATTCCCAGATGTGCTCTACATATTTCTCTTTCTCTGAGCGTAATTTCAGGGTGTCACCTTTACAGGCAGAGATATCCAGAATTTTCCACCATTTCAGGGGCTGTTCAACTTTTCTGTTCTGGAGATGACACGGACTGCATTGATGCCAAGCATCTTGATTTGGGTTGTTATATTGCCAAATAGGGCAGCCAAAATACCCCTGGCAGTGCTAACATCTAGTTTTGAGCAATATCTGAAAACTCGCAATCACACCGAAGGTGCCTCGTAGCAATGCCTCCGCAAACGAGGAACGGTTACTTATCCCATGTCGCGCAAAAAACAAAAAAAACAAACCAAAAAAGGGCTGAAGGCAGGATTTTAATAGAAGTGATGGCAGAAGAAGGGTCAGGAGAGGTGTAACGTTGGTTTGCAAACACAATCTACATCCAAGCTTCAGCTCCACTGAAGGCCATACCCCGCCATAGCCCACAGGGCGGCATGCGAGTAATGATAAAAAAAAAAAAAAAAAAAAAAAAAAAAACCCCGGCCATCACTGGGCAGTGTGATTGGTTGTGCTTCTGCATATACCATACGCAGGTTTAAAAGTTGGGTGCGAATTGGGTCAGATGTGTAACCCTGGCCACACTCCACGATTCGCCGAACACCGCGGAAGTTGCCGCGCAGATTCAGCCCTAGCGAATTGATATGTCTACACTCACATATATGTACATCCCAGCCGTCCTTTCACAGCCTCAATGATCCGTCCTTCGCACTCCTTTCACGATCGCCGATCTCCTCACCTTCCTCGTATTTTTTTAATCACATAACCCCGCTTGCAGCTGCTCGTCACCTTCCTCGTATGATACATTATTTCGGCTCTAAGTCACTGACATTTAGTGCCAGTTATGCGTCTGTTCCATGCAAGACACTTATTTGCAGCCAGTTGAGCACAATTCACTCACGCCACGACACTCACTTGCTTAACTAGGACGACGTTACCGCGCAATTGTGATATTACTGCAGTAGATGAAAGGCACCAACATGCAAACCACTTGGTTTGGAAAAGATTCCAGCAATTATATTCACGGGAGGCTCATGACAGGGAGAATTGGGGAAATCTTTCTTGAACATCTAGATAAGTATTCAGGTTGTGTCAGGACAACCCACCCATCCAAGAGGACATTCGCCCAATTGCAAGATGCACAGTAAAGCTGCTAATACCATTTGGCCTGATCAGCTGATAGCTTACAGCGGTACATAAGCGCAAGGGGCTAGAAGAACAGGAGAGTGTCACGATGCATGCTTTTGACACAGTTACTGGCGCTACATTTCGTGTGACGATTACTTTGATTGTGATGTATTCGATATTAGCACTTGATATTAGATAGAGCATACTGTGAATGACGCGGTGATGAGGTGTATCTAATGACATTCTTTCCTTCTCGTATTTAAAAAAAACCTCGGCATAGCCCGTAGGGCGGCACGCGAGTAATGATATAAAAAAAAAAAAAAAAAAAGATGAGGTGGCCTATATAGGCGCCTATGGACGACCCTGTCCAAAGGTCCAACTTGAGGCTATGTTCTAAGTTATAATAGACATTGTGCTGCAAATCATAGATTTCTGTAACAACTTGCAGATATTTGCGGAAGAAAAATCTTAGTCTATAACCATAGACAATCTTTGAACATAAGCTGCAATCATCGATTCGTCAACGGCACGAAATACAATAATCTACTCTACTCAAGAAAGCCTTTTTTTTTTTTTTTTTAAAAAAAAAAATCACATAACCCCGCTTACAGCGCCAAGCCATGGCAGGGTCCCTGGGCAAGCCCTCGAAGCCCGGAGACAGGCTTAACAAACAAAAAACTTGTCTATCTACTTCTACACCCTGAATCCGGAAACCTCCGGACGGTCCTTCCGGTTTCTGCCTCAGGGAGGCCCCACTATATATCCCCCCTCTCCCCCCTCCCCTCTTCTCCACACTTTCGCACCCCGGCAAGCAAACTTCCCCGGCAAGCAAACTTCCCCGGCAAGCAAACTTCCCCGATCAAGAAAGCCCTACCCACTATGTCTACAACTGAATGTCCCATCCATGTCGGTGTCCTCCTTCTCGACAACCATCAATACCTCGACCAAGCTGGCCCCGTCGACCTCATGAGCAATCTTATCAACGCGTGGAATGCTAACCTTCCTCACAAAGTTCCTTTCGAACTGCACTACATCACTACCCATTGTGCCGGCGTGCCCGTCAGGGCAGCCAGCGGCCCCGCTTTAATCCCCACCAATACATTAGACAACTGTCCAACGCTCCAAGTCCTTCTCATCCCCGGTCCAGAGCCGGAATATGTGGTCTCCCCAAAACTCAAGACATTCCTCGAGGAAAAGTTCAAGGAATGTTGTCACATCCTCTCAGTCTGCACTGCTAGTATTGTCCTTGCTCGCGCAGGATTGCTAAAGGGAAAAAAAGCAACCAGCAATAAGACGGTGTTGAAAGGTATTGCATCTGATCCACAGAAAAAAGAGGAGTTGTGCTCGTGGGACGTGCATTGGGAAAAGTCGGGGAGATGGGTCCGGGATGGGAAGATATGGACTAGTGCGGGAATTACGGCGGGTATGGACATGGTTTCGGCATGGTTAAAGGCTAGTCCAAAGGAGGGGGGATTGGGGGTAGATGAGAAATTGTTGACGTATGTCTGGGAGGTGTCTGAGTGGATTCCGAGGCCGAGGGAGCCAGATCCCTTTGCTTGTTTGTTGAAAGATGTAGATTTGTCATGCGGCAAATAAATATGGTGGACATGAGATAATGTTTTTATGAACTAATGGGGACGCCGGGCCTGTAGTATCATAGCGTTCCAGAATTACGGGAGCATAAGAGCTGAAGTGCAGGGAGGTTTTCTTAAGGTAGCGAATGCAAATGCTCGAACTGGGGTCTCGACTGACAATGTACCTTGCTTGATAGCTCTTGTTGTAACTCCACAACACCTACTCCAACTTATTTAGAAATCGCCATTGTAAACTGTTGTCGTCTCCCTGAAGTTGCCTGTTGGATACCGAGCCTAGATATAGCCGTATCCTTGGACTATAAATTAAACTTGTTATTTACAGTATTGTTGTAGTTTGTGATTATTGAATTCCTGAAACGTGAGTGCCATCTCATCAGGGATACCCAATTGGAAGAAAAAGTCCAGCAAGTTGTAGATTAGTAAGGGAGTGAAGGAGCTGCTTCTTGTTGTAGCTCTGTCAGTCCTGGGCCAATTGGTTGCTGGATGCGGAACCACTTGCTGGATGCGCAATTGATGATTGTACTGGTTGAACGCAGATATCATGACATATTGGTAAGACCCACCCAAGACGGGACTTCCTCTTGAGAGATACGGACGGCTGACAGGGACGACGCGGCTTGATCAGCCGCTAGCTGCAGCAGGTCTCTATGATATAAGTGGAGGAGGAACAATATCAGAGAATTTCGGCATGGATGAAGGACAGGGATATATATAGATTGGCGTCATGACATGCCAATCTGCAGACATCAGCAGATATGTTTAGATAGGGTCCGAGCGTCAACGCCACGGTGCACGAAGGGTTGGTAGAATTCGCAGGTCTCAACTGTTGCCATCAACTTAACTACTTATGCATATGTTAGACAATCATGACGGCTGCGGTATGGGACATTACTATAGTCGCCCATCTCCCGTTGACACACCCGCGCACTATGGTTGCGGACGCCTTTAATCAACACATTTTGATCCTGAATTTCAAAACCCGATAAGAACACAACAAAAATCGTAAAAATGTCAAACTACATATAGATATGAACAGAATTGAGTAAAGAATCATCTATATTACTTTTTTATTTTTGCAAATTTTTGTAAAAAAGTTATCGGAAGTTAAAGAAAAACAAATTTTGGTGGGTGACCCCTAACCAAGTTACATACTACTAGTACAAATTAGGTAAGATTTATTTATTAGTAAGCAGGAAATTTTCTTAAAAGGGTTACTGTTTTATATCGGGATACGATCTAGCTCGTTATTATTTAATGTCCCCGACGGTGTCTGGCTATCGCACATTTTCCGGGACTATACGCAGTAGAGTACAAGACTTTACGTCGACCGGGATACGATGTTTCTTGGCACGCCTGCTGGAGATACTACATTTGGCTATATCTCGTGCAACAGACATGCTAGCAGCTTACAGTAAACAGCCAGAGAAAGGGGTAAATGTCGCGGAGATATTAGAATGGGCAGGGCAGGACTAAGGGATCGCAGACGGATTTTCCTTTTCCTTTCAGTTCACTATTATTTTCATTCTATATTTCATGTGTTTACACCTCGCCATAGCCCATAGGGCGGCACGCGAGTAATGAAATAAAAAAAAAAAAAAAAAAAAAAAAAAAAAAATTACAGTAAACAGTTATATGTACAGCATAGCTGATACTACAATTCTAGCATATTGTATCAATTCTGTCAACAATGGTTCACTTGCTGTATCAATATATGCATTAATAATGTTAAATTACCACCCCCCTCTTCAACCTTCTGCTTATTATCTATCAATAGGTCTATATCTATCTTTCCTATAGTAAGAGTTAGTCATTGATGGCTATAGTATATGGTAGCATATGCAATATAGGCTAGAATAACTTACAGCTCTATTCGCAAGGCCTGAAACTAGCTGCTACAGCTACTGCATTTGCTGAATTTACTTCCTCAAGTGTCGAAGGAGGGGGTGGTGGTGGCCAAGAGTCAGTAGCTCCAGATAATGCTATTGACTTTACTACTCTCTTACTATCTGTATCTTTTGCAGCCCTAGTTCATCCCCTTTTACCACTCCCTTGCCCTCTAGCCTGCCATTTTCCTCCTTTCCCACCAGTAGTTGACCCTCCCCCCCTTAACTTCTAGTATATTAGTAGTAAGCCTATCTGTCAGAGTACTTTGGTTCGGACCATCTATAGAAGACTTAGGAGAGTTATTAGAGTCTGAATCAAGGTCAATATGATAATCATTCATATTTTTCTGACCCTCAAACTGTCATAGTTAAGCAATAAGATAATTTCGATCTAGGACTCATCCAGATGATAGTTTTTTCCAACCTCGAGTTTATAACGGAGGTAGTAAATGCAGAGAGTTACTGTTGTGAACAGGCAGAGTGTATACAATGATACCGCGTCTGCATGCACGAAAGGACCAGGTCTAGACTTGGTGGGCTGAGCAATAAGATAGGCAAAACGACCAATTCATAGCATGTAATATAAGCAATGCATAGCAGGTGATAGCACAGAAAGAAGAGAAAAACCGCTGCCTAGACATCTCCCACTACATCCACACCTACGCCTATATATCACCGGCGTATGACTAAGCCAGACCTTGGCCGTAAGCCAAGAAATGACCAAGCTCCCGCCGGCGATTTTTCTCATTATCCCACACTGTCCACTAGGCCGATCCTCGCTAGTCCTCTGCGTAGCTCTTTTTTTTTTTTTTTTTTTATCATTACTCACTACGTAGCTTATATAGCACTCATTTGTGCGATTACAATGCCACCTACCAGCATCAGCTCGCATATCGCTTGCGTCGCATATACGTATTTCGTATATGCTTGCATTTTTTCGCATTTTTCACATTTTTTACGGGCTCTACCAGCCGCCCATACTACGGTCACGGTGAACTCGCCTGCCAGCGTCGGCTCACATATCGCTTACGTCGCATATGCGCATTTTGTATGCACCTGCATTTTTCGCATTTTCGCGCACTCCACCGGCCGCCCACACAACTGCCAGTACTTCAGCAGCTGAATTTGACTTTGACTTAGAGTATTGAGAGCAGTGGTGACCTGGTTTGGAGGGTATATTTGGGCCTGAGGGTATACCTGGGGTGGGATTGTGAGCAGCGAGCCAGTTTGAGGGGCATATCTGGGTCTAGAGGTTGCGAGCAGCGAGCCGTTGAGGACATATCTAACAGCTGGGAATAGCAATTCGGTTTAGGAAGCAAATCTGAGGTTTGGCAGCAGCAAACCAGTTCGAGAGTATTGCTACTAGGGAGTATCAGCACAGAGGGAGCTGCAGCTCATGTGAGACAGCGGCTGCCGTGAATCATGAAACATGTATCTGAGTACCCCTTGTATCACCTGTCAGTGCTATTCAATAAAATCACAAAAAAATCATTAAAAGAGCAAAAAAATTAAGGAAAAATGGTGGGTTATAAAGTAAACATCAGAGAATCCAAATCCTTTCTCAGAATTCATATTCGTGCAATTTTGGTTGAGCTGTGAGGGTTTTTGCTAGGGGGTCCGCTTGACTGCATGTCTTATACTCTTAGAGATATCAGCTAGGAATGAGTATATCATCTTCAACTGGTAAACTAGGAGAGTCTAAAGGTGCAGGTAGCCCTATATCAATCTTGTAAGCAGCTGTAAAGTATACAATAGTATGTTCAGCCTCTGTACCTTCTATTTATTATAACTAAGTATAAATTGGTACAGCTACAGTGGCTGCAATTGCTCACTTTTAGACTTGCAAATAGAGCTTGAAGTATCCTACCCCCCTATAGCATATACTACCATATACTATAGCCATTAGTGAGTGACAGCAGCTATAAGAGCATAGACGTTAGTACTATTTTACTAACAATATGTAGGAGTGTAAGAGGGAGAGGGGTTAAATTGAACTATTGACATATTTATTGATATAGCAAGAGCTTAACATTGAATATAGGCAATAGAATATGTAGATAATGTTGTCCCGATATCATTGTATCTATATCACTTTATTTGATATTACTGGCATATAAGTTGCGGAAGATATTGTGAAAATAGTTTCTCATGAGGCATGCCAAGATGCGCGTTGTTTCTAGGTAGGCGATCGTTTCCCGATATAAAATAGTACCGGTTTCTTGTTCCCTGTGTTGATTTTTTGTCGATATCTGGAAGGGGGATTTTAATTGTCGGGAATATTTGTCCGCAAGAAAATGAATTGAAGCAAGTGTTAAAAATTTTTTAGAATAGCGCCATAATATAAGTGCTTCTCAAAATTTTATTTCCTAGCATATTGGATCACTTTCTGGTAGAAAGGAAAAAAATCACATCATCAATTGACTTCAAAGTACAGTTTTCCCTTGCTATACCGGACCTCGTTGAACCGGAAACCTTGGTTACCGGATGCTCTCAGGTTGCTGCATCCCGCTCCTATACAAAACCCTCTTGCTATACCGGACGCACTAAGAATACAGTACCGGACCGGACAGGAATTGCCAGGCACTTACCCCCCTGTCTCATATAAATAATATTTGCTATACCGGATACACTAACACTAATAAGTCCAATCTTAGCTACCCCACATTGCATTCACCTTGCAGATGCTTACTAAACTTAACATTACATAATTAAATTAGGCTGTCGTTGTCGATCCACTACCCAGTTACATTATTTTTGCTGCCCATCCCTATTCTATTCTGCCAAGCATTTTATTCTATAACGGAACCTTGCTATACCGGACGAAAAAGGCCGGATTTTATATAGCAAGGGAAAACTGTATATAGAGAGGTCAAGGTACATAAGAGAACCTATTCCGCGCTGTTACCGGTTGCGACCGACCGTTTCACAAACTGTTGCACCAAAAGGTAGAACTATGGTGCCGGCAGCTTAGTACCAACACCTTGTAACTTTAACCCTGCCATGGCCAAGTGCTACAAGCGGGGTTATGTGATTAAAAAAAAAAAAAAAAAAAAAAAACACCTTGTAACATTTTGCTTGACACTTAGTCAGCAGTATTTTTTTTTTTTTTTTTTTTCCCCGTTTGATGCCGCCGAACGGTCTTGCTCACCATACGACGCCCAAACCCCCTTGACATTGCCTGCATAACAGTACTCCCCACCACCTCGAAATGGCACCATATAGTAAAAAAAGAAAGGCCTGCCGTGCTGCTTTCGAAATAGGCCTGAATATACTCCGTCAGCGCAAAGGATTATGCATACCAGTACTGTTGGAGCCAGAAGAAGGGCGTGAAGAGTTAGGTGAAGAGGTAGAGGAAGGGTCAGAGGAAGAGCTTGAGGGGGGTGCAGATGGAGAATTGGTGATGGCAGAAGATGCTTTTACACATTTAATGGCTATGGCTATAGCTGATCATGAGGGTACTGGCAGAGAATGCAACATAAAGTATCACCGAGGGCCTCAAAGATCACGGCAAACATTATGGCGAGATCAAAAAAAAAAAGAAACTCTCCGGCAAGCAGCTGCTAATACTACACCAATTACCCAGTTCTTTTCCACGCATCCAATTCAAGTTCCGAGTCCAATACTACCTTTGCCTTCCAAGTCTGATTTAATTCGGACAGCAATCACCGATCTTAAAATACTTCTCCAGTCAAAAAAGGCACCAATCGGTCAAAACCTTATGCGACATACTGCAGTACTTCAATTTATGCAGTTGCAGCTTAAAAGACCAGACGCTACTCGCAAAGAACTCTCATTATGTATTGCAGAGGCCTTTAGTCGTGGAGAGAATACTGCTCGACGAATACATATCTGGGAGAAGTCATGGATTACTTCTCGCTATATCAAAGTGGGTATGCGAGGGAAGTATGCGAAGGTTTCTAGCTGGCTGAATGATGAAGGAGTCTTACTTGCTATACGAGAATATATTACATCCGTTGGTGAGAAGCTGACCTCCCATGGTCTTGCTCAGGCTATTACTGCATATCTAAAAGAGGAGGATATTGTTAATGGGGCCGATAAGCTAGAGAATTCAATATCTGAGCGAACTGCAAGAACCTGGTTGAATAAGCTTGGTTTTCAATGGAAAGATGTACGAAAGGGGGTCTATATTGATGGCCATGAACGGGAGGATGTAGTTGCTTACCGACAAAAAGTTTTTCTTCCTGCTCTTCAGAAATTGGAAGGATTAAGGCAGTGGGATGAGAAAGGCAATATTATCCCATCAGCAATACCAGCCGGAGAGAAAGAAAAGATTTTTGTCACTCATGATGAGTCTACCTTTAATGCTAATGATGGAAAACGACAAATGTGGATTAAAGATAATGCACAACCGCTTCGCAAAAAAGGTCGTGGGAAAGGCATTATGGTATCAGAATTCTTAACTCCTCGTGGTCGGCTTGCAGTACCTCCCAATATTAGTGCAGAAGGTCTTCCCGCCGTCAAGCAACCGAATTTCTTGAATATGGTCAGGATAATTATTGGACAGGCGAAAAAATGGTGCAGCATGTAGTTGATGTTGCAATTCCAATTTTTGAGCGAGCATTTCCTGGCTGTCAAGCTGTTTTTCTTTTTGACAATGCATCCAATCATGCTGCCTTTGCTCCGGATGCCTTGGTTGTCAATGAGATGAATTTGGGCCCTGGAGGAAAGCAGCCAATCTTGCATGAGGGTTTTATTCATGCGAAACAGCGTCCTCAAGCCATGGTCTTTCCTGACAACTATCCAGATCCTGCACTCCGCGGCAAACCAAAAGGTATAAAACAAATACTAATAGAGCGAGAACTTTGGCGTACAGGTATGTTTTCTTAATAATAAATATAATCAATAACTACTAATAGAAGACTTTGATATATAGGAATGAGACTTGATTGTAAGCCAAAATGCCAGGAGGGTATGAAAGACTGCTGCGCACGTCAATGCTTAAGGAATGAACGTGATTTTAAAGAGCAGAAAGGCTACTTGCAAGAAGCTATAGAAGCTCGTGGTCATAGGGTAATATTTTATCCTAAATTCCATTGTGAATTGAATTTCATTGAGTTCTTCTGGGCAGCAGCCAAAAGGCATGCACGAGAGAACTGTGAATACTCTCTTCAAGGCTTGCGGGATACTATTCCACAGTCTCTAGCCTCAGTATCAGAGACAACAATTTGGCGATTTTATCAAAAATGCCAACGGACAATGCAAGCATACCGCGATGGATGTCACTACGGCACTGCTGAATTCAAGGATCGAGTATACAAAAGCCATCGAAGAACCCGGAAGTGCAATAAATGATGCCAAGACTAGCTGACTAAGCGCCAAAATTGCCTATTCGGGTAATTTTTGCCTCCTTGGCGTATAACAATTTTTACCCTTTCCCATACAAAATGTCCTCTTTTATTTTCCTATTCACGTGTTCAGTTTTTTTTTTTTATTTTTTTTTTAATCTCGTAGAATTGTTCGCAATAGCAAATACTATCGATTTATGAGATTTAAAATTCCAGATCTATAGTTGTGGTGTTGTGGATACATGATTTGTCAACCCCTTAATTTGGTGTTGGTACTAAGCTGCCGGCACCATACCAGTGACAGCGGGTAGTACCGTCGGGGTAAGCATATAGGATTATCCTGGCGTGCGGGGTTTAGGTTGCTTCGCAAGCTGCTTATTACCATTGCCTTGGACCCTGGAAGTGCATCTGGCGTATGATACAGACTTGCCGCGCTCGCCTACCGTGTCAAACCGCCACGCCTTACGACATTTCGGCCATGTCGCGCAACCCGTGATCCGCGCCTGCGCAATTCGAAAGTATCATAGCAGGATATGGAAGCAGCTCGGTAGGTAAGCTCGGTAGGTACGAGGGCAGCCCTATGGGGTTTTTTTTTTTTTCTTTTCTCTCTTAATATCACATAACCATGCTTGCTGCCTGTTTGCCATGGCCATGGCAGGGCAACCGTATAGGGTCAACAGGTGCTGTGGTATGAAGGGTGCCGTTGACATGGCAGGGCAACCGTATAGAGTCAACAGGTGCTGTGGTATGAAGGGTGCCGTTGAATCAGCACTGCCGAGAAGGCAGCAAGATCATCTCTTATTTTTTTTTTTTTTTTTGGGAGGGGGGTCGCTTACACGGATACAGGCTACCAGCCGGAGGCACGAAATAAGATGTGAATCGCGGGTCTTGCACGTGTGAACTGATTGCGGGAGCTGATTGCGGGAAAAACAAGAAGCCGGAGGCTGAGAGAGCTTGAGGGGAAGGGTGCAAGGACGTGAGGAGTTCGTTTTGGCAGTGTCGGAGGCCTGTGCAAGTGGGCACTGAAAGATCAACGGCGGAGAAGGACGGATGGGTATACGAAACCAGGATTGGTAGGCAGGTCGGAGGGAGGGGCCTTCTTCAGCGCATGCTTACGTTAGCCGTCCCTCTGCAATCGCTATCTCCCAAGTGGCATGTATACGAGTGCTCGGGGTAAAAGTACGGCTGCGTAGCCACTTGGAGGTACTGCCAAGCCGTCGCTGGCTGCTGTCAAGTGACTGCACACTGCGGAAATAGACTACCCTATGACAAAATAAGGTACACCTCGTTCCGAAGGTATAATGACAACCTCGTTACCAAAAAAAAAAAAAAAAAATGCAATTCTTGTTACTGATGACCTCGCGAACTCAGCGACACTAGCAGTTTGCGATAACGCCCGTTCTGAAACAGACCTTCAGCCTTCCGATTACGCAAATTTCCAGCTTGGGCGAGGAGGCGGAAATACCTGTCCTCTCCTTGTTCTTTACCTCTCTGGTCTTCATGCAGCCCCATTGTACCGCTGGTTCTTCTAGTCCTCGTGTATATTTATATTAGTCGCTATAATAAGGCCATGGCGACGCCTAGAAACGCAAAGGATTCACACAACAGACTCAATTACGGATAATTCCAAGCGGAAGCATATAGAATACTCATAACTGGTGTTTAGTAATTCCAAGCGGAAGCATATAGAATACTCATAACTGGTGTTTAGTAAGTCTGTCCTTCGCTTTCTGGCGGTGTTTCCAATCTGATTGCTAAGGATGTCTTGAAATTGAGAGAATTTGCTGCAAGATATCCCCAGGGAAGCTCATGAGGAGAAATGTATTTTTTATTTGAATGAGTATTAGGACCTATGCTCATACTAACTTATAAACATCAACTCCTCCGGGGTAAAACATAGGAACTAGAAGTGCTAAAATTAAACTTCCAACGTATCACTGACCGCCACCGGTGCCGTTGTTTTGGGCGGGATTAATTCTCTTTGGCTCCAACAATTAAAATACCAGTATACACGCGGTACAAGCATATGCTGTGGTGCAGGGATAATATGCACATATCGGTTATATGTATGCTTAAATTCAGAGACATTGTAAATACATGCAGGACGAATACAGAAGCATGGGAAAAGCTCGTTCGGGGGCATGGGAAGTTAGAGAATATGATTTGAAAAGTAAAAGGGCTAATAGACGGGTAAATACACTTGGCGACATTGCAACAAAGGGTGAATAAACAAGTGAGTAGCGTAGACAGAACTGTTAACAATCGGGAGGGGGCTGCACAGGAATACCTCTCATCGATAAGTACCCAAAATAAACGTAGATCAAGTCTCGTTACAAGGCCATATACAAACAAACGAACAAAAAAAAAAAAAAAATAAAGCAAATGCTAGTACGAAAATACCGTTATTTTGCACATAGGATCGGACATTGTATGTTGATATCGGGGGTATGCTGATACCGGCCGGGGTATGCTTAACATACTTTGTGGCCTACCAAATTAAGGGTGGGATGATACATTCGGGACAGTTGGACTTGGATCGGCTCCTCGATCCAGCAGGATTTTGACAATTTCTTCATATCCCCTGGATACAGCTGCATCCAGGGCAGTTCCATACTCGCCACCCGCAGAGTTCACATCAGCGCCTCGATCTAGCAGGAGTGTGACAATTTCCTCATGTCCCCAGAATGCAGCTGCACCCAGGGCAGATCTATACTTGCCACCCGCAGAGTTCACATCAGCACCTCGGTCCAGCATGAGTGTGACAATTTCCTTACGTCCCCGAAATGCAGCTGCACCCAGGGCAGTTCCATACTTACCACCCGCAGAGTTCACATCAGCCCCTCGATCCAGCAGGAGTGTGACAATTTCCTTATTACCCTCGTATGCAGCTACACCCAGGGCAGTTCCAAACTCGCCACCCGCAGAGTTCACATCAGCCCCTCGATCCAGCAGGAGTGTGACAATTTTCTTATTTCCCCAATATGCAGCTACACCCAGGGCAGTTCCATACTCGCCACCCGCAGAGTTCACATCAGTCCCTCGATCCAGCATGAGTGTGACAGTTTCCTGATATCCCCAATATGCAGCTGCACCCAGGGCAGTTCCATACTCGCCACCCGCAGAGTTCACATCAGCCCCTCGATCCAGCAGGAGTGTGACAATTCCTCATGTCCACAGTATACTTTGTATGAGAGCCCCTTAAATTGTTACACGCGCCAAGTATCCAACTCTTCTATGACTCTTATATACACGTTCTGTAACTCCTTTGTACCATATGAACAACCATCTCTATATGCCTCCATAGTTCGTAAACATTTATAAGAAAAAAGATTACTAGTAATATTAGAAATAGAATCTAGGCCTCGTGGAATTGTTAGCTGTAAATTATATTCACAATGATTGCGAGAGCCCTCCTTTTCTCTCTGCTATTAGCAGCAGCAAGCAAGCAAGCTGTTCTTTTCTTACTGTTGCGACCCATTTTGTCAGCAGTGGACGGAAGGCTAAGTATGATGTTGGGTATCTGTAGAACTATCCCTTGGTTAATAATTGGAGTTGAAAAGAAGCTATCGGTACAATATACTCATTGACAGGAGCTTAAGCTATCCGAAGTTGAAAAAACTATTTCGATGTAGAAAATAGTCAGGTCGGGGCGCGGATCGAGTACGATGAGCATGTGTGAACATGCGCGATCGGAAGAAAAATGGTGTATTAGTCAGCAAGCCAGCAAATGTTACAACTGGTCCCTTATAGATGCACTCCACCATAATATTTCAGCCCGAGTGGCCCAAATAGTTAACGATCGCTTGTACAGTAGGTCTAAAGTACATAAGCACGAGAACAAAGTACATGTAATTACCACTTGCTTTTTATTCAATAAATCAACTCCTCGTCCCCAGGCGTTTGCCCTGCCTTGGCGAACAGCTGCATGCGGGGTCACGTGAAATAAAAAAAAAAAAAAAAAAAAAGTCCCCAGGCGTTTGTAGAAGCCTGAGATTAGCTAATCGGGTGATCACGTGAGTGCCAAGAACTGTAAATATAATAAAACTGTTATTTAAATATACAACCGCCTGGAGTATTTCCCTCCAAAATTATCGAACCCTGCAAAGTCAAACCAACCCCTGCAAATACTCTCGCCCTATCTACTATCGACTTGCCCGAATACATTAGTGCAGTCTTTTTTCAATTCTGGTACTACGCATTGTGATTTCGTTGGCCAACATAGGCAGTACTCGTAGTGGGCTCAAGCGGGAGGCAAATGGGTGTGCACCAGCGGCGAAGAGGGGGAGAGGTAGCAAGCAAATTGCTGAAGATAGGCGGATTATCAAAAGTGAGGAAGAGGTACCAGTTCCACACTCTGCGGGATCCATCTCTAGTTCCCTTGAGATCAGTGAGGATGTAAAAGTCCTCGCCAATACAGTCTCTGAGGTAGGGGGTCGTCTGGCGATGGATCCAGTGATTGTACAATTACTGTTGAGTGCAGAGGATGTTGGAGATTGGAAGGGTAAGAACACCATGAGTTCCTACTACATTCAAGTGGCAATTAATATCAATAGGAAGATGTCAGGTGTTTTGGGGGCAATATTTTTTCCAAAGAAGAGGGATTTCCCCCAATGAAAGAGGGGCACTCTTTACGAAATTGGTCCCCACTCACTTGAGATCTTACGAAGTAGAATTGGCTGGTTACTTTGATCAAGCACACCAGCAAATGCTTGAGTTCCTGCGCAAGAGAATAGATGCATACGGCACCATGTTTCTGGAAAATTCTGAAGCTGGGAAGGAGTGGTTATCAGCTCGTCAAGCAGCAAAGTGAGTTCTCATAAGCCAGGGGGCACCAAGGAGCTAGGACTGATTCTGGTATGTGCAGGAAACATCATGACAAGAATCCTTCTGGGCCTATGTGTTTGGAGGATATTCTCGAATTTCATGGAAAAAAGGGCATTACATTCGAATGTTACCACGTTATTGATTTTTACTTGCGAATGCTGGTGGTAGTTGAGACAGAGGAACTTTCGCCACGAAGTGAGGGGATTCACATTGGGTGGTTGGCTGATGATAATGATGATGCATGGTATCAGCGGTTGAGGAAGAATGCATTGGGACTTATTTTGATTTACGCGCAAAATGAGGGGGCAAGAAGAAATAGTTATTTGGGAAGAGCAATGTCTAAAGACTTGATGAGTACACCTACACTGAGTACCAAGTGGCCTCCACCAATCAAAGCAGATGATTACAGAATTTTCGGAAATGCAAATCGGAAACTTCCGACACCTTTGGTGGATTATGAACATGATGAGGAATCAAGTACTGTAGCAGATGATCGTCCGGATAAGGAATTGAAGATAGAATACGAACTAGAGGAGGACGACAAATTGTTTGAATTATGTGATCAATTTGCAAAGAGTGCGGAACAGGAATATAGGGAAAGGGCAAAAAAAATCAGTAAGGAGGCTATGGAGGCAAAGCTTTATGCCGAAAAGGGGGAGGGGGGGGATGAGGTTGTTTCCTTGGACTATTTCAGCTCGATGACTCAGACGGCTCCTCAACCACAGTGGTATGCAACTCGGGTGTCCAATTATTATGTGAAGGCGAATTATTTCAGGAAAATGGCCTTGCATAGGCAGTTGTGCATGCAATATAAGGCTGCGCTAGAGAGTGAATTGCTGGTCACTAGTGCAAGAATTGAGCAGGTGAATGCAGATATCGAGCATTTCGATAAGGTGGCTGAAGGGATTGCGGCTAGAGAAAAGAAATTGGCTGAGATGTTGGGGCAAGAGGAGATGGCTCGATCCAAACTAGAGGATAAAGCGGGCATTATGGGGATGCCATTGCCACTTGGAGGGTATGGCAGAGCGGGGCAGATGCCAAACTATCCCTACGCTATGCAGCCGGGGCCCCCATACTACGGAGGGAATTATGGGATGTATGGTTTTGGAGGGGGCGGACAGATGTGTCCACTAATGAACATGTTCCCAATGGGCCGTGGCGAGCATGTGGGACCGCCTCAGACTTCTTTACGCGCAGGTGGAAGCATGGGGAGTATGATGTCAAGCCCAGCCTCTGGATTGGGAGGTCCCGGTGTGGCTTCGGGAGCCCTATCGTCTTCACCAAATCCGAGTCTAGGTTGGGAAGATGTTTGAATTTAGGACTCGAATGGTCCGGGGATAGTTGCTCAAATGGGGATGATGGGGTAATTAGAAGGTAATTTGATGGATAGGGATCAGGCTACATATTGTTGCTGTTTTGGCTTTCCAAAGAAGGTTGGAATACATTAGAGGAATGTCAGTGAAATGATGTAGATAGCTTTTGTGCTCTCAGGAGGAATGTAAGGTGGCGTAACAATTATTAGAAAATTTAATATCTATTGCAAGTTGATTATGACATACTTGGGAATGATGGTGACCCTACTACAATCAGTCTCATGAAAGTACATCAAGGTCTGATTTCCGGAGTTCATTGAGGGGCATTGCGAATGGACTTGGCACAAAGGACTCCGTAGGAGATTGTCTTCGGGTATCCATCTATTCCCCCATCCATTCCCTCCACTCCATCGATCAACATCTCAGACCTTAGGCCTCGCACAGCTTGAGGTTTCAGTAAATTCAAGTGCGTTCAGATAAGGAGATGTTAAATACTTTAGAAGATTTAGGTAGGATGCCAATTCGGAGTTGTTGAGTATTTAGGATCATCATCTATGAGGCACACGGCGCAACCCCCTTTGAGGATCAAATTAACGCGGAGTCTAGCCGGCATCCAGAATGAGTTCCTCATGACAGAAACTGATATTTCCGGGGGTTCCGGGGTGGTTAGAGGCGGTTCCGGGGCGGTCGGAGGCATGTGGGGGAAGGGGCAGGGTATTGAGGGCATACTGCAGGCCAATGTTGCAGAATCTTCAACACAAGTCTCCGAGACGGCCGGAATTGGGTCCGGAGGGGCGGAGTCACCAGAATCGAAGTTACAACCTCTCAGGATGAATTTGATACAATTCCGGATGAGGATTTCCTACAATTGACTGAGGAGAGAGAGCAGGAGTGTGCTTGGGGGGACGTGGGCGATATATGGTGGAAACCACTTAGTCAGGGAAAGCGAAACATGAACAAAGAGAGAACATTCAGGGTGAATATTCTAAAAAGCTTCGGATTCCATGCTAAAGATTGGCAATTGGCTGTGGTGAGTGTGATTATGGAAAAGCAGGATGCAGTGGTGATTGCAGGGTGTGGTTCAGGAAAGTCTTTGGTGTTTCAAATGCCCATGCTTTCTGGAAATGTGACGTGCTTAGTAATATCACCATTAAAAATTATTGTGACACAACAGGTATGATTGGATTGAGTAATTCTAATTTTGCTCCGGAGAGAGAAGGTAATACATTGCAGGCGGAGTTAATGTGTAGAAAGAACATTCCGGCGTGTGCTCTGACAGGAGACACAGTTGCGAGTAACCCATCGCTTTGGCCAGATATTAAGAAAGGGCGATATCGGATGGTGTATGCATCCCCAGAGATTCTGTTATCCAATGGTTCATACTTCTGGAGGGTCATCGCGCACGACAAGAAGTCTCCGTTCATGAAAAATCTCTCGTACATTGCCGTGGATGAGGCTCATTGTATTTGGAAGTGGGGGGCTCTGGATTTCGACTGGAATATAAAAATATCAGCACCTTGAGGTCTTTGTTTTCAAAAGTACCCTTCCTACTTCTCTCAGCAACCTTAGTTCCAAGTGTACTCTCATATATTCACCAGAGCATTGGCTTGAGTACACCAACTTTAGTGTATAAGGAAACTACCGCAAGACCTAATATCTCACTATTTGTTGCCGGAATCAAACAACCAAAGACATACAATGACCTAGATTTCTTAGTTGATAATAATCAGGCGCTGAAGTGCGAGTGCTATTTGTTCCTCCTCCTGTGCTATACTTCCTATTGCTGAATTCTACTGAACAAAGGACCTGATTGTTAGCAATGCAATATTGCTTAGGGAGTAAGACTGACTCTGGTTCCTCAAATTCGACTTCAGCAAGCTGATCCTGATCTATTGGGCCTACGTCTTCTGGGTCTGCCAGTTCTGCGTGATAGGTATCCATTAAATGATAGGCATATCTTTGAAGTACTGTCAAGTACAAATATACCAAGAGACAGAAGTATGGCTAGGGTAAACGCTACAGAAGCATAAATAACATTATCTGTTTGCCAAATCAGTATGTATACCGAAATGAAGATTCTATCACTAAGTAAGCATCTAATCCCTGCTAGCTCGGCACTATCCAATATGACAGGTCCAGTTAGCAGTAAATCCGGGAAAGCGGCCGGTGAAATCGTTATCCATCCAATAAGTGAAAATACCCAATAATCACACAGGACCAAATTCGGGCCGACAAAGTTTATGCAATATGACAGGTTACCCAGTATGACAGGTACCCAATATGACAGGTTTGCCTGTAGGAACCAGTTTCCCCGCCATATTTTTTTTTTTTTTTTTAATTTCATTACTCGCATGCCGCCCTATGGGCTATGGCGAGGTGTTTTATTAAAGTAAAGAACGACAGAAAGACAAAAACTAAATATATGTAGTGCCCGCGGATTTCGTACTTGATGCGGGTGAAAATAACCCCAGTGACCTTCCTATTTCCTTCCTCTATCTGTCTCGTACACACTTGTCCGCAACCACCTTCCTCCGAGTCTAACCTTCGCGTTGGCGTTTCCAGGTACACAACCACGGAACTTGTCTGCTTGCCTTCCTCCATTAAGATTGTCTTCTTCCGTAGCCATCTGATTCCCGTAATTTTGCCTATGTTGTTGGATGCCTCCAACCATCTCTTGACATTTCCCAGGTCTTTCCTTAGGGCTATGCCGTGGACGACAATGCCTTGTCTCGAAGTGGTGTTGTCGGGGCGGGTCGGGGGATGGGATCTGGCTTTGGGGCGTGGGGGCGTGGTTTGGCGGCGGGGATAGGGTTCGGGTGTTGGTGGTTTTGGTGCTGGTGTCGATGTCGACGTCGGTGTCGTGGTCGGGGGGTCAGTTGCCGGTGTGGTGGTGGCGACGGGTGTCGCCGGGGTTCGGATCGGAGGCGAATTGGCGATCTTCTTCGCCTCCTTCTGGTCCAGCCGTCTCTTGATCTCGTAGCGTGTCTTGTCTGACGGCTGCTTCCCCTTCCTTTTCCTCGGGGGGTCTTCTTGGGTGGTGTATCCGGCGTTTCCGTGGCGGGAGCGGGTGTGGGTGCCGGCGGGGTCTTCTTCCCCGCCATAGCCCGTAGGGAAGCATGCGAGTAATGATATTGAAAAAAAAAATAGGAATCAGTAGCAGATTGAGATCAGTGAACGGATCCTAAGCAGTCAAGATATGTACTAGCAACCGGCGAGGATTTGGTAAACTAGAGAAACATCGAATACGCAGAATATCAGAGCTGAAACATCAAAAAGATACCTTGGATAAGTTTTGCAAGCATTTTGTTAATAAAGAGATTTGCTCGTACTAAACTTACGAAATGTAGTAAACTCTAATTAATAACAACATCAATGACGGAAAATTGATCGCACTATCTACCGTCTCACGGATATTGAAAGATTCAAAGGTTTGGGTCTCAGTTGATCATACAGCTGGTAGGAATTAGAAAAGAAGAATATTCTTGTCAATTTCCAATAGACACATCTGATATCCTTTGCCGTGAAGTCATACTAGGAACATACCCGGAAGCAACAGATATTAGCGACATAGCTACCGTTTGCTGGGCTGCTCGGAGTTAATGGGTCGCAGGGCGGCAAGGCAGTAGCAGCGAGGTTTCTATGGATTTCATTACTCTCTTTTCATTATAGCAAGAACAATTTTTCTAGGTAGATGAAAAAAAACTTCCTCTGTATGTGTTTTCATTACACCATTTGGTGCGATTTCATTATAGTGAACTCAAATTGCGTGGGGAGGGAAATTCGAGAGCGCGGTGTGTTCAGAATAGCAAGGTTTCACTATAGCGAGGTTCATTGTAGCAATGGTCTTATCAGCAGGGCGTGGTCTTATTGGCAGCTTTGCATAGTTGGACGTGATTGCGCAATAGGTGTTTAAGGATCTTATTCGACGTACAAAATCCCTTACAATTGGGCGTCCAATCGAGGCGCACCCGCCACTGGGAATTTCTCAGGTAACCTTGCAGCTGCTTACAAAATACTGTACTGAGTACCACTGGATGACTTCCCAGACCTTATCAGCGCTCGATCTACCAGAAAAATTTTTTAGCCCCCTTCCGCCAGACCCAGAATTTTTGGAAACGCGTTCCAGATCAAGTGATTAGGTAACATAGCATAAAAGAAAATATATGCTGCCAACACCAAAAATTCTGCATATCGCAAATTGTTTTCTACTGCAACGCCTCAACTTATGCAGAAATTGAGCATAAAGCTTTCTTTCATTTCTTTGTCTACGCGCATTACACTGTTCAGCTTACGTGACAACAACGAAAGCAGTTTTACTTTAACCTGAGAAGCTTTACTGCGAATCTAGTACAACTAGGCCAGTCAAATGTAGCATTCCTTTGAAAGTAAATTTTTGGTATCGCGATATGACTAAGTGAAGCGCAGTGTTGTTCGCTGACAAATCTGAGAATCTGGGAAAACTTGAGTTTTGTGGTTGCGACGGGAATCGGGGTCTGGGACGGACGGGGTCTGGGTCTGGTCGTCTGGGCCGACGGGAAGTCATCCTTAATAATTACAAGGAGGGCGCGACCTCCAGTTCGCGGATTCATATGCGACTAGACTAACCACAGGCGTCTTGGCTTTAGAAACTAGACTTGCACTACTGCCTGTTGGAATTAGGCCCAAATTGCCATGCAGACTGACGTTTCTATGAGATGCGCAACGTCATACCGCATCAAATTGTCTAGTTGAGTATGAAGGGATTTCTGGTTGTGGGCTAGTCTCGTGACCAGACTTAGTCAGCGTCGCATGAAATTCTGAGAAGCGCAAGCGGGAGTAACACACATGCATGAAACTCCGCTTAGTCAGGGTCTGGTTACGGGACTAGTTGTGGGTATTTTCGAGGTCATTAAAAAAGAGAATCAATCATTATCTCATGATCTGTAGTTGTACAACACTACTAGTACCATCACCGTATTGGTATCGATGTGCATACCAGTAACGCAGGGCACCTGTGTGTTGGTTATCAGATGCGATAGATTTTGAGCCTCGCAGTGTTCTTGGCTGGGGGCCTGACCGACAAAAATAATCTATATTTGGAATATCTCAAGCTTCATGCAAATAAATTTCGATGACGCTTGTTCCCTCGAGGTGCACGCAGGCTGCACCTCAAGAAATCCCACGTTTATTAGTCAGTAGCCTATATACATCTTTTAGCTAAACGACGTTGAAGTACAAAGAGCATGGCACGAACTCGCCTGGCAGTTCAGCAGCGTGATGGGACCTTACGGAGGCTGACGATATTCTGACTGCGGATACGCTGGACAGCTTGTGGGAATGGTTCTGCAATGCGAATGAGGACAAGTTTCCTCTCCAAATGATTTTTGCAAAGCTTGTTAATGGGGTAATTAACGAAATTTTAGCTTCTAGGATATGCAAGGTGATCTTACTAACATTGTATTGAATTAGACGCGGAAGCCTTATCGCAATAACGACTTGCTGATGCGTGGACTCTTCAGCTACAGTCCAGGCACCACGCACTACACACCAAGCGAATGCACAGTTACAGATCATAGTGATCATGAATCGGCAGTCATACTAGTGCAAGAACTGAATACAAAGCTTGCGATTGCAGATGATTCGTTGCAAACAAAGCAAATCTTCATTGATCAACTGGAGGCACGAATTAAGGAATTGGATCAACAGCTGGGGAACAATAAAGAGAAGGCTGAATGTGAGAGAAGGGAACTAGAGGTCAATCTTGAAAACATGAATCAACGGTATTGCAAATTCAAGGAAAATGTGGCAGGTGAGAAAAGACAGTTGGAATTGGATCTCGAGAACATGGATAAGGAGTGCCAGGCATACAAAAAAACGGCCCAAGAGGAGAGGAAGCAACTGGAGCTAGAGCTCGAGAATATGAGTCAACAACACCAAGCATATAAAGAGGAGGCCGAAGGTAAGAGAAGGCAGCTGGAGCTGGACCTCGATAATATGGATAAAGAGTACGTGCAATACAAAGAAATGGCCGAAGGTGAGAGGAAGCAATTGGAGCGCAATCTCATGACGATCGGAGCAGCGCATGAGCATTGCGGCAAACTAGGGCCAGCACGAGTAGTGCTGAAGTCATCGTACTGGCACTTTAAACCATACATCGAGGTTGAAAATCAAAGGTTAACAATGAACACCCCGTTCAACCTGAGTCGGGGGTTTGCAATGTTAATATACCCCGATGGTATGGTTTCATTCCAGACAATCGCCCTTCCAATCAAATACCTTAGTGCTGATGCGTCTGATGTTATGCCTGGTGTGAATAATCTTGGGGGTACCGTCATGCTCAGTGGCACTTGCGGAAGCAGGGAGAAGTTTTGGTTGCATCTTTCAGAAAATGACGCGGTTTTCATCGAGCCGGTGGATTTTAGGGGGCGTTTCCTGACACGTGCCTTTGATACCTTGTTGCTGCAGGGGTCCAAATCCCACAAAGCTTTATTTTCTTTATTGTGAGGTGAAAGCTCAGACACAGGGGAAATTGGCATGCCTTGTGCTGAAGCTAGCAGCACTTAAATCGATTACGCAATGTATTTTCACCGTCGTGTACTTCGCCCGCAATCGATCAAGAAACGGCTGCCAAATGCATGTACAGCTAAGCAATTGCGTCTTTGAATGGAAATTATTCTGTAATTCGGACCTAGTCTCTCTGAAGCCCCCATGTTACCTGTAGCCTCTTTGATATATAGCAATGAGAATTGCCCCTGGTAATAAGTCATAAGGGCTATGTGGGAAAAAATAATAAATTAATGGGGCAAAAACGGAAAATAATATAGGAAAAAGCGAAAAGGGGAAAAAACAAAAAACACATGGGGACAGTGAATGGTAACGTACCAGGGAACAATTTGCATTATCAGAAAAGATACGGCTACGTGAGGGGCAGTTGAGCATGCGGCTTGACGGGACGGAAGGAGTGGGATGGGAGATGCTGTTGCGGGTGCTAGAAAAGCGGCAGGAAGGCGGGGATGGAAGGCAAATTTAAGAGAAGGTGGAGTTGTCACCCTTTCAGGCTGATCTACAGCTTGTTAAAATGGTATCTCTGTCGTCTCTATTCTAGTAATGGAGGTAACAACACCATGTCATGGGAGGTATACAACTGAGGGCCCCGGTTTGAATCACAGCCTAGGAAGAGGCCATCCTGCATCAATACAAAAAGACCATGCTCCGGCTAAATTCTGGTGGAACCAGGGCAACCTGTTTTGCTTTCAATTTCCTTTTTAGATAGTACGATGCTGGCTGGTGGCTACTGTAACTGATTGCTTCGGAGTCCTGGAGCACTCATTGGTGCGTGGTAACAAGGATACTTTTCTCACTACCATTGTGAGCGCGTAGGGAAACACGGCTCCATTGCTAGGTCCTCTGCGGGGAGGTCATCAGGAGTTGTATAGTGGTCAACTGTCCTCAGACCCTGTATTTAAGCTTCCCTCACGAGGTCTAATCTTGTGCCCACACGGGACTCACGGTGCTCTGACCTGACCTCAACGCCCTCGCACAGACGCTCTGCGTGTGCCGTCCATTAGCTACTAGGTCTCACATGTACCAGCCGCGCTGCGCTTTCACACCGTGTGCCATGACGACAGCGTTCAAGAACTAGAAGATAAGTTCTCTGAGAAAAAAAAAAAAAAAGGAAAAAATAGACAAAGCAAAATTCTCTCCAAGTCCCCTTAGCACTTTTCCAGACCTTATTCTCTTTGGTTCTAGACAGCTTTTCTGTTTCCTGTACTTCCTTGAACCTTTATCAGAGATATTTTATATTCTGCACCTTTCTTGTATCTCTTGAGCTTTTCCTGTACATAGTTCTATAATCGCCATAGCCCCAGGGCGGCAAGCGATCAATGATAAAAACAAAAAAACATAATTCTATATAAGAATATATTTAATATAGCAATATACCCCCACTGTTAAAATATTAATGGCATAAATTCAGCGGTTAGTAAAATGCTCGCAGTTTCTGTAACTTCAACTACAACCTTTATCCCCAAAAAATCCTTTTGGGCATTGATTGATATCTCATACATAACTGCTTTATCCATAATCACTATGAACAGCTTTTGCAATATCGAGAGCCTACGGTTATAGTGAAGATACGGCCATTGACATTCATGGCGAGGTCACTGGTAAATCTCCCCCTTGCTTGGGAAGCCTCTACGATCAAATGTAACGCAACCATAACATAGCCACACCCAAATCTTGTATACGTCCAGCAATGTCTCTCCACAAACCACATGAACGGTTATTCTATGCCGTGCAAAAAGAAAGGCAACAACGCAAGAGTTGAATTTGATAGGATCAAAGGGTAAAAGGCGAGAGAAAAGCGGAGGGACGAGGGCATGTTCTTTGCTTCCCTCCGAGCACTGAGGGTTCCGGCCAAGGGGCCCTGCCATTGCGGACAACTGTAAGCTGGGTTAGGTGAATTTCCTTTGGAAAAAAAAAAAAAGAAAGGAATAGAAGTGATGAGAATAGAGGCAAGGGAGAAATTTCCGTTCAGCAAATAGGTAAAAAGTTGGTTTCCAATGTATGCCGGAAAGAAATATCACAGTGACGCACCATGTAAACAAAGATACATGTGTCGCTCATGATATGCACAGTGAACCCCCGAAGGGCACTGAGTGACGGGTGATGCCACCTTATATTTTTTTCTTCCATCGATTTTGCAGGCCCTTTCTTGGCGGCTATGCAATCAGAATGGATAAAGAAAGTTCTGCGTAAAAGAGCAATGGACAAAGTAGTTGTCGCATTATACGTGCTATAATGAAGGATCAACAGCATCCACTGTCCTGCACAGCATACCGGTATCAGCAGCTGGCGGAACGAGGTCTCAAGGGCAGTCTCAATGGTCCAATGTCAATAAAGGATCATAAAAGAAGAGTAGTCAATTGTCTTGTCTGCGCGTGTCTGGTCTATTTTTTTTTTTTTTTTTTTTTAATTATCATGGCTCGCATGCTGCCCTGTAGGCTATGGCGAGGTATCTGGTCCGTATCTGTGTATCTATGTCTGTGTTAGAGATCTGCAGTAATGTCCGGTCGGATTGTTTTTTTTTTTTTTTTTAATATCTTTGCTCGCGTGCCGCCCTGTGGGCTATGGCGAGAGGTCGGAGTGTCGGATATTAGTGGGGCCAAGACGGAGGCTGTGAGGCTCGAGATTTTTTTTTTTTTTTTTTTTTATTATTATTATTATTATTATTTCATTACTCGCATGCCGCCTGGCAGGCTATGGCGAGGGTTTACATACATGCTAGAGGAAAAAAGAAGATAAGAATGGTAGTATGGAAATAAGACATGGATAGGAAGATAAGAATGGAACTAAGAAAGTCACTCCTCAAAGTTACTCCGCCGCCCAGTCCAACACCTCCGCCAGTGTTCTCCCCCCCTCCTCCTCAGATCCTGGCATCTCCTTTAACCCCGCCTCTCCTCTCGGAAGCCTTTTCTTCCACGCCTCACACTTGTTCATGATGTGCTCGAAGTTTTCGAGGTCTTCACCGCACCATCGGCATTTGGGGGAGGTGTCCTTTCCTATTCTGTGTCTCCACTGACGTAGCCCCTTGTTTCCCAGGATTCCTGCGAGAGTGGCTACCCTCCTCCTGCTCCCCAGGTATTCCAGTGGCCTATACGACAATTGCAGTCTTTTCCTTTCTTCGGCCCTCCCTTCTTTGGCGTGCTGCCTAATACCTGCCTCAGTCACCGTCTCGTCTTGATACTGCATTGCCGTGGCGACGTGAGGCTCGAGAGCAACCTCATACTCTACGTATATAGATACTGTACTTTTTGGCTACTCTGCCTACGGAGTAATAACAATCATTTAACAATCTGTCTCCGTTGTATCCTCTCCGTCTGATGTTCCCATTCAGTCCTATCTACATCAATTTATAGACCACCTTCGCCTTCCAACCAAACCTATACATCCGCAGCTCGCTTCTTATAAACTTCATTCCTCAGTATATGTACACATCATCATATGCCCCTACTGACAATTAGCGTTTTGGGCCTTATTCTTCCCATCGGTACCGTGGTTACCACCACAGTGCCTATAACTTTCACTTCGCACTGATTTTTATCATCACTGCAATGTCGTAAGCCTCAATTGTGAGTGATAAAACAGGGTACAATAAAGTAAAATCAGGTAGATATACTTGTTTCTCTGCTTCTTTCATTAAAGGTACTATTTACTTCTTTTAGTTTGCCCTGTTTTCAGTACGTGTTCCCAGAAAGGGAGGTGCTTTAACTACTATGCCGATGTATTTTGCGCAGAATTTGATTTCATATCAACAGCCCGTACTCATAATTCTATTCACATTTTCTTTGCGTTGATGTTGTAGCAGACTCGCAGAGAGTGTCAAGCGGCTCAGCAATGCAGCAATATATTTGCTAGAAGGAGAAGCGGCAGGGACTCTATCATCTTATTTTCGTTATCCAAGTGAGAGAGCTAGACCCTTGGGAGAAGAACCGAGTTCTTCCGCCATTTCTTCACCGCAATAGGAGGGTATGGCGGGTTCATCATGGGACCGGGCTCTGCTATCCTTCTCGCTTCCTCATTGATAGTAGTTCTCGATTAGTTGCAGCCTAGCTTGCTCTTACGTTTCCTGAGGTTGTACCCATCATCAGGCGTTGACTCCGGGACAGGTTCAGGGTCAGAAGTGGACTTTACTGCAGTACTGAACTAAAGATCGTAAGAATCCGGCGGTCATGTTCGGGATTTGGTTATTCTCAGTTCAAGTCCGTGAATGAGCATGTGAGTGTTGTCAGCCCTTCTGCAGCCACGTCTACCTTCATTGCTACCCCGAACCAGACCTTGAGGCTCGAACCCTCTTGTGGAACCCGTTTCAATGTTAGCTACTGGCAAGGGTATTCCTAAAAACGGACTTATATCCGTTCCCTCTATCTCCTGTACTTCTAGCATTCCCTTTTCGGCGTTGTGAATGGCTAACCAGTCTGTTCTCAAGCCCTCCTGTGAAATGAGCGGTCTGATCGTGGGTATGCTCGTCAAGAACATATGACACGAGCACAGCCTAGCAGCGAACAAAATTGTACAAAACGGTCATTAGCAATGCAATTGTAGAATCTTCCAGTAATCTAATTGCTTTCACCTACAGGCATATCTGACGTTAAATTGCTATCGTGAAATGAGTGGCCTGGAACTTACACGATCTTATAATGATGTTCAGTAAGCGCTTGTTGTGCTTGTACTTTAAAAATTGCGACCTTCACCGCCTATTGAGGCTCTCCGCGTATGCACACCTATTTGAAGGTCTTGGCGATACAGTAAACTTCGTACATATACGTATACGTCTGGATACGGCCGAAACCAGTTAGGAATAACTTTACCGAAATCCACGCGACTTGCATGCAATCTCGGGTGATGGGCAGTGAACAGGGGGGGGTGACTCATACAGGGGAGGTTACAGATGATGTGCAGGGTGGTGACAGGCCGTTTACTTGGTGTACAATGCTGAAAGGTCGGGTAGAAGACAGGAATACAAGGCCTCCCGAGCCGCGGAAAGGACCCAAGCCGGGTTAAACTACAGACCAGTCCAAAGGGCAGATAAACGCCGCTATCTTGCCACCCTGGCAGGGATAATGGGTAACAAAGGCCTAAGGGAATGGAGATACAAGATAGGGAAAGCCGACTCACCGGAATGCAGATGGTGCGGCGAGGCGTTAGAAAACTGGGAACACATAAGGAGCAATTGCACGGGGTGGAACAGAAAAATCACGAAGGGGGCGGAGGGTATAAGACAGATTGATAAGGACACGAACCTGGTAGAGATATTTTCCACCCCCGTCTGCCAAGCATTTTATTCTATACCGGAACCTTGCTATACCGGACGAAAAGTGCTAGATTTTAGCGATCCGGTATAGCAGGGTAGACTGTATGTCCATCGACAACTGACGGTGCAACAGTAAGAGCTCGTTCCAGTACAGTGGAGGATCATGAATATATAAAGGCTGCAATTCGCACTCTGTTTTGGCTCCAGCACCAGGTCACTCCCCAGATATCTACATCGCCATCAAAATCACCTCAGGGCCCAATATATATATTTCACTTTATCTACCTCTTCGCGATTTAATCATGCAAATCTCTGTGTTCTCCTCTCTCAGTCTTCTGGCTATTGCCACTACCTCGTTCCTCGGCACCGTTGCGGCGAAGCCTGTCACCAGCCCAACTACATCCGACCTTCCTACTGACTCGAGCGGCGAAGCCTTCCTCCTAGGCCCGGCGCCATACGATGTGCTCAAGGCACAGGTCGAAGCAGGAGGTCTGCGCAAGCGTGCCGAGCTTGGAGGTGTATACATGTGTGAAGGTAATTTTCCCTGCCATTCTGACCCGCAAGGGGACGCCCGAGCCTGCAAAAGGGACTCACAATCATGAGATTTGGACATGGGGCTAAGCTTTCTGTTACAGATATCAACTTCGGAGGTCAATGTATCTACGGGCAGTACGCTCTTGGAAATAATCATCACCCGAACGACTATTGGAGGACAAGGACCAGCTCTGTCGGCCCAGACAACGGTATTCAGTGCGTTTTTAGCGAGTACGTATCCCGAATTTTTTTTTTTTTTTTTTTTTTTAATATCATTACTCGCATGCCGCCCTATGGGCTACCAATTCGTTCAGTCCGATGAACTGACCAGATTTCCGAAATAGTGACAATGATAATTGCGGTAATCTCGGAGGTTTCACTCAAATCTGGTACAGATATCCGGGGGGGAATTTGTTCGGAGCTGTACACGACAATCTGCGATGCTTCTGGTGCAGGAGAGCATGAGGGGCCCATAGAGTGGCAGCAGAGACTGCAGGTGGGCCTGCCACGGCGAACGCTGCAAACAGGGTTATGGGGTTTTTTAAGTAAAAAAAAGAAAAAAAATTGCAGGTGGGGCAATGGGTATATAAAACATGCTGTACTTGAAGATTGGAGGAATGTAGATTTGGACTAGGATAGGCCATAGGAGGAATGTCGACTGTAGTGGGACTGTTCTCTCCTGGCAAATAAACATTATCTATCATCTCTCATCTTTCTGTCTCGGTTCACCTTCGTATCATCTTCTTCCGATGGGGTATACCCACCTACATAGTGATGGGGTCTGTCAAGCCCTCCTCTGAACCTACCGGTCTGCTGGCGGCTATGTTGGTCAGGGACATATGACACGAGCACAACCTAGCCACGAATTTCTAGTCTGGTGAAGAACACGATTGTACCTCTATGTACCTAAATGTATATATATATTCTCTTGTGATTTAACGTGATAGTACATTTAAGTTAACTTTCAAGTAACCAAGCAACAGCGCAAGCCCCCGACGTTTGCAACCCTTTTTATATTTATATATATATATATATATATATCAGTACTCGCTTGCCGCCCTAAGGGCTATGGCGAGGTTTTCCAACCCTTTTGGGCATCCGATCCTCCCACGAATTCAGCTCCTGCTGCACCCCATATCCCCCATTGTATTTAGCTTCCGCTCTTTCACCCACACTCCCATATATTTCACCCCTCCGGCGCTCCCCCCATCCCCCCATCCCTCTTCATCCTTCAATTACTTATATAACCACAATAGTGCTATATACGATTACTTGCATTCCGTTGAATTTTTTTTTTTTTTTTTTTTTTTCTTTTCTTTTTGTTAATGTCACGTAACCCCGCTTGCAGCTATTCGCCATGGCAGGACATTTTGTTAATTAGTACATTATCAAAGCAGCCTTTACAACAATGATCTGAAGATGAAACTTTTTGATGAACGCACCTGCGGTGGCGCAGAGGGCCAAGAAACATGAAATCTGATCCCGGCCTGCTATGACTAGTAGCTTGAGTAGTGCTCTACTAGACGGGCAGCTTCACAAAGAGAGTGGAATCGAAGTGGCTGTAGCTGATGAAGTTCAAAAGACGCTCTTGAAACCACTCAATTTCTGAGTTTATGACTGATTGTGGGACTCGTGGAGCTGACGACCAGGGTAATGACAATTGAGAAAGACAAATACTGTATTCCATCTCTGAAGATCTGGATGAGATTTGCCTGACAATTCGCAAACAATCTACCTTTGTCCACTCCACATGGAAGTGTTGTGTCGGAATAAAGATGGTCACAATAGCTCCTACCTGTAAATCCCGAACTTGATGCTTTTGAAGATCCTGTTGCGTCCGATAGTGCTGTCGCTGTGCATTTGAAGTACATAGCGAATCGATGCAGATACTTTAGGTAAGGTTTCTGAGTCGGTGGAAATTGATGTTCCGTCAATAGATTGTGATGTGACTCAAAATGGATTCTTGGAATTTACAGGGGCGTGTTAGCTTACCTTATATGGCAACATTACAACCCCAAAACAAGAGGCTTGGCGAGACCGCAGCCCTTGTTACCTCCAGAATAGGAATACTGCACAGCACCTGAAGTGGCAGATATTTTGTACATCTCTGCCTGTAAAGGTAATACTTTGAGAGTCAATTCTTAACCTATAGAAACCTAGAAGTGCAGTAATTAAGTTGATCACATTATCTACATTATGCTCTAGTAAATGAGCTGAGAGCAGCGACTTAGTGGCCGATAGGCAGAGTTGCCGGCAGCAGCAGCGATAGGCTGTGTCAGTGGGCAGTGATCCTAAACAGGCTGAGCGGGGCCAGTCTGCCAAGAATCGGTCGCGAGTCGTCCCCTTGTCCTGCCCGATGTGGTAACGATCTGTCTCCTGTAACAATCCACTCTCTTGGCACTCCTAGGCATGCATTCCTCGCTTTCTACTTATCATGGAATATATTGCAACTATGGAAATTGCATAACATTATACCAATTTGACATCGCTGAATCAGAATTTGCCATCAAAATAAGGAAAAAATCAAAACCCCCACTATTTACAACCAAATTCATCATCATTCACCTTTTTTTTTTTTTTTTTTTTTTTTTTTTTTTTTGTCACATGACCCCGCATGCGGCTCTTCGCCATGGCAGGACCCCTGGGTCTAAACCCTCAAAGCCCGGAGGCAGGCTTTTCTAGCTACTTCCTCCACCGCCTCCTCTACAAACGAAACTCTCAACCCCCTCCCCGCCCCACCTCCCCGGGGCAATTGAAATAACTACATCATGCTCCCGCTGCCACCTTCATACAAACGAAAGATTCACCCCCTCCCCTTACACCTTCAGAGACCCAAACAACTCCTCCAGTACATCCACCGCCTCCCCATTCTCTTGCTTCTCCACCCACTTCTTTTCGTCCGCATCCTCCCACTTCTCCCACCCTTCCGGGTAGTCCACCCCATCACACCTGAATGCCAGGTGGCCCGCGGTTTGCTTCTCCCCATACCTGCAGCTACTCCTCTCCGCCGCCTTCCCTATTCTGATATCCCATTCCTTCCCCATCCCCTTCCCCGTCCTCAACCTGGTGAAGGCAGTGGCTGCCCCCCTGCCCCACCTCGTCACTGCACCCCCTCCGTACCCCACTTCCCTTCTCTCCGCAGCGCACAGTTTTTTTCCACTTCTGGCGCAACCCTCCTTCTGTCACCACCGACTTCCCGCTCCTGTCTGCCGCCCTCTTCGCTTCGACGTCCGCCGCCTCATTACCAGCGATACCGTGTGCGCCTTCACCCACATCAGCTTGACGTCCCCCCCTTTTTTCTTTCTCTCCGCAACTGCATCTACCACTCTCCTCAGGTCTCCAGTTCGTGCTTTCCCTAGTCTCCCCGCCTTCCTCACCGCCGCGATTGCTGCTTGTGAGTCCGTTAGGATGACTAGGTTCGCCGGTGCTGGGACCGCCTTCTCTATCCCCTTCCTCATCCCCCTCACCTCCCCATCCCATACCGTCACCCCCGTCCCCATTTCTTCCCCTCCTCCTCCATCCCACTTCCAGTACCCCCCCCCCGACCCTTCCTTTCTCATTCATACTTCCGTCCATATATACCGCCCCTCCCCCTTGTGGCCGCCCTCCACTGTCTCTTCCATGTCTATCAAGGTAGGTATCTTCAGTGCCTATCGGCTCCGATTGCTTGTCCCCGACGGTAACCCCTCCTCTCTTCTTGCTACCCCAAACCTCCCCCCTCTGACCTTCGGGGTGTTTACCACCCTCTGTGCTATAATGCCTGTTTGAACGTTTCTTACCGTAATGGTGCCCACACACTCCTCCCCGCGTTCTTCCCACTCCTGTACCATTTCCATATCCGCTTCCTTCAAATCCCTATCGAGCTCCTCCTCACTTATTGTCTTTCCCATGAAACACTCCATCAAAATGTGCCTTATCATTTTTCTCTTCATTGGATCTCTCAGATCTGTTCCTCCCCTTTCTCCATCATCTTCTTTTCAACCTCCACCGCCAGGTTTATTAATGACAGTACTTCCCCCTGATTGACCCGTTCTCCCTCCCACTCGAGTGTCCTTTGCGTGGCTTCTACCAGCAGTTCCCCTATGGTCTTATCCTCTGCCGGCTCTCCCTTCTCCCCTTTTCTCTTGAAGAAATCCTCCATTTCCCATCCCGATACCTCCTCAAGTGTGTACTGCCTCTCCCCGTGAATTACAACACTTTCTTTTCCCCATTCCCCAGGGCGACATGGTCCAAAGATACCGATCCCCTTACCTTTCTTTTCCTTCAATCCCCCTCTTCTCTTGCCTACTCCCGCAAACATATTTCTTTTCTCACACTGGCACTTCCTATTCTGTCCTTCCCTTGTGCCTCGCTTTTCGTGTTACCGCCACTGATGGCGGTGCTGTATCTAACTAGTTGAACCCCCTTGGGACGTGTCTCCCTTGTGGCTCTGTTGATTACCCAATCTCGTCAATCGGTATCGGTATCCGAAACGGGTTTAGCTCGACGCCTGTGTACCCACACCTCTTGTGAGTGTTATTCTAGGGTCCAGGTGCACTGACACCAATGGTGCAGGGCCCCCGGGTCATGATGTTTTTTTTTTTGAGATTTCCTCTCAAGAAGTCGGAAAAACGATTATCGTGGGGGAAGGGTTCTGCGAATTCGAAATCCTTCAAACAAAGTCGATATACTGTGCCAGGCGGTCCTGGGCTTCGCTTTGGTGTAATCTGCGTCTCGGGGGAGCGTCTGGTCGTGGAGTTACGACCAAGCACTCGTCCTGGAAAAGTTGTTGTCGGTGGACGGAGGAGAGTGACTGAAACGCCGGATATCAAGGAATTCAGGAGCGCGAAGACACTGCAGACAACAACACTCAGAGTGTTATTGTTCTGCACTAGTGAGCGGCACGAGCCGAGCCAGCTCGAGCTCAAACGAGCCAAGATCATGCTTGTGTTTTTCTTGACAGCTCGCTAAAATGCTTAGCCAGTGCAAGGTTTCATAAACTGTAAATACCTAATATAGTAAAAATTAGAGACTTGGAGCTCATTCTGACCTACCAACAACTTCGAAATGCACAATTTAGCTGATAGTAGTGAGAAAGATGAAAATTTAGCTTAGTTTAGTTTAGTTTGTCAATATTATGATCCAGGCTCGAGCTAGCTCGTGCCGCTCACTATTCAGAATCTGCACTCATGCAGGACAATGCAGAAGTAGATATCCAAGTATTGGAGTAGGTGACCTGGCAGGGTTGTACGTACTACTAGATTCGCGGTCGCGTTTGAATACATATATAGCCTGCGTCGCTTGCCCCTACCTACATCCAGTCAGAAAAAGTGACTGGACACAGACATTTGCTCTGATACTTTGCTAGCAGTTAACATCCAGCTCTTTCAGCACATCCTAGCATCCTTCCTGCTTGGATATAAAGCACCTTGCAGCAGTTGCTGTCGACCTGCTTAAGGACTATGTATGTGTAAAGATTTAATCTCACTTGAGATGTTGCTGAAATCATCTGGTGCCTCCTTGTAGGAACTGTAGACCTTCCGAGCAAGGGTTGTAACGGCAATAAAATCGCCAATGCTGTACCCAAAGCTCATATTGATGCGATTTTTGTAAGGCAAAGCTCTCTGAACGTCAGCAGAGGGCACTCTTGTTTGTGGTTGTGTCAGGAAAAAGGAAGTACCTGAACCTTTCGTCGTCACCTTTCGCGCTTCTGTGCGCATTTCTCAGAGTAATGTTATACTCACGGATGCAAAATGTTCACTCTAAATCTTCCGTAATTAGTTTATATTTTTTTTTTCTGAGACTGTTTGGTTCGAATATTCGCAACTGATAGAGTGGAGTAGCTAATATTGATATCGCCGCCAGGAAATCAGTGAAGTCACAAGGCTCGCCCCTGCGATAAGCTGGTAGCCTCTATGGGGGGTTACGTGAAAAAAAAAAGCGAAAGCTACCGAAACACAGGGACAGATGTGGAGGTGCGGTGTCCATCCCTGTGACCTGAATTTTAGCGCCCGGCTATCCGCAAATGATTGTAGCAGATACTGGTGAGCCTTCTATTCGATGCACTGGGGTAGTCTACAATAAACAGCGTAGTACCTATGTAGAGTACAGTAATGCATCCGTTCTTATGGACTGCAATCGGCAGCTAGTTCATCTATGTATCACTCGTCGGCTTGGTATTATCAGATTTGACAACTTGTCGGGTTGCCTAGGGAGGACGTGTATGCAGGCCACTCGTAGTATTAACAGCGATTCAGTCACCACCGGCCCAGGTCATTCACAACAGTTGTATTTGTACAACACCGTATTGACCTTTTCTTCACTACAAAAACTAATATCATAGAACGGGTTAGTTGCAAAATTTTTACAGTTGCCAAATTACTATTCTTGAAATTTATTCCACTCATCGGAGCATTTGTTTATTTTGCGCGTTTATTTACTCATATACTCTCGTATCCTCTGGCAAGTTACATGCTTTCAATATTTTTTGAATCTTCATTTCATACATGTGTATTTTAGTATTATTCTCCACAATTTGCTCTAGAGGATTATTTCACTGAAGAGAAACTATTTCGCTGAAGGGAAGTATTTTTGCTAAAACGGGTTTTTTCACTATAGTAGTGGACAGGTTTTTCGCTTGGAGGAGGGGTTATAGTCGGGTTATAGTGTCGCGAATTTTCACTCAAGATAGGTCTTCGCTTACAAGGAAGTGTTAATTCATATTTCTAACAAAATATTTGTTTTCCTAGCAGTTTGTGGGCATTCTCAAAGGCAGTTTGATTTGATTCGAAGTTAACTGTAGAGTACACGTGCAGTGAGTGTGTGTGTGTGGTGTAACTCCGTATAGTGCTTTGAACTCTATAGAGAAAATTATGTACGGCGGAGCTACTGAGAAGCCTGGACTAGGTAGTGGCCTTAGTTACGAGTGGCCGTGCACATATACTAGACAGAAAAATAAGTATTTGGACAGGGGGATAATGCATATTATGCGCTATGCGGTATTTGACGGAAACTAGCATATTTTCGTATGCTTGGCAATAAAGATGTGAAAGTCCAAATTCATATGTCAGCTGTCCAAATTTCATGTCTAAATACTTTCTTACATAATGAATTTGGACACCCTATCACGAAATTTGGACTGTCTTATGGCTATCACCAGCTAAGCATACGAAAATATGCTAGTTTCTGCCGAATACTGCATGGCGCATGAATATGTCTTTATCCCCTGTCCAAATACTAGCCGAAAAAATAAGTATCCGGACAGGGGATAAATGCATATTATGCGCTATGCAGTATTTGGCGTAAACTAGCATATTTTCGTATGCTTGGCCATGACACTCAGTGTGGACAGTGCACATTTTATTATGTCAGAAGGATCCGGACAGCTGACATAATGAATTTGGGACTTGCAACACCAACAGTCCTATACCTACATATGAGGACAAGGAAAATAGATATAAGTCCTATACTAGGAATATAAAAATGGCACTGCAGGCAACTACGATAAGTACAGGTTCAGGCATTATAATGATCAAAACTTACTATTCTGATAGTCTGACTACTATTCTGATAGGTCCTAAGATTTCGACACTGCTCTTCAGAGGTTGTTTGAGCTCAAACAGCCTCCGAAACAGCCTCCGAAACAGCGCCCGAAATAGCCTCCGAAACGGCCTGGAAAGTAGCCTCCGGAACAACCGCCGGTACGACCTCCGGAACAGTCTCTGAACAGCCTCTGAACAGCCTCTGAACAGCCTCCGGAACACCCTCTTAAACAGCTGCTCGAACAGCTGCTCGTAGCATGTCAACAGCTACTCAAACAGCATTCGGAATAGCCTCCGGAACAGCCTCCGCAAAACTTTAAGAAAAGCCTCTGGAACAGGCTACAGAAGAGCACTGCAATAGCAGTGAAAACAAGCAGTAGTGACCTACCTCCAGTTGCAGTACTCTCATCTGCACTTAATTACAACTTCAAGACTTGTAGCTGATGCATATGTGAAGCTCTCAAAACTCCATTCTCAATGATGTCAGTGCATGTTGATTTCAGTATCTTCATTATTCTAGATATTGTTCTTATTGATAAAACTTTGCTTGGGCTATTTGGTATGCGAATACCTCAATGTAGGCCACAATGGCTGTTCTTTTCCAGGGGGGTTATTTTAGAATATCAGTATCTTACTTAGTATGATAATTGAGTCTTTACCCGGACATTTTTTGCCTGCCATCCTTGTATATACCGCATTAACTCACATAAGAGCAAGAAAACAAACGCGCGCTAGTTCGGTCTTGGCAAAATTCTCAGCGCCAGTGCGCGTGTATCACGCACGGGCACGTAATGATCCCCGAATTACCGCGATGCTAACCTCAACACCACGGAGATTCGTAGAGAAGCTGGAGATTAGTCGTGCTTAGTAATGCCAAGATTGCACGAACAGCGCGCTAGCGTGATTAATGGCGCCTGAGTCCTGCCAAGACCGAACTAGCGCGCGTTTGTTTTCTTGCTCTTATGTGAGTTAATACGGTATTACCTTGTTCTTGTATTTATTCTGCTGCTGTATGATTGGGGGGTCTCCAGAATTGCGGTGAAGACCCAAATTCATTATGTCAGCTGTCCGGATTTCATTAGGTCAGCTGTCCGGATACTTCTGACATAATAAAAATTGGACGCTATCATGAAATTTGGACTGGTCTAAGGAGCCAACCATACAAAAATATGCTAGTTTATACCAAAAACTGCATAGCGCATACTATGCATCGGTCGCCTGTCCGGATACTTATTTTTTCGGCTAGTACTTATTTTTCTGTCTAGTATAGAATACAACTGCATGTAAGGGCTCGAGTGCAGAGCTTCACACTGCAGCTGCATGTCGTCACCCTGCCCGTGGCACTTTCCCTGCCTTAATTGAACGTGAAGCAAAGCTACGGTTTACGAGCTACTAATATAGGTATGGTGGATTAATTCAGGGAGGACAAGCGTCCCAAAACAGCTCTATTAATGCAAGAAAAATCAAGAAGTACATTCGTACCCAACTAAACAATGATTGGTGTGGAATGAGGCTGCGCACAGCAACGGTAAAGATTTAAAGGACATGAATCATTGAAACGTCGGCAGGCGTCATGACTACAACTTAGGGTGCATATATTCTGCACGCTGACCACTCTGCCACGATGTTTCACTTCTGCGCTGCATATTCTCCAACAGAACGTGCAGTGTGATTGCAAAATGATGGGGATCCTCTTGGCCAAGGTGTTGTGGTTACATCTTAGAGAAACCTAAGCTATAAAAATTTATGGTCCCCCACCTGTACCCTGTATCGGAAGCCACCATTTTGAAGAACCTCAACAGTGCAGCATTCGTTCACGTCGGCGCGTGGGATATGCGAAAACGAATCTAGTAAATTGCATAACTACATTTCATTCATATATACATACTTACCTACGTCTACATACCTGCATAGACTTATTTTCATACGTGTACGCCCATTTTCCGCTTGTCTTCTCAATGTACCCAAGGAATACGATTTGGTCCGAGCTCTCCGACCTCCCTGAGCTTTCCGACCGTCCTCTCCCACGTGGTGCCGCCAATCGCGATGTGCCCCGTTGGCAAGCCCGCCTACCAGAACGATATGGCAGAGGCTTTGCTCCATTGCTTTCAGACGCTGAAAGTGAATTCCTCGTCGGGTCCCTGTCAGCGACGGATCTCCACATCAAAATCACCAACACTTGGTCAGCTTATAAGGTCGTCTCGAAAGTACTAAAGAGATTGGGCGATAGGGACATCCCCCATAGCTTTCATCGCAATTACGTCACCTGGCTTGATTATTTCATCGAACACAACCACCCATTTGGGCTTGTTAGCGCATGGGCCACGATAGTCACATTGGAACCGGCACGCTTTCTATCAGAAGATCCTGCAGTTGCCAGGAATCGGAACCGCCCTTCCTTTTATGACTCCAACTGCGATCCTCTGGACAATGGATCACTTGTTCCCCCACCTAGGGCGGAAAATGGTAGGGTCGTGCTCCAGGGAGGAGGATCGCACTACGTTCGACGTGTGTGGGATCTGCGCGCGAATGCAATCATCCCTTTCTCCTGGCTCCCGTCATATGTAACGCTACCCGAATATCATTACGAGGGTAGATGGAAAGTGGTACCAGTCTCCCATGCATGGGTTTCCAATGACGAGATGGGTCCATGTTGGACGCCTATTAATCGGTTTCAGTGGCCAGTACCTCTACCAAAAGGAACTTCACTGAGCGAGATACGAGATGAATTAATGCAACATGGGATTCATTATACTTGGTTGGATGTCCTCTGCTTACGGCAGCAGATATCGCAGGAAGCAGGAGCTGCCGTTGGAATGCACGAGCAAGAACGCGAAGGCAGGGAAAAACGGAGATTTGATGAGTGGGCTGTGGATGTGCCAATGATTGGATCTATATATCAAAAGAGTGCGTACGTTGTTGTCTATTTCAGCGGACTAGGAAAAGCATTTCGCCCTGTGGGGTCGCAAGGAGAACGACATTGGCTACAGAGGGCTTGGACATTGCAGGAGACGAAGGGGCAGGAATGCACAATCTTCGGGGGACTAAAGGGATGGGATCGTAATAAGAATCCCTGGAAGGCGGAGGTACGTGACCCTCAGAGCTTCTTGTTTTAGTTGTTACTGGCCCTCCGACCGGTACAGACCCCAAGGTTAATTCTCATGTGCACGCGTACAGTTCGACCAGTCCGGCATTACCGTCGAGAAGGCTTTAAGAATTGTCATTGATAGGTTGCACGATACGCGACTAGATATTCTTTGGGAACTCCAGCGCCGCAAGTCTACTAATCCGCGAGACAAGATCGCTGGAGCTTATTTCCTCCTTAGCTTGGGCACTCAAGCGGGCGTGAGGAAGGACGGTGGTGCTGAATACTGGATACCGACATACAATCCAACCGCAAGTCTTAACGATGCATGGGGCCATATGGTGCATGCGGTTACGAACAACTACTCTTATTTGCCTGGCATCAATATTGACGACCTAGCTTTCGATTTAGTTAAATACTTCCCATATCCGTCATCTGAGCATTGGTTCCCCAGTTGGGATCAATTGTTGAAACATCCCGATGTGTCATACCAAGAGGAACAGCTCCCACACGGGAGCCCACCCAAAGAAGAACTGTATCTCAGGATCTGCACTGCCAATGTTTTTCCGCAGGTCCAACTCAAACGGCAGCGCGGAGAGGAGATACGCCCTGGTATTTACGCTGACTACTACATCGCGGTTGGAGCAGGTCCACACGGGGGTCGAGTTGAGATACGGCTTGATTCACCACTAATAACTCCTGATCAACCTAAGGTGTCACTGCCTGAGGTACAGCTGATCCCGGAAGAGAACTATGTCCTTGTAGATGTCACTATGGGACAAGTCTATGATGATCTAAGAGTTGACGCGTGTATGGCATATTATCAATGGAAGAGTCATGAACATTTGCTACTGATATGCAGGGAGATAGAGCCTATCCAAGAGTTGGAGCCTAACCCATACGATGACCTGGTCAAAAATCGTCGTAGGAAGATTTATATATTAAGAAGAATCACATCCGTATGTTGGCAACATGGCGCGGGCATGCGGGGACAAGGTCGGGTATCCGGTATCCGGCTTCCGTTTTGGACGGCATTGGAAAAGGATTTAGTCGCTAAAGTAGGAGAGACGCATAGTAGAGAGTTAGATGATCTCTTTGAGGGTTGGAGCATTGACAGGCCAGGATCAGGCGGAGACGTTGACTCTCCTGAGTTGAGTGGAGAGGATGAGGGCGAGTGGGAGGACGTGAAACCCCTGAAAAGTGGCAAGGCAAAAGGCAAGCTGAGCAAGAAGGACCGAAAACTTCAGAAAATTGAACTGAGACATCTCGAGGTGGAAGTATTTCTTCAGTAAACGGTTGCACAGAACAACGTATAAAAAGAAGTATACGCGATAGCATCTGTTGTACTTAGATACGAATTCGTTTTAATCAACTTATACTCGCGTTTTTTTGTTTTTTTTTTATATCATTACTCGCATGCCGCCTGATAGGCTATGGCGAGGTAAATACTCGCGTTTGCCCATGCTGGATATGGCGTAAGTTAAAAGCTATTGCCTAACGCAGCTTGCTAATGACATGGCATCATGCGCCATATTAGTGGTAGCGCCCGGACGCCCAGGTCACTGCAGAGCATTCTGTGGTGGTAATGAGACAACAGTCAATGACGGCGAAGCACTAGTAATAGTCGAAGCTATTAAGACCACAACGGACAATTTTGCTATGAGCGGGTCAGGGGTACGGCCGACCTTTGCTCACCAGCCGTGGATCCTCTGCTGGGAGGTCGCTGAGCCATTCGCCTGATACTTCGAGTTGGACTGTGCGGCGTCATGCTGAGTGTAAGTGCGGATGTACAAGTAAGGCAAGAACAACTGATGTTTGTATATATTAAATATAGTAGAAGGTAATCAGTAAGAACATAAAGGCAAACTATATAGAGGATAGGCAAAGGTAAAGGAGAGCTGAAGACAGGAATAAAGAATTGAACAATGAATAGGAGAACTAGATGTGTAGCAAAGAGCTGGATGTTGAGAACAAAGAGTTATACAGAATTACCGCTGTGGTGGTAACCACGGTACCGATGGAAAGAATAAGGCCATACGCGGGCCGGAGCGGTACTCAGCAGTAGGGCCACATGATGACACATGCATGGGATGAGGAAGAAAATTATGATTAAGAAGCGAGATATGTATGTATAGGCTCAGTTGGAAGGCGAAGGTGGTCTATAAATTGTATGTAGATAGGACTGTGGAAGCAAGAAAGCAGCAAGAGAGGAACAGACATACACGGAGATATACAGACATGGACAGATATGGACACGCACAGACAAGACAATTGAAGACTCTTTTCTTGACATTTGATTATTGAGGCCGCCCTTGAGGCTTCGTTCCGCCAGCTCTAGACACCGGTACCCGTGCGAAACAGTGGATGCTGTTGAGCCGTCATCACACCGCCTCTTATACCACTAACTAGCCAAATATCAATTTCCAATCACACTTCCTTCCAGCCTTGTTCCAAACGTCACCAAACGTCCTATACTTTTTGGTGATAGGCAACAGAGTAAATATACATTGGGATCGATAAGATCTCAGGGTAGGATCATTGACACATGGCGGCTCAAAGTACACCCAACATAGGATTTTGTATATACCAGATAGGTCATCACATATATGCTACAAATAACCCTCGAAATGTGCAGAGGATAATTTAACGTATTCTCCCATGCTGGCTCCACTTTGAGCCCAGTTGAGGGTCATTTGCGCTCATGGTAATTGTCCCGGTTGCGCGCAATATTCCGGTAGCACGTGTTAGCATTGAAGGCCAGAAAAGAGAACCCAACCAGAAAAAGAACAAAATGCTATCAGCACCAGGGAACATGAAAACTACTCCTCCTATCCACTCGTACAAACATGAAGCATGCCCCCTTCTTCCAAATGCCCTGCCATGGCGAACAGCTGCAAGCGGGGTAACGTGACAAAAAAAAAAAAAAAAAAAAAAAAAAAAAAAAACCTTCCTCCAAATCTTACTTTCGTCAATTCCGCATTTTGTACACTTTATTGGAGGTAGTCTTCTTCCCCACCTAACGGTAGCTCCACCTTTCTCAACAACCGAATGCCAGCAATCTTAATGACCCTATCTCTCTGTTTGGATCCTCCAGGCAATTCTGGATATTCTGTAACTTCCTCAAATTAATGCTTTTCCATCTTACTACCATATCTCAATCAAACCGATGAGCAGGATCTGGAATAATTAGTCTCTTCTCAGCGGTGAAGGGGGGTTAGCATGGACTCGATTCCGCAATCTTGGTCACTTTTTTCCTAAATTATTGCTTCCTCGGGGCTCAGTTTTCTGCGGGGGGCTGCTTTGTGACAACGGGATGGGGGTGGCAGCAGTGACAGGCTCTGTGACAACGGTATGAGGGCGGCAGCAGTGACAGCAACGGGGTGTTAAGACCAGGTTCTGTTATCTCCATACCTATCTCTCCACCCAATCGCCAGAAGTACTACCTAGCGCCAGGTTCGTCACGTATTCGTCAGCTTTTTCACTCATCCGCCATCATATTGAAAGATAAATATATACGCAAAAATTAAAACAGGTTGCCCTCGTTCAACAATTTAACTCAAAGTCCGCCAGTTCGGACCTCACTTTCTTTGCATCCCTGGCACCCCATCGAAACGGAAAGTGATTACCTACCGTACGAAAAAAACCCCGTTTTTTATAACCGTGATGTTATTGTGAGTGGGTGAATTTCCGTTAGTGTTGAGAATGGGTTCTTATACAAGGTTCATGCGCAACCTGTTTAACTCTATGCCTATCCAAATGGTATTCTGATGATCACGATATGGCTTTACAACGGTGTAGTCCTTGACTCTGTATACTTATTTTAACTGTATCCTCATCACAATTATATAAACTACTGTATAATATGGTACACACTTGCAAATTTTTTAAGTGCTAGTACATAATTTATAAAACTAGACTACCTCTAATTAATTACATAACCATAAGATAGTTTCCATTCTCTTATTATAATGAAGATTTCCTGAATAAGTAAAAAAAAATTAGCTAGCAATATATGATACAACTTTAATACGAGGAAAAGTATACATGCTTTTATAGTCTTATAAGAAAGAAGGTAAGATTAATCTAAAAGTATCAAATGTTAACTCATAGCTAAGAAAGAGCATTATATATATACTGATCTTATAATTAACTCCTCTTGGAAAGGAGATAAAGTAGTAAGACTGTTGAGTGAATAAGATTGTGAGTAGAGTTGTAATGAGTGAGATTATATGAGTAGGGTTATTGTAGTGGAGGTGGTAAACGCAGAGAGTTACCGTCTGCCAGGCCAAAAATTTTTTTTTTTTTTTTTTAAATCAGTACTCGCATGCCGCCCTGTGGGCTATGGCGAGGTTTTATCTAAAGACACGAAAACAAAAGTAACTAAGTACATGTATTGCCCGCGTTGCTCATGCATGGTGCGGGTTGATGAGAAGAAAAGGTTCAAGTCCGTCCCCTGTCCCATTCATACTCGCACGACTTTAACCATTTCCCTCCCAGTCTCACTCTGCCCAGTGTTGGTTCGATCCGTTCCTCGAGGTACACTACCACCGAGCTGGTGAGCTTCCCCTCGTCTACAAGAATCTCCTTTTTCCTCAACCACCGGATCCCAGTTATTTTTCCCAGGTCTTTGTTGGCGGATTCCAGCCATCTTTGGACGTTCCCTAAATTCTTCCTTAGGGCTACACCAAAAGACACTTGACTAGCGATACTCACTAGCCCTCTGTATAGCTCAAATAGCACTCATTTATACAACTATAACACTTTCCGGCTGCCGCATTTTGCCTGCATGCGTATATCCACCGACTGCTCACCTACGGTTGCAGTGAGCCTGTAACAGTTATAAGTATGAGAATGAGTAGGATTTTGTAAGTGAGGGCTATGAGGCGGGATCATCGAAGTGAGTGGAACTGTGTGCACGAGGTTGTAAGTGCTAGACTTAGCAACTGTCAGAGTGAGTAGAATTGTGTAAGTAGAATTGGGTGAGCAGGGCTGCAAGTATCAAAAGGGGGCAGGATTACCGAACCAGGATTATGTTACAGTGAGTAGGATTGTGAAGTAGAATTGATAGAGCAATGAGACTGATAAATTAGAGGAGTAAATGAAGTGGAAGTGTGGATGAAGTGGAGGAGTGGATGGGGTAGATGAGTGGATAGAGTGGAAGAGTAAGTGTGAAGAAGTGGGCGGAGTAGAGGAATATGAAAGCTAAGTGAGAAAGGCTTGGCACGTTGTAGTCTGGTTGCACTCCTCCCTAGACAGTCTGGTCCCCTCCTCTGTAGAACTCATAAGACTAGGCCTAGCCAACTATACTCATCGGTAAACTTAGTAATCTAGTTAATCCTACTGCTAATTTGGTATAGTCAAGTGGTACTCCACTGGCCTCATCAATATGCACATGTAGCTTCAAGATGGGAATGATATCAGAGTCCCAAATAGATTTAAAGAAATCTTAATAGCTAACAAGATTCAGGTAGTTGGAACTAAGAAATGGCAGGTACCCAGTGAATTAATTCAGTTTTCTAGTGAATGCTGTTAAATTTTACTAAAACCATTTAATCTAAAAGCGGTGTTATCACGGGTATTTCAAGTTTAACGGTTTGAAAACTATTAACTGCTCCAATGTCCTCAGCATTACCGAAACCACAATAGTAATTCTGTACTAAATCATGCCAAACTAAACCTAACACTATTTAACATTAATTATTGTGTGAACACGGAACCAAACTCGTGACCCAAAATGGGGGTTTTTTCGTACAGTAGGGGAATGCATGTGAGTACAGTCGCCTTAAGTTTGCGCTACCTCATTCGCCAGAATTTCCCGCCTCCCCCGAGTATATACATCTTCCCCTCTGTGAGGTCGGAGTACAACCAGACTCATTGGCAAGTGATCCTTCTGCTGCGCACATAAACGAACATTCTCATTGCTATGTCAGTCACCCCATTCAACAATTTTTCACAATCATCATTTTCCATTTCCCTGCTCCTACATCTGACCCTTGCATTTTACTACGGATTCTAAGCCTATACGAATAAGGCAGCCGAGTCGTTGCCTCAAAACCGAGGTAATACGTCATAAAGGCAGAATATTGATAACATGAAAGAAAAGCATTTGTCAAATTCCTCATGTATACATAATCCCTGTTTTCCCACCGGTTCTAAGTGGTAACCCCCCCCCCGCTTACTTTAGCATAGATACCTATCACAGGTAGGTTCCTGAGCCGACCATAGCTATAGGCCTGACCGTTCTAAAGCTCCATATCCCCGCATGTTGAAGCCTCGTATACCCGTATATCCACCGATTCCCTATTTTGCAAGAGTTTACCTTCGGAATTCAGACCCTGCTAAGCCGCGTTTCTTCCGCCGACAATATTTATGGATCTGGTCTGTCTGAAGCCCGATGTACCCGCAACCCCCGTGCACCACCTCTTACTTGTATTTTTAGAGGAACGGCACCTCTCGCTTTGGAATTTTGACCAAGCAAAGTCAGATTTCCTCCGCCAACCATATCTATCGACCTGGTCCGGCTGAAGCCCTATGTACGCATCAATTGCTTACAAAAGATAGGTACAAAGATATTAATACACTGCCAAACAATAAAGATATGTAAACAAAAGCGATGGGAGTAGTCAGCCTACCAAGGAGCAATTTGCGTTATCTAAGAAAAGAAGCTATGCGTTGAAGGGGCAGTCGGAGGGTAGTCCGAAAGGGTGTTGGAGGGGGGAAAACGAGGGAGAGGAAAGCTGATGGAGGGAGGAGGGGAAGCTGCTGGCAGCGCCGTCAGAGTGGTTGCTGTAGCTGCTGCTGAAGAAGTGATTGGAGGGATTGGTGGGAGTAGGTGGGACGAGGCGGTGGGGCGGGTTGGTGGACCAGCGGGGCTGAGCAGCTGCTGCCAGGCGCTCGGGGCAGCTGGCGGGGTTGTCGGAGGAAACTGTCCGGGGGACGTTGCAGTCTCGAACCAGACTTTCCGCTGAAATGGCTAAGCTAGCGCATACTACACGGAGCCTTCGTAGGTGATAGATCTGGTTTGAAACTGCCGGCGGTGGGGAGGTGTGCCGGGTTGGAACGGTGCGATGCGGCTCGGGGGGCTTGAGATGCTACTACGGCTGCTGGTGGGGTGCGGGATGCTGCTGCAACAGCTGGTGGGGTGGGGCTGCGGTTGTTGCGGTTGGGAGTGCGATTTAAGGGTGGAGGGTGGTCACGAATGGGCTTTTTTTTTTTTTTTTTTTTTTTTTAATTTCACGTGACCCCGCTTGCAGCTGTTCGCCCATGGCTGGGTAGGGTGGTGGGCTTGGCATGAGACTAGAGTTGGGGAGGGTGGAGGGTGGATGACAGGTTCCAGAGGGAGCCTTGTAAAGCTTTTTTCGTGAACTGGCCTATGCCTTGGTCGAAGTGGAATGCTTTTGTCTCTAGCATTGGAGGTAACAGCAAGCGCCATGGAGAGGTATAGAATTGAGGGCCCGCGTTCGATTCCGACCCGGGGAAGAGGGTTGTCCAGCATCTCACCGAGATGGACTGTAATGCTCCTGATCGAACAATGACCTCTTAGGAATTAGAATTTATTCTAACGATGAATACTTAATTGGGAGCTGGGGCCGGGGTAACTTGTTTTGTACTTCATTTTCGCTGGTCTCCCCTTTTCCCCTTACATAAGGGGAGAGACTCGCAAAAGGGCTGCCGCAGCTTACACGTGAAGGCGTCTGGGTTCGTATTTACATCTAAAGAGTTAGTGCTGCGGTTAAATAGGGTATAGGCGCCCAGGGCAAGCAAGCCGCTAAGGTAATTTTTTCTTTTTTTTTTTTTTTTATATCAGTACTCGCATGCCTCCCTATGGGCTATGTTTTTATTAGAAGAAGAAAAAGAATTAACGGTTAAATACATGTAGTGCCCGCGGTGCTAGTAAATGATGCGGGTGGAGCCCAGCACGGAATGGGCCCTTCACTTCCTGCCTCTTTCCCAGTCGTACTGCTCCGCTCGGAGCCATCTTCCTCCCAGTCTCACCCTGTCACTCCCCGACGCCTCATCCAGGTACACCACTTTTTTTTTTTTTTTTTTATTTCATTAATCGCATGCCGCCCTATGGGCTATGGCGATGTTTAGTTACAGTGGTATGATGGAAAAATGATAATGAAAGAGTAAAGAAAAATCGATAATGAAAGAGTAAAGAAAAATTGAACCGTCCTATTCCTCCCCCGCCCATTCCAATATTTCCGCCATGTTTGTGTCCTTATCTAACTGTCTTATCACGTCTGCAGGTACACCACTACCGAGCTTGTCTTCTTTCCCTCCTCAAGTAGAGTCTGCTTTTTCCTTAGCCATCGGATCCCCGTGATCCTTCCTAGGTCCTGGTTGGCTGCCTCCATCCATCGTCGGACATTCCCGAGGTCTTTTCTCAGGGTTATCCCGTGTACTACAATGCCGGTCTTTGTGGTGTTGGCGTTGTGAGTGGTCGGAGGTGGGGATTTGGCTTTGCGGGTGTGAGGGGGTTTGGTCTTTGGCGTGGGCGCTGGAGTGGGAGTTGGCGCGGGGGTTGATGCGGGTGTGGGTGTGGGGGTGGGGGTTGATGGATTTGTTGTGGTGGTGCCGACATAAGTGCAGTCGGCTTGTCTTGATGATGTCTCGACCGGTGGTGCGGTGGCTATCTTCCCTGCCTCCGCGTCATCAAGTCTTCGCTTGAAGGCGTACGGGTGCGCTGACGCCGTTTTCCTTTTCGCTTCCTCGTCTTGGTCGCGACCGGGGGTGTTTTCTGTGGTACCAACTGACGACAATAATCTGGGAGGCAACAGGCTTCGGTATGGACACCATTCTCGACTCATTACGCCTCCAGGTCGAGAAGGAACCGGTGGGCTCTCTCGTGAGATGGACCACCGAACACGATGCCCCCCCCCCCCCCCCACCTCCGCCAGAAACCTTGGCTTCGTACCGTCACCGCCACCCACACACCTCCGCCGGAACCCACACCCGAAGCCCTAGGCTTCAGCCCCACCCACACCGTGTTTTCGGAGGAGCCGTCACCAGAGAACACGACGCAGACCAGAGTAAGCCGCTAAGGCAATCGACATTCCCCGCGCGCTCGTCACGAGTTTTGTTTTTTTTGCTGATAGCTTAGAAGAATATCAGGGACGCCCAGGAGAGATAAAAGAAAGTAATATCACCAAAGGCACCTCCCTGCACAACAGTATGAGTTACGAAACCTACTAGTACTTGTAGTTACTTTATTATTCGTCAGAGCGGACATGCAAATCTGGACAACCTTGCTAAGCGAATTGATAATCCACCACTAAATGCGATGGTCATTTTAGACACTACGGCAAAAATGCATGCAGTTTTCAATCATCGGTAGCCTGAAGCCTGCGGTCACGAGTCCACTTCCAGAACAGGTAAAACCAGCTCCCTCGCCTTCCGAAAGAGATGGAATGGGAGGTTAAAGCAATTCTTGACCCCCGAGCCCACTACCGCAAGCTTCAATTCCTTATATGTAGTAGCCTTAATGCGGGGTTCCGTGACCCAAGAAAAAAAAAAAAAAATTCCTTATGTTTGGCTGGTTTACCCTGAATGACCTAATGACTGGTGAACCCTGCAGGACAACCATGTGAACCTCACGATAAAGCTTATACAAGAAGGTTTTGTGGTGACTGTTTTTATCATTTCCTGTACGAAATAGGCTACAGGCCGCCAGATTATACAACTTTTACAATACGTATTCCTTTTCAAAAAAATGGTACAGTATAGTTTTTTTTTTTTTTTTTTTTTTTTTTTTATAGAGTACGGCCATAGCCCATAGGGGGCACGCGATCAATGATATTAAAAAAAAAAACAAAAAAAAAACACAGGTGCTAAAGGTATGGATGTTTGTCGACTTCGATAGCGTTTGTTCTTACTATTGACATGTACTAGACCCATACGTTATATCATAGACGAGTGGTATAGAGGCCCTGCCATGGCGAACAGCTACAAGCGGGGTCACGTGAAATAAAAAAAAAAAAAAAGAGTGGTGTAGAGTTAAACTATGAATTTATGGATTGAAAGTATGTGTAGAAGGTAAAAGAATTAGCGCCTATAATAAAATTTCCTCAGATCTGCAAGGATATCTGAGCGGGTGCATCTAGTTAGAGTATGCTTCTCTCCTTCAAAAGATAGTCCCCATTCTGGACGTTAACTATATCTTCCTCGCTTACAGCCAAGATTCAAGCTCCTACAGATCATTTCAACATCACTTAGCGCCTAGTATCCGGAAACCAGTTGGTATCGTGCTTACCTTAAGCCGCTGCTGCACCACTGCGTCTCGGGATTGTTCCCCATTTGGCATGTCGAGTGTGAACTTTGTCAAAGCTAGCTTCCGACGCTGGCAAGCTTGAATGTGCTATCACTGAAATCAGCAATCCGTAAGGTTGATGGGACTTGTTCCAGCCCTAGAGCGTGCCAGCATCCAGAAAGTCCTTACCTCCTCAATGGTTCCAGCCATTATATACCGGTAAATGAACACAGGCTGAGTTTGCCCTAGCCTTGCAACTCTACCAATGGCTTGGCCCTCCACCATAGGGTTCCACTGTGGTTCAAGCAGGTGAACACGGCTAGCAATCGTTAAGTTCAAGCTGCGCCGCAATTTGAATGCGTTAGTTCACTCAAAATCTAGTGATGAAGCAGGGCGCTACGAACCCAACAGCCCCAGCCCCAGTTGTCATTAATAACACCATGATACCAGACTCCTCACGAAATCTTCTGAGAACTTTCTGTCGATCGTCAAAGCTCAGTTTGCCGTCTATGCGAACATAGCCAACATTGCGCCCTTTCAACACTGTCTCTACAAGGTCTAATGATCGCACCCAACATGAAAATACAATACTGCCATCGTTCAATTACTAAAACTAATCGTCTGAAAAAGGGGTAAAGCGGAAGTAACTAACTATACCTTTTTCTGTTTTCTGGATTATCCTGAATATCCGCTAGCAAAGCTTGTATCTTGGTTGGCGTTAGAACCGGCAATTGCACAATTGTCGAGTCAGCTGATGCTGTGTTCTGTGACATATCATTTTTTCTTTTCGGTTTCGCATTCTTCCCTTGCTCCACGACCTGACATATTTTCTGGCAAAGAGGGCATTGGAGTTGCCTCTTGTCTCCTTCCTGCTCTTCCTCAATGCTCTCTTGCGGCAGACAGTAAGTGCAAATCGCATGCCTGCAGTCAAGGACAAAGCCGGTAACCCAGTTCTCCGAGCCGAAAGAGGCAGCGATTGTGATCCCACATATGGAACATGATGAGTCCATGACTGAAGGTTGTGGTACAACAGTCAATGCATGGTTGCAGAACAGTCGTAATCGCATGATGGCTTGGAACACCGTGAAATAATCGCGGCCCTGGAGGCTGTTGGCGGCGACCTCAATCAAAGATTTGCAGTCTGTCTTGATATTTGCGTATCCAGTTTTTTCATCAGACGTAAAATACAGCTTTCTTACCATTTCAGTGATATTTGGATTACAGGTAGATTGAGCCACGGTGGAGTGCTTCCGTCGAAGACAATATGCAGTAAGTAGTAACCTTAATTTCTGTATACCACTTTCGTCTCTGGTATTGGACCTTAAAGGAGCAATAATGTGAAGCCGAAAGAGTGTACGAGTGTTGACGGGGTATACTTGTAAAAATTGAAATAGGGATGCAAGATCGTTTAGCGAGTTCTGCAATGGAGTGCCACTGAGACACCAGCGACGCTCGGCGGTAAGGCAGTATATGGCACGAAACTGTTTTGCGCTGCAGTTACGAATTATGTGTGCTAGTACAATTGTTAACCTGCTGATCTCTGTATACTCATGATCAAGGAGAATCAGAGCATCACTCGTGATCTTCCATTTCAACTGCTTACCTTCATCAAGAACTATTCGGAACCATTTGCAAGTGTAGAGTGGACTGCTATTATATCTGTGTGAAAAGTCGGATAGCACCGTGTGATAAGTTGTGAGAATGATGTCATAGTCGTTGAGACAGTTGATCTTGGATTTGCCATGGTATTTATGGCAAGTCATGGAGCCTTCTACAGTGTGTCTTTTGGAGTCAGATTGATGAACAACTAAAACGAACGGAATACTTACTTGAACACTTCATCGGCCCATTCAGACAGAACTTTCACACCAGCGGACAGTATTAGATTGTGCTTGCAAGGTGAGGCCGGTACAGAACTCTTACCCGATAACGGGACGATAACAAGTGTGGATTTGATATTCCGCGTTCCCATGGTCTCAACCTTTTGCGTCGAGCTTTCTTCACATCCCATATGACTTTGTGCAAATTCAGCAGCTTGGTCTAAGGATCCCGCAATTGCAGAAATCATAGTTAGTGTTTTCCCTAGGCCCATCTCGTCCGCAATTATGCCGCCGCGTGGCTCTTGTGGAGGATCTTGTTGAAAGTGCCCGTTGACCATATTTCGATAACTATATAGTGTTAGAGTATGAGTATGATGAATTGTTGGTAATAAACCGAGGAGGGGGGAGACTGGAGAGGTGGAGGTGGAGTTTTTAGAAGCGCGCGATTTGCCCACCCGAGTCGGGTCGGGATAAAATTTGCGGGTGGCGAAGGTGTTTTTTTTTTTTTTTTTTTTTTTTTTTTGTCATTTATCGCTTACCGCCTGGCGAAGGTGTGGAGAAGAAGGGAGGGGGAGAGGGGGAGGAGATATATAGGGGAGCCTCCCTGAGGCAGAAACCGGAAGGACCATCCGGAGGTTTCTGGAATCAGGTTTTAGAAGTAGATAGAAATTTCTTTGTTTGTTAAGCCTGTCTCCGGGCTTCGAGGGCTTGCCCAGGGACCCTGCCATGGCTTGGCGCTGCAAGTGGGGTTACGTGATTAAAAAAAAAAAAAAAAAAAAAAAAAAAAAAAATGGTAATAAACCTACCCTGAGGAATCGGCATGGTTCACCCGCTCCCATAAAGAATAAGTATCCAGAGGAACCCCTGATTCTCGGCGGCCAATGAAGGCTAATGCTTCCCTTTGGTGACTAGAGATTACGACGAGTTATTTTCATGCGCTTATAATTTCAAGGTTAGTTTGCCTTACCTGAGCAGTGGCGTCTTAATCCTTGGATCACTTTGGATGTCATCAAATGGATGAGCCCTACCAAGTTCATTATCCAGTACGTTGTTAACTAACTCATCAAGAGACGGCTGAAAGCCTGAAGGCTCAGCTGCCGGACTCGCTTCCTTGTGCTCCCGCTCAATCCATGGCGTAAGTTCGCTGTTCACTTTGAAAAAGTGTGGATTGTCGTATACCACGTCTGAATCGACATATATGGGCTGCTGGAGGTAACGCTTTAGCTTTGTCAATGATTTTCCGACATCGTTCATGATAGATATTGGGCCGTATATATTAACTTCAATGTCATGATAATCTTTAGTTTCATACTGGGTGTTTTGTGCTGAGTTGGTCTCAGTAAGAATGGCTTGAAAACGGAGTGGTTTCAAGTCCCGCTGTGCGAGATCGTCGAATACTGCGGTAGTAGACGTGTCGATTACGGCATATGGCTCCTCCGTAGGTAATAACAGAACGTAGCAACCTGGATTCCATAAAGTGATCTCGAACACTTGAGGTTTGCCTTGGACGTCCGTAGTGGGATCAATCATCTGAGCGCGGGCAACTAGCTAAATGCAAATATGTGGTGTTAGTATATAGATATGAATTATGGAAAACCTAAACAGAAAAGAGTCGCTTGCCATTCCATAGCAAACCTCATTGTCCAATTCCATACATTCCGGATTTTCCTGTTCACAGTCGTCGGCAATGGCGATATTGTCCATAATTCCTATGAGGGGAGTCGTAGATCCGGGCCTGGTGACCTCGGAATCTTCATTGAAATCGAGTTGTCCTATGAATTCGTATGAGCTTACTGACACAATAGTTTAAGTTGGGGAATTCGGCGGAGAAGCTCTTACCATAATCCTCGTAACGAACATTATTCTCAACACGCTGAGGGTCAGCATCTAGGGTCACCGGCATTCCCATTGTGGAGTAATCGGACATGGAAGTCTGACTACACATTGCGGGGAAAGCTCGGAATCCATGGTCGGGATGTAGATAATTAAAGGAATTGATTTGAGAAGAAAAGGCGTCACCGGAAGTGGAAGCACAGTGATAGGGTTCGCTGTTAGGAAAATATGACGCGTCAGCAGAATCTATCACTGATGAAGGATATGAAGGTAGACAGGGATATTCTGTTGGTGGGGCGAAGTGAGAGGGTGTTTTGGTCTGAAGTAACGGCAGGGGAACGCGGCCGCTGCGATGGTCGACTACTTGCGTCGTCCGGGTAAGAAGCTGGTTTGCGTTTCATGTTGATTCTTCGTCACCTGCAAGGGTCGCACTCTTGAATATTTATATAATAGACTAAAAGCAACGCTCCCTATATTTGTGCTAGCAATATCACCATCACGAAGTTGCTGATATCTAGTGTGATGGGTCACGTATTATTTATAGAATTCCTGAGCTGAGGCGGTGTCAGTAAACAGAACATTTGGTGCGGGGTCACAGCCTTGCTGCGGTTCTCGACACCCCTGTACGCTTTTACAACCGCATTGTTCTAACAGATACAGCAATGGACACAATTGACCAATGGGTCAACCTATCCACCCATATTGGTGGACCATTCTAATTGGTAATTCGAATTGGTGAATTGTACCAATGATGCAGTTAAGGTGTCGAATTACTGAATCTGCTGACCGATTCTGGTTAGGATAAACTACCAGAGATCCATTAGAATGCGCCGACCGCTTGCTTTGTCCCAATGAATACCGTACTATAAAAGAAAAAAATAGCAGGTAAAAATTAAAAAATCAGGTTGCCCTTGTTCCACTAGAATCTAACAATATGGAACCGGAGTATCAATCTTAGAAAGATACCTCTTTCCCAGCTCAATATGAGGCTCAAGTTGGCGCCCTCAATGTAATACCTCTCCATGGCGCTTCCACTTCACCAAGCTATAGGTCGATGCAAAGTTGAAAATTCTTCGTACCTTCTCTTGACACCACCGCCATCGCAGCACCTGTCGAACCTACCCTCCAGCAGCCACAGCAGCATCTCGCACTGCACTGCAAGCGGGGTTACGTGATGTTAAAAAAAAAAAAAAAAAAAAGCTTCTCGCACTCCTCCAGGAACAGCCGCATCTCGCACCATATACCCCGCCGTCTCTCAAACGAACCTCCCCATCCCAGCGGCTCTCAATTGCTCCCCCCCTCAAGCTGTCGCTCCTGCAGCCACTCCAGCAGCACCTCGGCGTCGCTGCCAGCAGTTTCTCCGTTTCCGCCATACTACAATGCAGTCCCACCATCCCCGTCCCACTGTGCTGTCCAACCGTCCCTTCACCGGCTGCCCCAGCAGCTAGTCCGACGGATCCACTTCACCCTCCTTCAGCAGCTTCTCCGGCTCCCCACCCCTCCCAGCTGCCCCTCTGATAGCCCCTCCGATAGCCCCTTCAGTGTCTCGCATAGCTGCCTTTTCCCAGATAACTGAGATTACTCCATCGTACATCGAATATTCCCATGTGCTTTTTTCAATAACTTTTTTGTTTCGTCTCGTCGTTTATTAATTTTTTAACACCCAGTTTTTATAATCACTTTGGTGATCCACGGGACTCAAACTTGCCGCATATGGGCGTCAGAGGGATCAGGTCTCTAAATATGGTTGATTCGGGAAGCATGGCCTAGTTGGGCGTAAATCCCAAAGCGAGAGGGGGTGTATCTTCCTAAAAAAAAGGTAATAACTTGTGGATATACGGAATTAGCCCAGTGAGTACAAGGGTCCCAACCACTTGCGAACATCCCCCAGTCTCTTGGTGCTGTCCCATGAACTACGATTGCTAGAGAGCAGGTTGCCATTCTGGCTTCTGTTATCAAAGGCACTTGCGATTTGCGGTAGAGGTATCTGTCGAGGTGGTCTTTTCCTTTTGGACTGGACGAGCAGGTGGATCTCTCTTCTTCTGAACCCTGGTTGGGGTGAGGGGGACTGGCCTTATCTTTGGGGGTAGTGCGGAGGTTTGAGCAGCTGTTTCCGCATGTTGATTGTTTGATTTTGCATACCTGCGTTCCATAGTCCGCCGCCGTAGTTTGCCGAACCGCCATAGATCGTCGCCGCAGTAATCCGTCAAACCGCAACAGCCATCGACTCCGTATTCCGCCGTAACCGTGAACCGCATCCGTCGTACTACTGCCACCCAACCACCCGCCCAACCGCCGCTGCCGAACAGCCGCGACCGAATCGCCGCCGTAGTCCGCGGTCGTTATCGTACCTTTAGCAAGGCCATACTCAGGTAGTTGTACAAAACTACTCACCTCCGGAAAGTGACACCAAGTAGCTCAGAATTTGTACAGTTTAGGATCGGTATACACCAAATATGGCACTGCTCATTGGTCTAATGAATATAATTCACTATACTGTGCCATTTTCCTGGCTTCAATTTGAGCCCACTTGTAGGCTATTTGCACTCACAGGAATTTTTTTGTTGTGGCATTTGGGAAATGCGCAATATCCCAATTATTTGTAATAACCCAATAGAAGCAACATACAGTGCTGTGTTGTACATCTCGAGCTTTTACTAACCTTTGTAATCTTATATAGCACTGACAGTACCATTGCCACTATCGTATGAGCAGGTGAAGTGTTGCAGAGAGTGGGTATTTGCTGATGAGCACTGGAGGGGGTTATGTCACAAGGAACTTTTTAAACCTGACGCTGTTGTAGCTTAACCAATAATTCTCACAGCATTGTTGCTCTTTGTTGCCGTGAATTTCCTTTCAGGGATTATTTACTAGCACTTTATTTTACCCTACTCCAATTGCTGGTCTTTTCAACGGCTCTAGAGCGTACCCTTGTTGTGAAGGACTACAAAGAAAGATCAAAATATGTAGCTACATACATAACAAAGAGTGCCAAGAGGGCGTTGCATAGCCTGGTAGGTGTTGCATTACAGTACAGGTGACAACCGCAGCCTTGCATGCTAGCGTTAACTTAGCCTTCCTACCCCGCCTGGTTATTTTTAGCGCAGAATTGGCGGTAGCGATCTAGAAGTTGATCTAGGTTCCCAAGTTAAGGTATTATCTGCACGAAACACAGAGAAGAAACCACTGCAAAGGCATTTATCTTTCCATAGCTACAGTTTCGCCACTTAAGATGTCCGCCCAGTCTCAAACCGGGAACGTTGTTCGAATTCCGTTGGAAAGTAGCGTATTCAGAGAAACGCTCTCAGAGTTTCGGAGGAACTTGAGACTCAAGCCAGCACAAGTTCAAGACTTCGAAAACACAACATTGGAAAGTCTCAAGGGTTGTATTGATAATATCCAAACAGAGCAAGCAAAGGGGAGGAATATGCGGAATATCAATCGAATCCGACCATTCGTTGATGCCATGGAACAATATGGTAAAATCATTGAAGTATTCCTCAACATATCTGAATTCGTTGCATTCATTTGGGTTAGTTCCAGATTTCCTCACTGTTGCACTAGCATGGATGCTGAGCTCTATTTTCCAGGGACCCATGAAATTTTTGTTGCAGGTAAGCTACATTGCACTCATGATTGTATACAAGATGATCTAAGTAGGGTTACTTTCTTTGTCTAGGTTACTAGCATATATATCAATTGTTTTGACATCATTTTGGAGGAGTATGAACGTCTGGGGGAGTGTCTTCCACAATTCCAAGAATACGACTCTCTATTCCAGAACAACAATTACATGCGACAAGTACTAGGCTTAGTATATCAGGATATCTTAGAGTTTCACTCTCGGGCCCTCAAGATCATACAACGACCAGGTGAGTTACACCATAAGGAGAATATATGTTATACTAATAAGGGCCCGCCGTAGCATGGAGCCTTATCTTTAAAGCTGCATGGAAAGATCTTGCAAACCCGCTTAGGCATATATGTGAGAAGCTCGGCTGGCACAAAGCATTGATAGAGAGTCAGGCAAGCTTAATTGAATTCAAAGAGGCTAAACGGGGACGGGAGTTGGAAAGACAGGCTTTTGAAAGAGAGGAAAATGAGAATAGAAGGCGGCGAAAGGTTGAAATCACAAACTGGCTTGCAGCTGCCGATACCAGAGTCGATCAAGAAAGCTTTGAAGAGCTACGGCATGAGTATCCTGGGACAGGATCTTGGATACTTAAGGATGAGCGTATCAAACGCTGGCTCGATGCTTCTAAAATAACAGATACAGAACTTTGGCTCTTTGGAGTACCAGGGGCAGGTAAGATGCCTTGAGATCCAAGTTCCGAACTCTAGCTACTGCTGAATACAGTCTTACTATTCATAGGAAAAACGGTCCTCGCCTCGGTCATTATAGAAGAACTGGAGAAAATTAGAAGAAGTGCATTATCAAGCACGGGTGACGTAGTAGCAGCTATTGCATATTTCTACTGTCGATACCGCACTGACAATAAGGACAATTTTAATGCTGTTGGGCGTGGCATATTGTCACACCTTATAAAGCACAATGAAGAGATCATGCCACTTATTTGGGAAAAACTGGCTGATAGTGGAGAGATGACCCTAAAATCATCAAAGCTCTTGATAGAACTTCTCGAAGTGGCGATAAAAGATTCAAAACTGTCATATATTGTCATTGATGGCCTCGATGAGTGTGACAAGACAGAAAGGAAGAAGATTGTATCAACTCTGAGAAGTATCGCTGAATCAATTAATCAACAGACTCCTGGAACAGTACATTTGCTATTCATTAGTACAGCTGAGGGGGATATCAAGAGGCAGCTTTCAGATTTTGTCAAGGTCCAGTTGAAGCCACATGATGCAGACCTACAAAGATTTATAGAGATGTGGGGAATCAAAATCCAAAAAAGGTTTAAGCTGCCGGACAAAGATATTGATCATCTCAAAGCCAAAGTGCTTAAGAGATCACAAGGTATGTCATATTCCATTCCATATCGCACTGTCTGCAATCTTGTGTTTCGCTAAACCTACCCCAGGAATGTTTCTATACTGTTCAATAGTTTTGAAGCACCTATACGATCAGGGGACTATAGCACAGTTAGAAAAGGAACTGTCACCAAACATATTTCCTACTGGCCTGGAGAAGGCGTAAGTACAAACGGAGGGCATCCCAAGAAATAAATCTTCAATATGCAGCTGACACTCCATTAATATTCCTAGCTATGAAAGAATTGTGAGTCAGATTTACAGCACCAGCAATATACAAATGCAGAATGCAGCAAAAATTCTAGATTTAATAGCATGCGCAAAGCGACCACTGAAAAAGCACGAAGTCCAGGCTGTGTTCGCGATTGACGTCCATGAACGCACAGTTGATTTTGCCAAAAGAGCATTGATAGATGATGTTAATGATCTCTGTGGCTCATTGATAGAAGTAAATAAAGAAGGAACAATCCAATTTGTGCATATGACAGCCAGAATGTGAGCCACTTAAATGCGCTTGTGTGATTTTCAAGGGCTAACAATGTCATGAGTACAGATTCTTAACTAAATGCAGCTACGTACGCCTGCCGTCTGCAGAAGCCAACCTTGCACACCTTTGCGTGAATTATCTCACTTTCGACTGCTTCAACCGGACTCTCCCTGAAACTGAGATTCGCCAATTTGCCCTGGATGGCCATTTCTCATTTCAGGACTATGCAGCGTTACATTGGTTGGATCATATTGAAATATTATGCACCAATTTCTCAGATAATGCACAACAGATCGCAAAAATAGCTGGCCCACTTGAGTGTTTTTTGCAACAACAATTGAATACGCAAAGTGACGACTGGAAGGAAATAAATATAAAGCAAGACATACAAAGTAAGTTCCAAGGCTTGGAGGGCTTTCCTGCTGTTTATCAAGCTCTTGTTCAGTTGGTTTCGGGAGCTGCTGGATCTCGGAAGGCTTCTCGACAAGACCGTACACTTGGACCATTTACTTTATGTTTCCTCCATTTACAAAGCCACATCATCAAGGCTAGACAGCAGTTGGAAATGGTGTTTCAGACCTTGTCCCTACTAGAGAGTCAGAGCAATCTCGAACAGGCATATGGCATGCATTGGTTTAAATGTAGCCGGCCAACATGTGCACATTTCAGCGAAGGGTTTACATCACGGCAGACTCGAGATAAGCACGAAACGAGGCATGAGCGCTTGTTTTATTGCACAGATAATGGATGCCCCATGGCCGATTTTGGATGTTGCACGCTTCGGGAATATAAGACCCATATCAAGAATTGTCATTCCGCTTTGCACCCCACCATGAACGATTCCCTGAGTTCCGACTTCAACTTGGAGAGTATGGAAGGAACGCCGAGATTTCCCTCCTTCCAGAGATTAAGGAATAGGAACCAGGCGTTCACAGATAACCGTTTCGCCGGACCTCCCGTGGAGCCGCAGCTGAAGCAGCAGCAGGCACAAAATCAATTAGCTTCAGGTATCAAAGCTTCACCAACCCCTTCCACGCTGCATGCAGACCTAGGACAACCTATCCTATCTCCTCCTCTACAAGACATAGGGCAGATATCTTCTACTTTGTCGGAATGGGTGCAGCAGGAGAAACAGCGGGCAGTGCCTAGGCCAATGGTTCTTCTATCTCTACGGGAAAAGGAAAAAGTGGATACAATGCTAGTTCAGATGATTGACCTAATTACGAAGTGCAGTAGAATGTGTTACGTTCTCATGCAGTCAAAAGCCGATCCAGCAATAGTGAAGGAGTTAATACATATTGTAAGTGGTTCTTCAGTAATTCAAAGTCAAGAAGGAGCTAATATTATGTGCCAGAAATTCCTGTTTGAGCAGCAATTTGAGCCACCATTCACTCCGAACAGCAAACCCAACAGCCAATTGACCGTCAGCATGAAGGAAGTGGACCAGTGGAGGGCGAAGCTGTTGAACGCACTCGCTTTGGCAAAGAAGATAGCTGCCCAGGCACAACGAATCCGACCTCCACAACAATTGCACAGGGCTTGAAAAAACCCCACGGCAAAAGGGGGGGGAAGAAGACCCAATAAGCAGACTAATGGAGCTGTTGGCAGAATAGGGCGGAGAGACGTGGACATGGCGGACGAGACTTTCCTTATTATTTCCATTTCACTACATACTTTTACTTCAGTTTTCGCTAGCTATCACATGTACCTTACCAGACCTCGCCATAGCCCGTAGGGCGACACGCGAGTAATGATATAAAAAAAAAAAAAAAAAAAAAAAATTGCACAGGGCACAAGGCCAAGTTCCGGCGGAGGTATAGCCACAACTCCAAGTCCCCAGTAAAGGGCAAACAGTACCCCGCAGATCACAGGGCTAACTTCAGCAAACGCGAAGAAGCGGGGGCAGATAGCGGTGGCTGGGCGGCAGCAAGCGCAACGGAAACCAGAGGGTATCACTCAGCAAAACTCGCCCGTAGCAGTACCTCAACCACACTCAGCCAGTACGATTACTGTGCTCGAGATGCATGAGCGCCGAAGCCTTGATTGAACAGCAGAAACCACCAACAACCTCCGTCGTGAGAAAAAGTTTTGTGTCCGCCTACATTACTAGTGAGGGTCGTAGGCCCCCCATTCTTTGCTTGGGTATTTCTATTTTTTTTTTTTTTTAAAAGAAAAATATCACGTAGCCCCGCTTATCGCTACTCGCTTTGGCAGAGCGGTTACTGAGACATGACGCTGGAACAAAGGGGCAGGATATTGCTATGAAGTGGATGTGGACTAGGGGCCACTTATATGTGCCCGCAACTGGCACAGGAATACACCGACCACCGGAGACAGGTGAAGGGGAAGGGTGGAACTACTGAGGTGGGCGGATCTCTAGGCATGAACGTGCAGCTTGGATCTCTTACTTTGCTCCTGTCAATTCTATTGTACTTCACTTTTCACCTTTTCCCTTTCTCTTTTGTACTTAATCCCTCGCCATAGCCCCCAGGGCGGCACGCAAGTAATGATAAAAAGAATGAAAAAAAAGAAAGAAAAAAAAATGGCACAGAAGTACAGACGAAAAGATCACATAGAGGAACTGCAAAGCAAATTGTATGAGTAGAATAAATAAATCCCTACAAGCTAGACTTTTAGCATTAGTACGTAATATCTCAGATAGACTGCGAGCTGTAATAAATGCTGAAGGCAATGCGAAGCTGTATCGACTCAAGTGAATGAAAGATTGGCGAAAAGTCCGGCGAAAAACAATGTGTAAAAATTCGCCGAAATGTTTTCACATGACAGTCGCACTCAGAACCTCCCTTCCAGGGGAGGCTCAGAACCGCACTAACCGGCCGGCGCCGCACAATTCACCAGACTTGCCTGCACTCCGAATACAGAGCTCTCTGGGCCCCTTGATTATAGCTCTTGCTACCGGTATATAAACTATGGCTGACAGTCATGTTTAGATGAGATTTTGCATACCAGAAAGTTGCCGTCCAGCTTACCCAAAAACTCGTCACCCGTACGCTGTATGTTAGGCTTTTTGCAGAACATATGATGGATATATATTCCTTCATCGACGAAATAGCCGAAAGTGCCAGTCTATATCGATATGCACAAAGCATGAGGTAGATTCGGGGTCTTACTGACCTACATCACTTAATACTGTGGCCAAGCTGGGACAGAAGGTACTGGCGAACATCCTTCAATCCTACGACGAGCTGTTCGATCAGCTACAGATCGGAGATCGCATAGAGAGGCCGAAGACTTACACCGCCGGATTGAAGAAAACGAAAAGAGGCATAAAGGAGGACTAGTAGGTGGTCATAGTAGGAGATGCCGTCAACTTTGCTGTAACGGGATATTGTATAGCGAGCCGGGTACTGTGGTTCATCACTTTCCCGGACACATTTACCACCAAAACTGCGCAACTTTCGCACTCAATATCTCAACAACCACAACAGCATTTGTGAATGCACTTTGTGTAGCTATTACACACAGTGTAATTCTTGCTATCTAGCACTTTTTCTTCATCAAAAATTGTGGTTGCAAAGGGATCATGGCTTGTCGCATTTTTGTTGGAAGGCTTGGCATTTATTTGTATGGGATCTCCATACAAATGTCACCACCCCCGAATTCTGCATGCTACACCTGCAATCAATTCATGAAAAAAACTCAGACACTCACATTCAATAGCATCACTCAGTCGGAAACTATGAACAACGTAGTTAGGTAATAACTGTAGTGGTTGTGGAATTATTCACAATATTCATATTTCCCATAGAAACCATTTGTATGAGAACAACGCCCAAAAGTAGATAGTTGTACACCAACTCTACAATTCAACAAATGAAAGTAAACCAAATGTAGCACCTTACTATACCTCTTCAGGTGATTCTTGACATATACTATCATAGCTATTGTAATTAGCGTTGAAGAGTAGGACTACATTCGAGTCTGATGAACATTTTGTATGGAGATCCCATACAAATAATGCCAAGCCTTCCAACGTAAATGCGACAAGTCATAATCCCTTTGCACCCCCAATTTTTGATGAAGAAAAGGTGCTAGATAGCAAGGATTACACTTTGTCTAATAGCTACACAAAGTGCATTCACAAATGCTGTTGTGGTTGTTGAGATATTGAGTGCGAAAGTTGCGCAGTTTTGGTGGTAAATGTGTCCGGGAAAGTGGGGTGTCCGGGAAAGTGGTGAACCACAGTAAATAGCGCCACGCTAAGTTCGGGATGTCGGTACAATGTATACGGGTAAAAAAAGGATGCAACCTGAGTGCGTATTGCAGTCTCAAAAGTGTATATAAGTGGTGTTCATGGCTGCGTGTTTTCCTTTCCTTTTCTCTTCACGCAACCTCTTGTATTTAGTTTCTACTAAGTAGAGTGGTTACCTGCTGTGCCGACCCGCTGAACTGCTGTACCGCTGTGAACCGTTGAACCGCCTTACTGCTGCGAACTGCTGAACTGTCGCCTGCTGCCTCCTGCCTGCGCTCCGTAGATTGCCGTCATCCACGGGCCCCAGACCACTTCCGCCGTTACATCTGCCTTCAACATCACAAGGAGGAAAAAGGTAGTGACCCAAATTCAACAGATTTTTTTTTTTTTTTTTTTTTTTTTTTTTTCGGAATGTCTCTGTCCAGTCACTTTCTGACTGGACAGAAGCCGGGATAAGTGACGCTAAACTATACAAGCGACCGCTAATCTACTAGTACCTACAACCCATGCTCGGAGTGCAGGGCTAAATTGAAATCATGAATTCTCGTTTTTATTATATTACTCGACGAATTTTTTTTTATTTTTATTTTATTTTATATTTCTACTCGACGAATTCTCATAAAAAAATTGGAATGCCACAGTACATCTCACACTGCCCCACCACCAACTATTGCTCGCTTCATTGCCTTACCTCACACAATGCATAAGAACAACAAACAACAATCAATGTCTGCTACCTCTCTCCTACGTGCCCGTGAAATCATTGCAGCTATGCAAGCCCATATTTAAAAAAGCCTGAGAAGGGTGAAAGTTATGGGCTAAATTGTTGAGAACCGCAGTCGGCTTAAACGTCACTTGCCACTTCATTTAGATATTACCGGTATTGGAGCATTCGCAGCTACAGGGGCATGTTACACTGAATTGCATTGACATGCTAAAGCATGAATGGCAAGCTGCATCATCTCCTATTTATGAAGCTTCTGATTCTGCCAGAAATATGGGAAATGTTGCATGTACCACATGCTCAATTATTCTCCAATAAGCTATTCCTTGTCACCATTTTCTATGTACATTTCATCTTCTTAAACAGTCAATACCACTATCGCTGATTCATCCTTGTTGGAATCTTGACAAGTCCGCATGGGACCCTCATCAACAGTGGACTATGACGCTTGATACCACCCAGAGTTCATTATCTGCACCACTGATGACACCAAACCTCCTTCCTGATATCCAAGGCCAGCATAGCTTCGTTCAGACAGCATACAATCTCCCATTTCATTGCACAACCTTCTCAACTAGCAGCACATCAAGTTCTACAGTTTCAACATACAGTCCAAGAGGTACAAAATTGTGGAAAACTCCTAGTTTTCCAACCACTATTTTACCTTCTCCAGAACCAAACTTCCGGATACAGTTTCAAACCGCATCTAGCACATCGACCTCACGTAATCCAAAACGCATTAATTCTTTTTTTTTTTTTTTATATATCATTTATCGCTTGCAACGCATTAATTCAGCTCATGGACCTACTGGGGCTGAGGTGGCTGAAACGGAATTAGCTGAACGTCAAGCTATTCAAGAGCGCAATGATATTGCGGACAGTCATACTCAGGATGTTATTGTCACGGTCCTGCACTCATGTAGAAAGGTGGATGAAGCACTGGAGTTAGCTGAAGAGATACCAGAGTACGATGATGTAGACAATTACACTCAGGATGAAGCGCTGGAGTTAGCTGAAGAAATACCAGAGTACGATGATGCAGATGTTATTGTTCTACACTCATGCAGGACCTTGGAATAAGTGGATCGATGTAGGCATGGGATGTGGACATGGGTTGTACGTACTAGTAGCTTAGCGGTCGCTTTAGATATATATATAGTTTAGTGTCACTTATCCCGGCTTCTGTCCAGTCACTTTCTGACTGGACAGAGACATTCCGTTTTTTTTAATATCATTAATCGCATGCCGCCGAAAAATCAACAGAGACATAGTCGCCTTCATCGATGGATCCCTCCAACGTACACAAAAAACGGTTCTTGAGCTTCGTACACGACGGTGAAAATACATTGAGCAATCAACTAAGTGCTGCTATGATCTCGCATTCAACCTGAGCTGAGGTAGGAATTGAGGGCCACAGCGACCAGGAGGGGCATGACAACACAAGGCTCGCCTCTGTCGCCAGTCGTTTTGCACAGTAATAGACATCAAACCCGTCATTGATGCGGCCAGTAAGAGGCCGTTCACCAAAGCTTAAGTAGACGACATATATGAAGTCATCTCGCTGAGAGCTCCGGAGGGGATCAAACTACACCAGGTAACTCGGTGGACATGAAGGAGAGCGGCATAGGAGTTAGCTAACAGACTGAACGAGCTGGGACCACTGACGAGAAGGCATCTACCCCATCATCTTTCCGACCAATTGCATGCTGGGCCTGGAAGAATGCAGCCAGAACGGAGTCAAAACTACGAGAGTTAGAGAAATGGAATACACGACCGCAAGGGAGATAACTGGGCTTCCGATGGGTATGAGAAGAGATGTGGTCAGGGATTAACAAACTTGGAGTCAGTACGTACCTCCGTAGAAGGAGAAGGAGACTGGATGGAGGAAGGGCACAAAGATTTGAGGAAAAGAGACGAACAGAGGAAGGAATGAGACACATGAAAGGGCAACTGGAGTGGGGAGAAGGACTACCTTTGGCTTCAATGATGACAACAGCCACTAAGGAGGAGGAAATGCAGAGGACATCGAAGCCGAGGATAGAGGCTGGAAGGAGGCGTACGAAGACGATCGGTAGTGGACTGGAAAGCAGAGCTGGGGCCGGGTGTTGGAAAGCAGGGTTGGTAGAGGCGATGAATCTCAGGACGAGGGCCACGGCGAATGATGCAGGGATACTAGCAATAGTGACGACAGTAGAGGAAGACAGAGAACTTGAAGTAAAGCTGTTAATCATCTTGGATTCACAGGTAGTGATAGAGAGGCTTCAGAAGAGGGCTGAAGGGCGACCCACACCGGAGGGGGCAAGAGGAGCATGCAGGTATGCCAGAAACTCAGGGGCATGGCAGTAATGGAGGTGAAGGGGCACGAGGGATTGACCGGAAGTGGAGAGATGGACATTGGACAGGGCGGCAAGGCTAGGGCTTACGGTTTACCCCCAATATGAGGGCAAGACAGTAAGCAGAAACGAGTATGAGGGCTAGTTCCAAGAGGTAGTGAGCTGAAGAAAGGAGCAGACTGTATGTACTAGTTATTTTAAAAGTATCTGGACACCTGACTAATGTATCGCATAATATGCAGTGGTCAGACGTCCGAATGCTTTGAAAAATGACGAGTAAGCTATAGGCTGATCCAAGAATTGGAAAGGTGACAAGGACACTGGGAGGACTGCTAGACAAGAAGGTACGGAGGGCGTGGAGATACAAGACAGGGAACGTGCGGAATGACTCTCGACAGGTAAAAAGTGTCGGAACGTTACATCCGTTGCCACCCGTTGCTATCATTTCACTTCTATCTTTCATTTCATCTCTTCCACTCATATGTATTTATCTGCAAGCCACGCATTCCGTGACTTTCTCACCTTCCTGATATGACATACTTCCTTATTCAGTTATGGTTGTTTAGTCATGTTATGCTATGCTTTCTCATTTATATAAACCTGCTGTTCTTGTGACTCTTAGATCAATAGACTCAATGGTATCTCTATATCTTCCCTTCGTGATTTAGGCTTTATCGTAATCAAGAAGCAGCCCTCGCATACCCTCTCGCTTTCATAAAAAGTACCTTTCTCTGATGGGACAGGCATTTCCATAAAAAACTTTGCTAATCACTGGTGGACACGACAATATGCAGTATTTTCACGAATTTTTAGAAGTATGTAGAAATAATACGTGTGTTGCAGTCTATATATACTCAAAGAACTAGTTTCTACATAGCTGCGGTAGAAGATACTTGGGACCTTGATGCAACGAGAATAACAACCTGTAGTCGCTTGAAGAAGTCAGTGTCGGCCTAATGATGATTAATCCCAATGGTACATGATTCAGGGCAGTGGATGTTGCTATAGAGTTAGTTGTGATACCGAGTTCTAGCTGCATTCCATTCGTATTGATTTTTTCAATTGCAAAGTGCGTGCCAGAACCTAATACGAGTTGAGAAGCGCTTTGTAGATCGTAAGTGCTAGGAACCTTGATGTGGCTGAAGCGCAAGGCTATCGTGTGTATGAACCAAATTGCTTTTTTTTTATTTTAAGTTATTTGAGTAATCATCACGCATGTGTGGGCAAGGAGAGCTAATCATGAGTGGAAATATTGTGAGCAGATGTAGTGAGCAGATATGGTGAGCAGTCGGATAAGCAGAGAGGATTTGTTTTTTTTTTTTTTGTTTTTTTCATTACTCGCATGCCGCCTAACAGGCAAGCAGAGAGGAGAACTATAAACAAGAATGACTTCGGGGTCCTTATATGTCATGAATTCGCATATACCGGATAGTATGAGCAACCTAGTATCAATAAGGGCGCGCCATCTCAAAAAGAAAAATGAAAATACCGAAATCGATGTGTGCTGAAATCATTGATAATGCGGTTCGAAGAGCTTCACATATGCGTGCTAAGTTAGCTACAAATCTTGAAGCCGCAAGAAGTGCAAATTGAAAGTATCACCACCAGCGGTAGGGTACTGCTGTTTTTGTTTTCACTACTATTGCAGTGCTATTCCAGAGGCAGTTCGGGAGGCAGTTCGAGAGGCTACTGACATCCTGTTCGACACGCTCTTCCGGAGGCTGCCTGTAATGCTGATGGTGGGAATAATTATGTAGCATGATACATATATGTATATAGATTAATATTGATTAATACCCAAAATATAATAGTAGTTGAGATGGCCCTTGAAACAGCCTCCGGAACAGCTTATAGAGCAGCCCTCAGGATAGCCTTGGAAAAGCTCTGCCCCTCAGAGTAGTCTTGGAATATCATATTGGTGATGCAAAGACCCAACTTCATTATGTCAGCTGTCCGGATAATTCTGACATAAGAAATTTAGAAAACTATTAAATTTGGCCGGACATCCAGAGCCAAGCACTCGAAAATATGCTAGTTTCTACCGAATACTGCATAGCGCATAATCTGCATTGGTCCCCTGTCCGGATATTTTATTTTTCGGCTAGTACATTGCTTACGTCACTGAGACAAAAAGCGGTTGCCAAGCCCGTTGTCAAATGTGAGCTTGGAAGATAAATACTCCCGTAACGCCAGAGCCTGCTTCACTAACTCGAAGATGCCAACTGAATTGCACCTCCATAATTTGAAATTCAGCAAATCAACTTGCAAAGACTCTTCACCTTTCGATTATCTATTATTCTACTCCTTAAAATCGCGAATCTTGGGGACGCAACCTAAAAAGCGCCTATGGAGTTAATTACTAAGCTTAGAACCGACAGTTTCCGCATACAGCTTAGTCCCGGCAACCGATCCCACTGTACCACCTCCCTAAATCCCAGATTTTGCGTAACACAAAAGGCAGGGGGTGCTGTTTGCCGTGTCGGGAGGGCCGGAGGAGTATCTCCGAGTTTGGAAGATTGCTCCGCTACCTATCATATGCTCATAGCTGTACATCGAGCGATTCATCGCAAACCGTAGATCTACATTTACTTCTCTTGAAATGTGGTTTGATTGGTCTAAACGCTGTCAATTTATATAAAGCGATGTCCGGATAGAGAGCGGGTTTCACTTCAGCTGGTGCATAGCGAAGCGCCGCAAGCTGATAAACGTAACTCGCAAATTGCTTTGTATCATAATGAAACAAGGCAAGAGAAAGAGAAAGCAAGGCGTGAAACTGGGGTACATATAGCTAGTTCGCCGCCAATGTATATAAATTGAACACGTGGGGTATGAGAAGTTCTTGAATCTTGGGATTCCTAAACGGATTAAATTGTTTCTTGTTTAGTCGGCGTTGTATTGAACTTGTCAATGCATTGTACCTTGTGATAAGGAAGGTAGTAACTATGCTATTACAGGGCCCGGACCGGTGTGTAGGGATACAGTTTAGGCTCAGATAGAGCACTGCTCTCCAAGATATCGCCAAGACAATCAATTAAAGTGCCTGGGTAACATCGTCAATCGGACTATGCTTTGGCCCACTTTTCAATCTAACATTCCAGTTAGTAGAATGCAAAGAATATTCTGGGCGCTTTGGCCAACCCGCTTGCCAAATTGTGCTGTTCTGGAACTAACGCGACATCCTAGCGAATCCACTGGGCTTGTATTTTGCTTGGCCTAATGAAGTATGGCCAGCAAAGCGCTCATTATCAAGTGAGCCAAAATTAAAACCAGATGGAGTGATGAGGGATGCGTTGCGTTACAGATTCATGCCGGTTGAACAAACGGGATCTACATCATTTGCCGATACATATTTCCCCCCACCTGGCCCTATGGAGGCAAGGGGATCTTGGTGCCCTATCATCAGTTGTATTTTTCTTGGGTTCGGGTGGGGCGCAGGCACCGAAGCGAGTGGGATTCAACCCTACTCTCCCCTACAACGGCCAGATCCAAAGTTCAAGACAATACAGCCTGTTTACTCGATTTGAAGCAGGCGCGCTTCTGTCGGTCGGAAGTTCCCAACGAAAGCCACCTTGAACTACCAAGCGAAGCCCCAGGGACTGGAGACAGAGAGGTGGATCTCAAACGAGATCGCCGTCGGCAACTGGGCGCTCGAAGTGAGCACCCTCATATTTACACCAATACTCAACTTTGCTAATACATTCACTAGAACTTTCGTTCCTAAGGCTCTATAACTAAGGGTGGATATAGGTATCGGAAGGAAAGGGTTTTGCCGGAGCTGAAATTGGCGTACGGGACGTCGTCCTGGATTTGGATTTACAAGCGGCGGCAGGGCCTTCTGGATGAGCTGTTATCGGGAAATTTCGGCTCCTTTGCAATAGAACGACAGATACAATTGCTCGGAAGTAAAAGCAGCTTCGAATTCGTGAGGGCTCGTTCTTGGATTTTCCGATAGAGATATCTTTCAACATGCTTCCATCAACACTTCGCCATTGTTCTTGTTCCTTTTCCCTCTCCCTCCAACTTACCTTCCCCCTTCTCATCATCTTCTCTCTCTTCACCCCCCCAACAGTGTCCGAAGCCGTTCCCTTCGCCGACCTTACCCTCCGTGAAACGCCGTATAACTCCAACATTTCTCACCCCCCATCCACTGTACTCTCCGTTCTCACTCTCCCCGAGTTTCTCCGCCAGCGCGTTGCTCCCTCCGGTACTCCTGTGGCTCCCAACAATGACGCCGAGATGCTCGCCAAGCACTACAGTCGTGGCTTTGGATGGAACGAGGAGGAAGATGAGAAGGATGCTGATGCTGGATGGGTTCCAGCAGGGCTTTCGACCTGGGAGGATGCAGCACCGAAATTGTCAGAAAATGAGGATGGGTGGGACGGTGATGGTGCAGCAAAAGACACCGTCGTCGTCAGCTGGAGGCAAAAAAACAACGCCGGCGTCCGGGTTACCTTCGTCACAAATGCAACTTCGACTGCAGAAAACATGGTCAAGAAGTACACCCATGTTTACCTCATCAGTCTGGACCGCAGCTCCTCCGACTCCGACAAGCTGGAGCTCCGCCCCTCGAGTATGTCGACCCTGGCACCTCGGTGCTCTGGCACCGCAACTGGCTCTACATCGGCAACAGCACCACCGGAATCCTCGCCTTCGACCTCTCGCATATCTGGCAGGTCAATCCGAGCAGCTCGCCACACAACGCAGCTTATGTTCTTCCGCATGCCCGCAGCTACGTTCCGAGTGCCAGAGACGGCCGTTTACCATCACCCTTTCGAGCATTCAAGTTTTCCTTTCTAGCGCTTGACAGATCAACGGAGGGTGTGAATGCGGATCGCTCCCCAGCACTGCTGGCGGGGGAGTGGGAGACACTGCTGACGGGGGCCACGTACCTGGCAAAATGGCCCTTTTCGGCCACCTCCGGGCGCCTCAGAACTACCTCCGTAGAAATTGGTTCCGGGGAGTCGCAGCAGATAGCGGCTGCGACTTGGGCATGGCGCATCAACATCGTCCGGGTCCGCGGGATAGCATACTCTCCGGTGCAAAAAAGATACTTTCTTGCACAGACGCCGTTGCTCGACCAGAACTCGAAGGAAGATAGGCCTGCGGGGAATTTTGACGTGCCAGCGGACCTGATCCCGTGGATACCAGGATCCAACTCAGCCTCATATGATGGTTCTCTGGCACGTGGCGTGGCGGCGCTAGCATACGTGAGGGACCAGGACGAGCTGTGGATGGTGGGGACGTCGGAGGGGGCGCGGGGCGTGGTGGGGGTGGATATGGAGAAGTATAGTCCTCGCAAATCGTCGTCGCCATCGAGCACGGAGACCAGCGGGCCCACGGCGACGCAAACAGACTCATCACAGACAACAACTGCCGTTGCCAGCACAGACGACCCCGGCTCCTCCAGCTCCTCCAGCGGCACAAACAAATCCGCGATAGCAGGCGGCGTCGTCGGCGGCGTCCTCGGCACCTTTGCCATCGTTGCCGCCGCATTCTTCCTCCGCCGCCGACAACGGCGGGACGGTGTCGATCGAAGCCTTGATCCTACCAATGGCTCTGCGGTCATGGGCTCCGCATACCCCCCAAATGGATTCCGCTCCGCGCAGCCGGGAGACGATTTCGGCCCGCTAGGGGCCGACCGGGGCGAGATACCGATGATCAAGCCAGAGTTGGAAGCGACCGAGGCCGCCGGCGGAGGTGGAGGGTATACAGGGGGATACGTGGGGAAGTACCCAACGACCGACAGGGATCCAGAGAAGGCGAAGGAGATTGGCGGGGACGAGCGCTGGGAGTTGGCGTCGCCGACGACACCCCCATCGCCGACCGCAAACCCGCTGGTGTCCCCGGTGACGCCGGTGACTCCTGGGCCGGTGCCCGCGGTGACCGTCGCAAGGACTGGGACGCCAGCATCGACCTCGACGACGGCGACCAAAGATATGCCGGCGAGGAAGCCGGTGCCGGGATCTCCAGGGAGCCCGGCGGAGCCGCCAGAGGGTGGATATAGATATCCACCTGGGGCTCGGGGGACGGTGTTCGCCGAATTGCCAGCAGTAGAGCCCCAGGCAGAGCAGGACGTGGAGACTAAGCAGTAGTTTTGATGGTCGGTTAGATGTTGTCTTGGTTATGCATGTTCAATTTTAGTTTCTTCGCTACTGGCGAAAACAAGGTTTTGAGTTGTGAGATAGCGATTAGATAGTTTTGCAGTTTCTTTTCCTTTGTCAGCATTACATAGTCCCGAGACTCTTCTTTAATTCAATTTCATTTCTTTTGTTTTGACTTTACATCCCTTGCTTCCCAGTGTGCGTGTGCGTGTGTGTATTTGTATTTGCGAGCGTGGAGGTTATAGAAATTGGAACGCGGGACTGTCCACCTCTGATGATCATTTTACTGGGCACTACCTTATGGACGGACTAGCATTTACATATCCAGTTAGCGGTGGTTCTCTAAAATGTTTGGTACTGAGGAAGATTTGTTCGCATGCGTTAACGTTGTTCACGGGTTTGGTTCGAGGGGCTTTCTTTTTTTTGTTGGGAGGGGGGGGGGGGGGGGGGCGAAGGTAAATATCTATAGACCATTAGACGGGAGATGGGGGATGGGAGACAAGAGTCTGAGCTATTAATATAATTACTAGTTTACATGTTAGTATTTCTTTGTACGTTATGTTAAGTAGTGCCTAGGATAATGTGGTATATGTGTATTCTTGAGAGAGAATAAGTCCTAGTAGGCAGGTATTTACTATAGAGGGTAAATAGAAACTTAGATACCTCGTATATCCATCATATAGCTGCGCCAAAAGGGGAAAAAAAAAAGATATGGGGACTCCAAGGGTCAATGGTAATTCATGGTGAGCTCATTCATACCAAATCCAGTGTCGAAGGGAACGTTATTTTCTTTTTTTTTCCCCTCTCCATATATCTCCAGGATACCCGAATAATTTTCCCGCTATCTTTCCATACATACATACATACTGTTGTAAAGATCAACGAGCAATGTTGGAGGCTAGAAATATAGAATGTCGATAATCAGATGTTGTCTGCAGTCCTCAAACAGAATTATGGAGCTTGAGTAAAATAGCTCTGTTTTATTGTTTCATGTTACATCTCAACTACAGATATATGTTGACTCGCGTAGCTGTTGCCCATTTTTGAAATGGCAAAAAAGCTTAACTAGATGAAATCATGTAAAATTTCCGCTGAGATAGGCGGTTATCAGGAAATACTTATATATCGCTCACTACATGAAGTCCTTAGTTATCAGGGAGTAAATACCAAGTGCATCCACCTGTAGCTAAAGCAGGCAGTAGATGCACTATAGGTCGAACTCTGCGTGTGTGGAGATCATACCCATCTAAAACCGGCGGATCGGAGCATTCCCAGCTGTAGTTCCGGATCCAAAAGTAGTCGGAAGGCTGAGTCGTATGCAAAGATTACCCAGCTGTTCGAATACTTTTTGAACCAGCAGATTTTGCCAATTTAGAAACTATTCGGGGCAAAGAGTACTCCTATGGTACAACGTTTGCTTGAAATATGATTGCCCTTATTGTGCAAACGGTGGTATCATTGATGACACTATATTTGCTTCGCTCGGTGATATATAGGGATTATGCTAACTAATACCCAGTTATCATGCATAGTTAGGTTAGGTACTATATGCAAATTAGAATCCCTAAAAGCCCTCTGCAACCCCTCGCAGCCTCCGCCAGTAGTGAATGAGATGTTGTGGGGGTGCCAGCAGGTTGCGAAAGTCCCAGATGCAAACAGCGCAGGAAGGTGCGGAGGACGTTGCAAATCTAGAAGACTCATGCAGAGGATGTGGAGGATGCAGCGAGGTGCAGATGGTGGCGTAGAGCTTACAAGTGAGAAAGAGGATGTGATAGTGTTGATCAGAATGAAATGGGCCAAAGTGATCTACAAATGTACAGTATCCTGCAGAATTTTTACGAACTTTAAACCTCACTAGATGACGTTATTCTGTTAAGGCACGTAGATCCTATAGCTAAGCAAGGTTTATGTAGCGGTACCTGGCGCACGACTGTTACACAACTTGAAGTGACATTCAGAATTCAAGACGGGGAATTTAAAGTACAGTGTCGATTGTTGCCGCCCATTGAATTGCCTCCAAGAGAAAGAGCTGGGGTAGATTATGGATTCCTGCATGTACATAAATATGAACAATTTATGTTGCGACGTCTCGCATTGCAGATGTAAGTAATTTACAGAAGAACCCCTCATATTGGATATCGTCGGGGACGGGCCTTCTATCCAATATCGCCTCTTATCCAGTAAGAGAGGTTTATTAAGCGGAGAGTCTATCTACATACAAATAGTGTCAATACATGAATCGAGAGGAATCAATGATATACAGGGTTGATAAATTACTCAAGAATCAGTCAAGCCTGATATCTCACACCTGCTGTGAAGTAGTTGATGATTGTAGCTTGACGAACAGAGCGGGTAATTTTGAAGGAAGCCATTTGTCTCTCCAATCTGTGTAGTGAACTTGTTAATGCTATGGGGTAACAATGAAGAGGAGTGTGAGTTTGAATCCATGGTCCCCAGCGTACAAGTCATAAAACTAAATGACAGTGGATATTCTTCATGTTATAGCTGGAATTAAAGGCCTATACCACGTGTTTTACCCGAGTAGCATCATATACTAAGCATTAGTTTATGGCACTATCTTGTATGACAGGGCCAAATTGCTAGTAATATCCCTGTCTGGGCTACCTGAACAGGCTATGCATCCAATAACCCCAAATATCCAATACGCTCCATAGTCCCAAACTCGGGAAAGAACCCCGTATCCAATAGCGGCTAATATCCAGTAAGTGAGGATCCAATAATATGAGAGGTTCTTCTGAGCTGTTTTATGGCCGCATAAAGGGCAAAAGAGACGTAAATTATCGTGTATTTAGAAGTATTATAATAACTACAGATATTAAAAAAACAGAAGATAAAACCTTTAATGAAAACAAAAAGATATTCTCCAGGTAGAAATATATCTCGACATACCTATAGACCTCTTTGTAACCCAAGTCTTCCGTAGCATTTTGCACCCTTTCACACCACTACACAAAATTTCGCCCTGCTTTCCACACCTTCCCTAACTCCATAGAACCACTCGAAATGTCGCGACCGACAAACCCACCCGTAGAAAGACCACCATAGCGAGACATCCCAGCAACTAGTGACCTCGACGGGCCTATAACTTGAGCTGGTGGCAGCATCAATGACGTCACGCGCGGAATACACTACTGCGCAACAATATATTAGCGGAAGTATTTCGAGCCCGTGGATTCAGCGAATGAACACATGATTTAACCTCTATTATCATAGTAGACGGACAATCTAGATTTTTCCTATAATAGATATGACTAGGTAAATGGGCTGATTAAATAGCTTGATACCAAAATTTATTGCCAACCAAAAAAGCTCTCCTGAAAGAGAAGTGCTTTTTGAAAAATTGCAACTTTGGCAGAAAACCGCAAGTCCCACTTCTTTAATAATAGCCTCTACGTAAATTGATTGCCGTTATTACTACAGCTACCGCCGTTGCGATGCATAAAACAAAATCTACAACGGACAGGTGTAGGTTTCGAAATTCATCTACTGGATATGGAAACCGTCCGTATATTTCTCGCTGCATGCAAAATGATCAGACCTCTCTGACCTGTAATTGATTTAAGTAAGGAACCCCTTAAATGTCTTCGGGAGCATCAGCAGCGAAGCATACAGTATAGGTCATATTGAGAATGTACACTATATTGACGTATTGAAACAATTTTTTTGTGCACGCTTGCTATGTTCGCCTAACCCTAGAACTGTTTTAACCCCCAAACGAAGTGAGTGGGGGACCTTAAGCACTCTCGTGAGTAGCTTCCACTCACATATTGATCCCTGCCCTCAGAGTTATAGAGACCCCCGAGCGACGCCAGTGAGCGTTTCAAGTATACAGAGTGCATTTCTCTAGGGAGCATGTGATGAAAGTGTGTGGAAAAGCGTGTGGGAAGGCTATTGCCTCCGCTAGTAATGCTCGATTCATGGATGTAGCGTTATAGCTAGTACCGTAAGTGTGTTGCGCCGACAGGGTGGTGATATACGATACACGTTGCCATCCGGCGGATCGAATTGCGATATGGAAGGAAGGAGGAAAATATCTTGAGCACGCATTGGATCGTATCCAGTGGTGTAAATTCCCGATTTTTTTATTTATTTATATCATTACTCGCATGCCGCCCTATGGGCTATGGCGAGGCTAATTACATAGGAAAATAAGGAAATAGCACTAAAAGAGATAACGATTAAAGTCACTGACCGGGATCCGGCGCACTTCCGGAATTAAAACAGCAGCCTTCTGTAAGGCCAAATCTTCATAGAAGATAACCAAATTGCACATACAGCTTGGAGAGGTATAGGAAAGTAACTTCCGCACCTCAGTTAGCCAATTGTAAATTTTGAATGATACTCTATGTTAGTAGTTGCCCAATTTATTTTCATGTTGGGTGCGATCATTAGACCTTGTAGAGACAGTGTTGAAAGGGCGCAATGTTGGCTATGTTCGCATAGACGGCAAACTGAGCTTTGACGATCGACAGAAAGTTCTCAGAAGATTTCGTGAGGAGTCTGGTATCATGGTGTTATTAATGACAACTGGGGCTGGGGCTGTTGGGTTCGTAGCGCCCTGCTTCATCACTAAATTTTGAGTGAACTAACGCATTCAAATTGCGGCGCAGCTTGAACTTAACGATTGCTAGCCGTGTTCACCTGCTTGAACCACAGTGGAACCCTATGGTGGAGGGCCAAGCCATTGGTAGAGTTGCAAGATTAGGGCAAACTCAGCCTGTGTTCATTTACCGGTATATAATGGCTGGAACCATTGAGGAGGTAAGGCCTTTCTGGGTGTCGGCACGCTCTAGGGGTGGCACAAGTTCCATCAACCGTACGGATTGCTGATTTCAGTGACAGCACATTCAAGCATGCCAGCGTCGGAAACTAGCTTTGACAAAATTCACACTCGACATGCCAAATGGGGTACAATCCAGAGACGCAGTGGTGCAGCGGCTTAAGGTAAGCTCGACGCCAACTGGTTTCCGGATACTAGGCACTAATTGATGTTGAAATGATCTGTAGGAGCTTGAATCTTGGCTGTAAGCGAGGAAGATATAGTTAACGTTCAGAATGGGGACTATCTTTTGAAGGAGAGAAGCATACTCTAACTAGATGCACCCGCTCAGATATCCTTGCAGATCTGAGGAAATTTTATTATAGCCGCTAATTCTTTTACCTTCTGCACATATTTTCAATCCATAAATTCAAGGCTTGCGGGCCTGGAGACACCGCATAGGGGAGGCGCCGGACCCAGACTGCAGATGGTGCGGGGAGGCGGAGGAAACGACGAAACATCTACTCGAGGAGTGCAGAGTGTGGCGCAGAAGGTGGCCTGGAGGCATGGAAGCGATACGACGCCCTCCCAGGGGGGGAAGGGGGAGATGACCCGCTACAGGGACTGATGAGGATGCTAGGGGAGGACGGAACGAGGACTTGAATTCTACACATTTCTTCATTTCCTTCATCTATTCACGTTACTTACGTACTTCATTTCTTCACTGAACGTCATTACGGTCATGTCGTTACCATTTATGTACTTAAAACCTCGCCATAGCCTACGGGGCGGCAAGGGAGTAATGATATTAAAAAAAAAAAATCCATAAATTCATAGTTTAACTCTATACCAGTCGTCTATGATATAACGTATGGGTCTAGTTCATGTTAATAGTAAGAACAAATGCCATCGAAGTCGACAAACATTCATACCTTTAGCACCTGTGTTTTTTTTTGTTTTTTTTTAAAAAATAATATCATTGGCCGCGTGCCGCCCTATGGGCTATGGCGAAGCACCTGTGTACTCTACTGTACCATTTTTTCGAAAAGGAATACGTATTGTAAAAGTTGTATAATCTGACGGCCTGCAGCCTATTTCGTACAGGAAATGGTAAAAACAGGCACCAAAAAACCGTTTTGTATAAGCTTTATCCTGAGGTTCACATGGTTGTGGGGAAGTTCCTGCAGGGTTCACCAGTCATTAGGTCATTCAGGGTAAACCAGCCAAACATAAGGAATTTTTTTTTTTTTTTCTTGGGTCACGGAACCCCGCATTAAGGCTACTACATATAAGGAATTGAAGCTTGCGGTAGTGGGCTCGGGGGTCAAGAATTGCTTTAACCTCCCATTCCATCTCTTTCGGAAGGCGAGGGAGCTGGTTTTACCTGTTCTGGAAGTGGATTCGTGACCGCACGCTTCAGGCTACCGATGATTGAAAACTGCATGTATTTTTGCCGTGATGTCTAAATTGATCATCGCATTTAGTGGTGGATTATCAATTAACTTAGCAAGGCTGTCCAGATTTGTATGTCCGCTCTGACGAATAATAAAGTAACTACAAGTACTAGTAGGTTTCGTACCTTATACCGTTGATGCAGGGAGGTGCCTTTAGTCATATTAGTTTCTTATATCTCTCCTGGGCGTCCCTGGTATTCTTCTAAGCTATCAGCCAAAAAAAAACGTGACGAGCGCGCGGGGAATGTCGATTGCCTTAGCGGCTTACTGTGGTCTGCGTCGTGTTCTCTGGTGACGGTTCCTCCGAAAACACGGTGTGGGTGGGGCTGAAGCCTAGGGCTTCGGGTGTGGGTTCCGGCGGAGGGGTGTGGGTGGCGGTGACGGTACTGAAGCCCAAGGTTTCTGGCGGAGGTGGGGGGGGGGGGGGGGCATCGTGTTCGGTGGTCCATCTCACGAGAGAGCCCACCGGTTCCTTCTCGACCTGGAGGCGTAATGAGTCGAGAATGGTGTCCATACCGAAGCCTGTTGCCTCCCAGATTATTGTCGTCAGTTGGTACCACAGAAAACACCCCCGGTCGCGACCAAGACGCAAAACGGCGTCAGGGCACCCGTACGCCTTCAAGCGAAGACTTGATGACGCGGAGGCAGGGAAGATAGCCACCGCACCACCAGTCGAGACATCATCAGGACAAGCCGACGGCACTTATGTCGGCACCAACACAACAAATCCATCAACCCCCACACCCACACCCACACCCGCATCAACCCCCGCGCCAACTCCCACTCCAGCGCCCACGCCAAAGACCAAACCCCCTCACACCCGCAAAGCCAAATCCCCACCTCCGACCACTCACAACGCCAACACCACAAAGACCGGCATTGTAGTACACGGGATAGCCCTGAGGAAAGACCTCGGGAATGTTCGACGATGGATGGAGGCAGCCAACCAGGACCTAGGAAGGATCACGGGGATCCGATGGCTAAGGAAAAAGCAGACTCTACTTGAGGAGGGAAAGAAGACAAGCTCGGTGGTGGTGTACCTGGATGAGGCGTCGGGGAGTGACAGGGTGAGACTGGGAGGAAGATGGCTCCGAGCGGAGCAGTACGACTGGGAAAGAGGCAGGAAGTGAAGGGCCCATTCCGTGCTGGGCTCCACCCGCATCATTTACTAGCACCGCGGGCACTACATGTATTTAACCGTTAATTCTTTTTCTTCTTTTAATAAAAAACCTCGCCATAGCCCATAGGGAGGCATGCGAGTACTGATATAAAAAAAAAAAAAAAAAAAAAAAATTGCCTTAGCGGCTTGCTTGCCCTGGGCGCCTATACCCTATTTAACCGCAGCACTAACTCTTTAGATGTAAATACGAACCCAGACGCCTTCACGTGTAAACTGCGGCAGCCCCTTTGAGAGGCTCACCCCTTATGTAAGGTAAAAAGGGGAGACAAGCGAAAATGAAGAACAAAACGAGTTACCCGGCTCCAGCTCCCAATTGTTCATCAAACTCTAACTCCCAAGAGATCATTGCTCGATCCGGAGCATTACAGTCCATCTCGGTGAGATGCTGGACAACCCTCTTCCCCGGGTCGGAATCGAACGCGGGCCCTCAATTCTATACCTCTCCATGGCGCTTGCTGTTATCTCCAATGCTAGAGACAACAGCATTCCACTTCGATCAAGGCATAGGCCAGTTCACGGAAAAAGCTTTACAAGGCTCCCTCTGGAACCTGTCATCCACCCTCCACCCTCCCCAACTCTAGTCTCATGCCAAGCCCACCACCCTACCCAGCCATGGGCGAACAACTGCAAGCGGGGTTACGTGAAATTAAAAAAAAAAACATAAAAAAAGCCCATTCGTGACCACCCACCACCCTTAAATCGCACCCCCAACCGCAACAACCGTAGCCCCACCCCACCAGCTGTTGCAGCAGCATCCCGCACCCCACCAGCAGCCGTAGTAGCATCTCAAGCCCCCCGAGCCGCATCGCACCGTTCCAACCCGGCACACCTCCCCACCGCCGGCAGTTTCAAACCAGATCTATCACCTACGAAGGCTCCGTGTAGTATGCGCTAGCTTAGCCATTTCAGCGGAAAGTCTGGTTCGAGACTGCAACGTCCCCCGGACAGTTTCCTCCGACAACCCCGCCAGCTGCCCCGAGCGCCTGGAAGCAGCTGCTCAGCCCCGCTGGTCCACCAACCGGCCCCACCGCCTCGTCCCACCTACTCCCACCAATCCCTCCAATCACTTCTTTAGCAGCAGCTACAGCAACCACTCTGACGGCGCTGCCAGCAGCTTCCCCTCCTCCCTCCATCAGCTTTCCTCTCCCTCGTTTTCCCCCCTCCAACACCCTTTCGGACTACCCTCCGTCGGCCACTTCAACGCATAGCTTTCTTTTCTTAGATAACGCAAATTGCTCCTTGGTAGGCTGACTACTCCCATCGCTTTTGTTTACATATCTTTATTGTTTGGCAGTGTATTAATATCTTTGTACCTATCTTTTGTAAGCAATTGATGCGTACATAGGGCTTCAGCCGGACCAGGTCGATAGATATGGTTGGCGGAGGAAATCTGACTTTGCTTGGTCAAAATTCCAAAGCGAGAGGTGCCGTTCCTTTCAAAATACAGGTAACAGGTGGTGCACGGGGGTTGCGGGTACATCGGGCTTCAGACAGACCAGATCCATAAATATTGTCGGCAGAAGAAACGCGGCTTAGCAGGGTCTGAATTCCGAAGGAAAACCTCTTGCAAAATAGGGAATCGGTGGATATACGGGGGCTGTGGGTATACGAGGCGGAGCGTTAGAACGGTCAGGCCTATAACTATGGTCGGCTCAGGAAACTAGCCGTGATAGGTATCTCTGCTGCCCTGCCATGGCGAACAGCTACAAGCGGGGTCACGTGAAATAATAAAAAAAAAAAAAAGGTATCTCTGCTAAAGTAAGCGGGGGGGATACTACTTAAAAACCAAGCAACTAGTGGGAAAACAAGGATTATGTTGATTATGTATACATGGGCGTTTACAAAATTCCTGTTTTTCTTTTCTCTCTTGTCATCAATACTCTGCCTTTATGACGTATTACCTCGTTTTTGAAAGCAACGGCTCGGCTGCCTTATTCGAATAGGCTTAGAATCCGTAGTACAATCTAAGGCTCAGATGTAGGAGCAGGGAAATGGAAAATGATGAATGTGCAAAATTGTTGAATGGGTTAACTGATATTGCAATGAGAATGTTCGTTTATGTGCGCAGCAGAAGGATCACCTGCCAATGAGTCTGGTTGTGTTCGACCTCCCAGAGGGGAAGTTGTATATACTCGGGGAGGCGGGAAATTCTGGCGAATAAGGTAGCGCAAAGTTAAGGCGACTGTACTCACATGCATTTCCCTAGGTAATCACTTTCCGTTGCGATGGGGTGCCAGGGATGCAAAGAAAGTGATGTCCGAACTGGCGGACTTTGAGTTAAATTGTTGAACGAGGGCAACCTGTTTTAATTGTTGCGTATATATTTATCTTTCAATATGATGGCGGATGAGTGAAAAAGCTGAAGAATACGTGACGAACCTGGCGACACGTAGTACTTCTGGCGATTGGGTGGAGAGATAGGTATGGAGATAACAGAACCTGGTCTTAACACCCCGCTGCTGTCACTGCTGCCACCCCCATACCCTTGTCACAGACCCTGACCCTGCAGCCCCCGCAAAAAACTGAACTTTAGGAAAAAAGTGACCAAGATTGCGGAATCGAGTCCATGCTAACCCCGCTTCACCGCTGAGAAGAGACTAATTATTCCAGATCCTGCTCATCGGTTTGGTTGAGATATGGTAGTAAGATGGAAAAGCTTTGAGGAAGTTACAGAATATCCAGAATCGGCTGGAGGGTGCAAACAGAGAGATAGGGTCATTAAGATTGCTGGCATTCGGTTGTTGAGAAAGGTGGAGCTACCGGTTGGGTGGGGAAGAAGACTACCTCCAATAAAGTGTACAAAATGCGGAATTGACGAAAGTAAGATTTGGAGGAAGGTGACATGCTTCATGTTTGTACGAGTGAATAGGAGGAGTAGTTTTCCTGTTCCCTGGCGCTGATAGCGCTACCGGAATATTGCGCGCAACCGGGACAATTACCATGAGCGCAAATGACCCTCAACTGGGCTCAAGGTGAAGCCAGCATGGGAGAATACGTTGAATCATCCTCTGCACATTGTCTAGGGTTATTTGTAGCATATATGTGAGGACCTATTTGGTATATACAAAATCCTATGCTGGGTATACTTTGAGCCGCCATGTGTCAATGATCCTACCCTGAGACCTCAGCAATCTCAACGTATATTTACTCTGTTGCTTATCACCAAAGTATAGGACGTTTGGTGACGCTCGGACTGATACATAGAGGTGTAAACTTTTAGGAGAAGAGGGTTTATTTGCTCGCTTAGTAGTTCTTGGGAGCTCTGATCTATCTAATCTACATTTTCGTGGAATTTACAGGTCTTTTTATATCCTTCAACCCTTCCTATGCATGCGACTTCTTCTTTCTTGACTATCCATTTTATTTCCGTTTTAGGTCTAGGGCAGGCTTTAGGAGCTAAATCCTTACAGAGGGTGCCACTGTCACATTGAGGCATACATCTTTTGTTTATGCACATGCACAGGAATACTGGGCTCCTCAGAATTTCCCCGTTGGTAATCATTTAGAGCTTTTCAGTGGTCGCCCCCGCTGTTAATACATCAATCCGACGACAGGAGCTCAAGTGAATAGGAAGGCTCGAGAATCTACAAGCCAGCAACTCATATCACAATGCCAAAAACAAGTGCCAAGAAGTCTGAAGTGTATGGCAGAAAGGGATTTTTTTTTTTTATATCAGTGATCGCTTGCCGCCCTACGGGCTATGGCGATGGGGAGCAAGGGAGCTGACATACCTCGCTCCTTAAGAAATCGAATGTGTTGGTCGCACGTGATGAAACAGGATCAACAAGAGGGTTCGATTCATAAGAGCGGTCAGGCCGGCAACGGTGAATTGTTGCTGTGACTCCGGCGGCGGGGCATGGCTTGCCTGAAGTGGTTGTATGCCTTGGATAGCCGCGATGCTGGTCCGTGAAGATGGCGATGTGGTAGGCGGTGGCACCTAACTGCTATAACCACGGTGGCGCTGGGCCCAAGGAAGTCGCAGGCCACGAGGGTTGTACAGTAAGCGAATACTGGGAATGAGGGTATGAGGGTAAGGCTGGAAGGAAGTGTGATTTAGAAATGGATATTCGGTCAGCCAGTGGTATAAGAGGTGGTGATTCTGTACAACTCTTCGTTCTCAACATCCAGCTCTTTGTTACACATCTATCTCCTATTCATTGTTCAATTCTTTATTCCTGTCTTCAGCTCCCCTTTACCTTTGCCTATCCTTTATATAGTTTGCCTTTATGTTCTTACTGATTACCTTCTACTATATTTAATACATACAAACATCAGTTGTTCTTGCCTTACTTGTACATCCGCACTTACACTCAGCATGACGCCGCACAGTACAACTCGAAGTATCAGGCGAATGGCTCAGCGACCTCCCAGCAGAGGATCCACGAGTGGTGAGCAAAGGTCGGCCGTACCCCTGACCCGCTCATAGCAAAATTGTCCGTTGTGGTCTTAATGGCTTCGACTATTACTAGTGCTTCGCCGTCATTGACCGTTGTCTCATTACCACCACAGAATGCTCTGCAGTGACCTGGGCGTCCGGGCGCTACCACTAATATGGCGCATGATGCCATGTCATTAGCAAGCTGCGTTAGGCAATAGCTTTTAACTTACGCTATATCTAGCATGGGCAAACGCGAGTATTTACCTCGCCATAGCCTATCAGGCGGCATGCGAGTAATGATATTAAAAAAAACAAAAAAACACGAGTATTTGATTAAAACGAATTCGTATCTAAGTACAACAGATGCTATCGCGTATACTTCTTTTTATACGTTGTTCTGTGCACCGTTTACTGAAGAAATACTTCCACCTCGAGATGTCTCAGTTCAATTTCCTGAAATTTTCGTTCCCTCTTGTTCAGCTTGCTTTTTGCCTTGCCAATTTTCAGGGGTTTCACGTCCTCCCACTCGCCCTCATCCTCTCCGCTCAACTCAGGAGAGTCAACGTCTCCGCCTGATCCTGGTCTGTCAATGCTCCAACCCTCAAAGAGATCATCTAACTCTCTACTATGCGTCTCTCCTACTTTAGCGACTAAATCCTTTTCCAATGCCGTCCAAAACGGAAGCCGGATACCGGATACCTGACCTTGTCCCCGCATGCCTGCGCCATGTTTCCAACATACGGATGTGATTCTTCTTAATTTATAGATCTTCCTAGGACGATTTTTGACCAGGTCATCGTATGGGTAAGGCTCCAACTCTTGGATAGGCTCTATCTCCCTGCATATCAGTAGCAAATGTTCATGACTCTTCCATTGATAATATGCCATACACGCGTCAACTCCTAGATCATCATAGACTTGTCCTATGGTGACATCTACAAGGACATAGTTCTCTTCCGGGATCAGCTGTACCTCAGGCAGTGACACCTTAGGTTGATCAGGAGTTATTAGTGGTGAATCAAGCCGTATCTCAACTCGACCCCCGTGTGGACCTGCTCCAACCGCGATGTAGTAGTCAGCGTAAATACCAGGGCGTATCTCCTCTCCGCGCTGCCGTTTGAGTTGGACCTGCGGAAAAACATTGGCAGTGCAGATCCTGAGATACAGTTCTTCTTTGGGTGGGCTCCCGTGTGGGAGCTGTTCCTCTTGGTATGACACATCGGGATGTTTCAACAATTGATCCCAACTGGGGAACCAATGCTCAGATGACGGATATGGGAAGTATTTAACTAAGTCGAAAGCTAGGTCGTCAATATTGATGCCAGGCGAATAAGAGTAGTTGTTCGTAACCGCATGCACCATATGGCCCCATGCATCGTTAAGACTTGCGGTTGGATTGTATGTCGGTATCCAGTATTCAGCACCACCGTCCTTCCTCACGCCCGCTTGAGTGCCCGAGCTAAGTAGGAAATAAGCTCCAGCGATCTTGTCTCGCGGATTAGTAGACTTGCGGCGCTGGAGTTCCCAAAGAATATCTAGTCGCGTATCGTCCAACCTATCAGTGACGATTCTTAAAGCCTTCCCGACGGTAATGCCGGACCGGTCGAACTGTGTGTGCACATGAGAATTAACTTTGGGGTCTGTACCGGTATGCGTATTTACCGGAGGGCTAGTAATAACTAAGACAAGAAGCTCTGAGGGTCACGTACCTCCTCCTTCCAGGGATTCTTATTAGGATCCCATCCCTTTAGTCCCCCGAAAATTGTAGATTCCCGCCCCTTCGTCTCCTGCAATGTCCAAGCCCTCTGTAGCCAATGTCGTTCTCCTTGCGACCCCACAGGGCGAAATGCTTTTCCTAGTCCGCTGAAATAGACAACAACGTACTCACTCTCTAGATATATAGACCCAATCATTGGCACATCCACAGCCCACTCATCAAATCTCCGTTTTTCCCTGGCTTCGCGTTCTTGCTCTTGCATTTCAACGGCAGCTCCTGCTTCCTGCGATATCTGCTGCCGTAAGCAGAGGACATCCAACCAAGTATAATGAATCCCATGTTGCATTAATTCATCTCGTATCTCGCTCAGTGAAGTTCCTTTTGGTAGAGGTACTGGCCACTGAAACCGATTAATAGGCGTCCAACATGGACCCATCTCGTCATTGGAAACCCATGCATGGGAGACTGGTACCACTCTCCATCTACCCTCGTAATGATATTCGGGTAGCGTTACATATGACGGGAGCCAGGAGAAAGGGATGATTGCATTCGCGCGCAGATCCCACACACGTCGAACGTAGTGCGATCCTCCTCCCTGGAGCACGACCCTACCATTTTCCGCTCTAGGTGGGGGAACAAGTGATCCATTGTCCAGAGGATCGCAGTTGGAGTCATAAAAGTAAGGGCGGTCCCGATTCCTGGCAACTGCAGGATCTTCTGTTAGAAAGCGTGCCGGTTCTAATGTGACTATCGTGGCCCATGCGCTAACAAGCCCAAATGGGTGGTTGTGTTCGATGAAATAATCAAGCCAGGTGACGTAATTGCGATGAAAGCTATGGGGGATGTCCCTATCGCCCAATCTCTTTAGTACTTTCGAGACGACCTTATAAGCTGACCAAGTGTTGGTGATTTTGATGTGGAGATCCGTCGCTGACAGGGACCCGACGAGGAATTCGCTTTCAGCGTCTGAAAGCAATGGAGCAAAGCCTCTGCCATATCGTTCTGGTAGGCGGGCTTGCCAACGGGGCCCATTGCGATTGGCGACACCACGTGGGAGAGGAGGATCGGAAAGCTCAGGGAGGTCGGATCGCTCGGACCAAATCGTATTCCTCGAGTACATTGAGAAGTCAAGCGGAAAACGGGCGTGCAAGTATGAAAATAAATGTATGCAGGTATGTAGACGTAGGTAAGTATGTATATATGAATGAAATGTAGTTATGCAATTTACTAGATTCGTTTTCGCATATCCCACGCGCCGACGTGAACGAATGCTGCACTGTTGAGCTTCTTTAGCTTGTGGCTTTCCGATACAGGGCTACAGGTGGGGGACCATGAATTTTTATAGCTTAGGTTTCTCTAAGAATGCAGTGTTGAATCAGCTAGTGTGACCACAACACCTTGGCCAAGAGGATCCCCATCATTTTGCAATCAACACTGCACGTTCTGTTGGAGAGTATGCAGCGCAGAAGTGAAACATCGTGCAGAGTGGTCAGCGTGCAGAATATATGCACCCTGAGTTGTAGTCATGACGCTTGCCGACGTTTCGATGATTCATGACCTTTAAATCTTTACCGTGCTGTGCGCAGCCTCATTCCACACCAATCATTGTTTAGTTGGGTACGAATGTACTTCTTGATTTTTCTTGCATAAATAGAGCTGTTTTGGGACGTTTGTCCTCCCTGAATTAATCCACCATACCTATATATAGTAGCTCGTAAACCGTAGCTTCGCTTCACGTTCAATTAAGGCAGGGAAAGTGCCACGGGTAGGGTGACATGCAGCTGCAGTGTGGAGCTCTGCACTTGAGCATTCACTTACATGCAATTGTATTCTACATATGTTCACGGCCACTCGTAACTAACGCCACTACCTAGTCCAGGCTCCTCAGTAGCTCCACCGTACATAATTTTCTTTTTTTCCCTCTATAGAGTTCAAAGCACTATACACCACCCACACACTCACTGCACGTGTACTCTACAGGTAACTTCGAATCAAATCAAACTGCCTTCAAGAAACAATGATTGAACTTTGTATTTCCTTTTTTCTAAATCGCCAAATTTAGTTTTTAGTTTTTTATTAACAAATATTTTGTTAGAAATATGAATTAACACTTCCTTGTGAGCGAAGACCTATCTTGAGTGAAAATTCCCGACACTATAACCCCTCCTCCAAGCGAAAAGCCTGTCCACTACTATAGTGAAAAAACCCTTCCTAGCAAAAATACTTCCCTTCAGCGAAATACTTCCCTTCAGCGAAATACTTCCCTTCAGCGAAATATTTCCCTTCAGCGAAATATTTCCCTTCAGCGAAATACTTCCCTTCAGCGAAATACTTCCCTTCAGCGAAATAGTTTCTCTTCAGTGAAATAATCCTCTAGAGCAAATTGTGGAGAATAATACTAAAATACACATGTATGAAATGAAGGTTCAAAAAATATTGAAAGCATGTAACTTGCCAGAGGATACGAGAGTATATGAGTAAATAAACGCGCAAAATAAACAAATGCTCCGATGAGTGGAATAAATTTCAAGAATAGTAATTTGGCAACTGTAAAAATTTTGCAACTAACCCGTTCTATGATATTAGTTTTTGTAGTGAAAAAAAGGTCAATACGGTGTTGTACAAATACAACTGTTGTGAATGACCTGGGCCGGTGGTGACTGAATCGCTGTTAATACTACGAGTGGCCTGCATACACGTCCCCTCCCTAGGCAACCCGACAAGTTGTCAAATCTGATAATACCAAGCCGACGAGTGATACATAGATGAACTAGCTGCCGATTGCAGTCCATAAGAACGGATGCATTACTGTACTCTACATAGGTACTACGCTGTTTATTGTAGACTACCCCAGTGCATCGAATAGAAGGCTCAACCAGTATCTGCTACAATCATTTGCGGATAGCCGGGCGCTAAAATTCAGGTCACAGGGATGGACACCGCACCTGCACATCTGTCCCTGTGTTTGGTAGCTTTCGCTTTTTTTTTCACGTAACCCCCCATAGAGGCTACCAGCTTATCGCAGGGGCGAGCCTTGTGACTTCACTGATTTCCTGGCGGCGATATCAACATTAGCTACCCCACTCTATCAGTTGCGAATATTCGAACCAAATAGTCTCAGAAAAAAAAAAAAATATAAACTAATTACGGAAGATTTAGAGTGAACATTTTGCATCCGTGAGTATAACATTACTCTGAGAAATGCGCACAGAATCGCGAAAGGTGACTGACGAAAGGTTCAGGTACTTCCTTTTTCCTGACACAACCACAAACAAGAGTGCCCTCTGCTGACGTTCAGAGAACTTTGCCTTACAAAAATCGCATCAATATGAGCTTTGGGTACAGCATTGGCAATTTTATTGCCGTTACAACCCTTGCTCGGAAGGTCTACAGTTCCTACAAGGAGGCACCAGATGATTTCAGCAACATCTCAAGTGAGATTAAATCTTTACACAAACATAGTCCTTAGGTCGAACAGCAACTGCTGCAAGGTGCTTTATATCCAAGCAGGAAGGATGCTAGGATGTGCTGAAAGAGCTGGATGTTAACTGCTAGCAAAGTATCAGAGCAAATGTCTGTGTCCAGTCACTTTTTCTGACTGGATGTAGGTAGGGGCAAGCGACGCAGGCTATATATGTATTCAAACGCGACCGCGAATCTAGTAGTACGTACAACCCTGCCAGGTCACCTACTCCAATACTTGGATATCTACTTCTGCATTGTCCGCATGAGTGCAGAACAATAACACTCTGAGTGTGGTTGTCTGCAGTGTCATCGCGCTCCTGAATTCCTTGATATTCCGGCGTTTCAGTCACTCTCCTCCGTCAAGTCACTTTCCTCCGTGAACTTTCTCAGGCTTCAGGCACTTTAAGCCATGAGTGCGAAATGATAATATCCTGAGTGTGATGTTTAGCAGTATCACGTTCTTGAATACGCAGCCACTTGCTACTGAAATCGAGAAGCCTTGAGAAAATGCATAAGCTTGTAGTTGGGGTCTCGCAGCACTCGGATCTAGCCCATTCCCCCTTCTCTGGCTTTTTCAAATATGCAGCTAGCATAGCAGTAATGATTTCATGAGCACGTAAGAGTGATGCGGACATTGTCGTCAATTTGAAAATACGTGGGTGTGAAGCGAGCCGATGTGACGCGAGGCAATGCGAGGCGAGGCGATACGAGGTGAGGCGAGGCGATGTGAGGTGAGGCAGTAGGAGGCGAGAATCTGTGAGTTGAAGCAATACCAGTGGGTAGAGGTGAGGCAGCATGAGATGCATTGAGCAATTTTTTTTTTCCAACGGTTGCAATCTTTCCTGCTCTACGCATGACAAAGCCCCTCACACCCACCCCAACCAGCACCCCCGAGACCACCACTAAGACAAGAAACGGCATGGAATAGCCCTCAGAAAGAACCTGAGGAAACTTCCGGAAATGGTTGGAGGCCACAAACAAAGACCTGGGGCAGACAGTTAGAATTCCGTGGTTGAGAAGAAAGGAGGTCTTAATGCAGGAGGGAAAATTGACAAGCTCAGTCGTGTTATACCAGGATAAGCACGTTGAGCTGGAGAGAGTGAGATTGGGAGGGAAATGGTTGAGGTCTTGCGTTTACGAGTGGGACAGGGGACGGAAACAGACTGAGACTGGTTTTCTTCCTTTACGCCTGTAGCAACGGGACACTCACAGGCAGAACTTGTCACTTCCCCTTCACACTAGAGGAGCCGGGGATCACTACTTAAACGCTCGCGTTTTTTGGTTTTTCGTTTTGTTTCCCTATTATCCCATATGTAACTAAATCGCCATAGCCCTCAGGGCGGCAAGCGATTAATATGAAAAAAAAAAAAAAAAAAAAAAAAAAAAAACTCCTTGGATCTGAGCATGGGTTGTACGTACTTGTATCATATAACAGCATAAATACCGGAACACCAGGGGTTGTCGGCAGGGGTACGGGCCAGGGAACAATGCCTGTTCTTGAATTGAATATTGAGGAGGTAAACACAGGAATTACTACAACTCCATTTGTGTATCCTCCCATGAGCAGCAATTTCAGCAGCCATACATCTAGGCATGGTTTCTAGAAGATAAAGAAAAGTATCTGCACTCAGCGAGTTCCACTCGCTCACTACAGCTTCCTACAACACACAGACAACTTCACTACCCCTGCCAACAACCCTGGTGTTCTGGTATTTATGCTGGTATACAAGTACTGCTAGATTGGCGGTCGCTTTAAGCTAGCGTCGCTTACCCCTACCTGCATCCAGTCAGAAAAAGTGACTGGACAGAGACATTTCGATATCAGATCTTGAGTTCAGCTCGCAGCCAAACCGCGTCGTTAGCCTCTATCGCAACGTTCGCAACGAACGTTGACAGCAAGAAAGCCTGGAATCGCTTTTGCAAAGATTTCAAGGATAATGGAGTATCGGCAGACTTTTCTCAAGAAAATAAAGATCAAATCATACTGTAGCGGTCAAAGTTGCGGCCGGTGTATTGGTAAATCAGGACCAGGGTCTAAGGAGACAAGACATGTGACATTTCCTTTTCCTTCATTTATCTCATATGTATGGTGCTGTTGGTCAAGAAGGGACCCCCCACCAACCAAAATCACGGACTTAAACTTGAAGTATAATTTCATTACACAACCACACCTGATTGAAAATTAAACTCCGTAATTATGTACTTCGTCTGCTCTACAACTCTTCGATGTCTGAAATAAAAAATATTTAGTGAGTACTGAGAAATTTTAGATTGAAAATTTTGAACTTTGTATGAGGATTTTATTTTTTTTTTTTTTTTTTAAATCACATAACCCCGCTTGTAGCACGTGGCCATGGCAGGGTCCCTGGGCAAGCCCTCGAAGCCCGGAGACAGGCTTAACATCTCCCCCCTCCCCTCTTCTCCACTCCTTCGCATCTCGGCAAGCAAACTTCCCCGACGGCAAATTTACCCGACCCGGGTCGGTAAATCGCACGGTGCACTAAAACCTGATCCCGGAGAAGAACCTTTCCAACTCATCCCACTCCTCCCCATTCCCTGCTGTCCTTTTCCAGTTCTTCTTCATATCCCCCCATTCTCTAAAGCCCTCTGGGCGAAACCTCTGCTGACTGCACTGGAAGGCTAGGTGCGCCCCCGTCTGGGCCTCCCCGCAGCTGCACTTGTCCGATTCCGCCACTCCCATCCTCTTCAACCACACCCCGCACCTTCCTCTCTCCAGGCGCATGGCAGTGAAGTTGGACACCGCTGTCCTATTCCACTCCATAACCTCCCCCTTTCCAAAGCCCTCCACTTCTCTCCTCTCCTTCCTCCACGCTTTCACCCTCTGGCACACTCCACTTCCAGTGGCCACCTCCTTACCCTGCATCCCCGTCCCCTTCTTTGCCCACTCATCCGCCTTCTCGTTGCCTGCGATTCCGATATGAGCTTTTACCCACAACAGTTTCGCATCCCCCCCCTTCTTCTTTCTCCTCGCCACTGCATTCACCACCCTTCTCACATCCTCCGTCTTTCCCTTTCCCTCCCTGCCTGCCTTCTGAATCGCCATGACAGCAGCTTCAGAATCTAAGCAAACCAGGACCGGTACCTCCTCCGGTACACTCTCCAGCGCACTTCTCACCCCCCTCACCTCCCCGTCAAAAACCGTCGCCGTTCTCCCTACTACCTCCGCCACCACCGCTGATCTCCCCCACACCCCCGCCCCCACCTTGCTGTCCTCGACCTTACTACCATCCGAGAAGAGAACCGCTCTCCCTCTTCCGGCTTCCTCAACCGAGGTCTCCCACTCTTCTCTCCCTCCCCCCTTTCTACCTAGCCTCTCTGCGCACTCCACTTTCACCTTCTCACACTCTCCTCCCCATGAGATCTCCTCGCCCTCCTCCGAGAACCTTGACCACTGCCCCTGCCAGCGGTCCAAAACGCTTTCATATCCATCCCCCTCTTCCAGGGCCCACTGCACCCCCCAGTCCTTCCAGTTCCTCGTCCCCTCCTCCTTCTCCTCATTCCCTCTCCTGAAATCTCCTGTGCATAGTTCTGCAAGCTCCGATGGTACCTCCACTTCCCGAACCATCGCCCTTGCCTGTGCTGCGTCCAGGATCACCTCCGCCCCCTCCACTCCGCACACTGCGTTCACCCCCTCTACCCTCTGCCTCTCCCCCCTCCAGCTGCCTTCTTTAATGCTTGCAGCTGTACTCTCTCCATTTCTCTTCTCCATTCCTTCTGTCCTCTCCAACCTATCTCACTACCCCACATGGCCACCGCTCTAATCATGCCCGTATAAATCTGTCTCCAGCTCCTCGGGCGTATTCCCCAGTCCCTATTTCCCAACCCCGCTAGTGCTCCGGTCAACCTTCTTGCTCTGCTGACTCTGTTTTTCCAGTGTGCCGTGAAGGTCAAATTTTCATCAAAGATGACCCCCAGCCACTTCAGAAACTCCCCCTCCTTCTTCTGCCTCTTTCCTACGCCAAACGTTATCATCTCCCACTTCGACTCCTCCAGCGGGACCTGATCTTCCTCTGCCACCTCTGCCATCACCTTCTTCACCTTCTCCCTCAATCGTCCCATATCCCAATAGCCGTGCCAATCCAGGATCGTCGCAGCTAAATCGTCCACATATGACAGCACCTCCACCTCCGCTCCAGTGGTTACCCTCCTCACCCTCTCCTCCATTTTCTCGATTGTGGGCGCCATGAAGATTAGAAAAATGACTGGCGAGAGTGGGGACCCTTGTGGCACTCCCACGTTCGACCTGCCTCTCCCCCTCTCCTCATCATCCCACCACACCCCAAACTCCCTCCCCCCCATGAATTTCTCCAACCACCCCCTTTTCTTCTTAATCTCCTCACTCCCTCTCTCTTCTATCCTCCTCAGAACTATCTCCCTCCTCACGATGTTAAAGCCACCCTTGACATCCGCTGTCACCCATGCTACCCTTCCTCCCCTGTGCAGGCACCTCTGTACATTTGTCACTGCTCTTGCCATTGCTTGAGTGGCATTCCTTCCTTTCCGAGCTCCCAACTGAAGCCTATGGAAAAGTCGGTCTTCTTTCTGCAGCCTGTTAGCCATCACCTTCTCCCAATTTTCCCAATGCAGTTGATCAGGTTGATGGGCTTCCATGCTTTCGTGGTCTTGATGTCCTTCCCCGGCTTGGGTATCATTACCACCCGCATCTCCTTCCACTCCTTCGGAATCTCGTTTCGAATCCAATTCTCAGTGATCTCCCTCACCAGCTCATCACCTATAGGTGTCCTCAAGGCCGCCTTGATCAACCAGTACCCGATTCCGTCTGGTCCCGGAGCCGAGTTATTCTTGGTGGCCTGTAGCGCGACCCTCACGTCCTTCTCTACCCTTTTTCTCTCCCTCTCATCTATCTCCGCTACCCCCTGGTCCCCTCCTACCTCTTTCCCCTCGTTTTCTCCACTCTCCCTCCATTCAAAATTCCTTCTCACCAATGCCCTCACCTTCTCCTCGTTCTCTTCCAAATCTCTCCCCTCCTCATCTACCAGCGCCCCCATTCTCTCCTTACCTCCGAAAGGGTCCTTTGCTACCCTCACCACTCTCCATGGGTCACTGTGCCCCTCCTCTTCCACGAAGTCCCTCCAGCACCTCCTCTTCTCCTCTCGGATCTTCCACTTCAGCTTCTGTACCGCCGCCTTCCACCCCCTCACTCTCTCTTCCTCTGTTAACCTCGCCCTCGCTCCCACCCCCCCTCGCGCCAGCCTATTGACTTCTTTCCTCATCTCTTCAATCTCTTCCGTCCACCACCTTTTACTCTTCCCTCCTACCCTTACTTTCTTCTCCAGAGACTCCTTCCATCGTTTTAGTCTCTCATACCCGCTCCCCTCTCCTACCCTTTCCAGCCACTTCTTCTTCTCTTCGTCTCCCCATTCTCCGCCCCACCCCTCGACCTCTTTCTCCACCCTTTCCCAATCAATTCTCACCCTCTCTTCCATTTCTCTCCCTCCCTTCTCCTCCTCCCACTCCACTACCAGTCCTGAGTGGTCTGGGCCCCCTTCCCACAGCTCTACTTGCACCCCCTCTACCCCCCTTACCCACACCAAGTCTATTCTCGATTCTCGCACCCTGCCTTCCACTTCTCTCCTCCACGTCCCTACTCTTTCTCCCTTCAAGGCAAAGCCGGCCTCCTCCATTCTCTCCCTCAGTCTCCTACCCTTTCCGTTCTCCCCAGTTCCTTCTAAACTCCACATCGGACTATGCGCATTCCAGTCTCCCATGATTACACATCTCCCCTCCACCCTCGTCACCTCTTCCACCCACCCTTCAAACTCCTCCTCCCTCCACCCTCCATTAGCATATACTCCCCCAACCAAAACCTCCCCCACCCTACCCCATACTACATTCTCTCCCCCCACTTTGTATGAGGAGCCTCCTGAATTTTACATGCCAAGAATGCCAACATTGTAGAATTAGTACTAGTGTAAAACAGAAAATTGCTATATATAGAAATGATCTACTGAATTTTTCGATGACTTTTATATACACGTTCTGTAAACTCTTTTGTACCATATTCACAACCCTCTTGATAGGCCTCCATAGTGCGTAGACATTTATGAAAAAAGCGATTAATAGTAATATCAGAAACAGAACTAAGACTCCGAGGAATAGTTAGTCGTAAAGCATCAATACTATACTCACAATTATTGCGAGCATGACGCTTCGCTGCCGCCCAAAAATATTCAATAAAATTCAGTTCACAGTGAAAACGCGGATAAAATAAAACCAAATGTCCATGAGCTTCTATTTCCTCTTGTAAACGACCCTTTTGTTCCAAAAAATCACGTTCCATTCCTAAACACCGACGTGCACAGCAATCACGAACACCTGATAGACACTTTTTATCAGGACAATCTAAGCGCATGCCGTGGCTCCAAAGTCCACGCTCTTTAAGTACCTCCCGAATTCCTTTTGGTTGGTTTCGCCATTCTGGATTTGGATGATCAGGAGGAAAATTCATTGGTTGCGGGCGTTGTTTGCTATGAATAAATCCATCCCGTAGTCGTGGTTGTTTACCTCCAGGGTTCAAATTCATCCGAGATACTACTAAAGCATCTTCTGCAAAAGCCGCATGATTTGAAGCATTATCAAATAGGAATACTGCTTGCTTGCCTGATTTTTTTTTTTTTTTTTTTTTTATTTCATTACTCGCGTGCCGCCCTACGGGCTATGGCGAGGGTTTATATTTCAAAGGAAAACTGCTAACTAAACGACTAAATACATGTAAGGCCCACTGTTGCCTGAGTATGCTGCTTCGAATAATGGAATTGCCTTAGTGATTGTATGCTCAACCATTTTATCTCCATTCCAGTAGTTGTCTTTTCCATACTCAAGATATTTAGTAGCAAATTTACCATCATGCTGTAAACGACCTGCCGGTGTCATGAACTCTGAGACCATAATTCCTTTTCCCCGTGACTTTTGTCGTAAGGGTTGTGCATTGCCTTGGATCCATAACTGCCGACGTCCATCATTTGCATTAAAGGTTGACTCGTCATGTGTAACAAGAATCTTTGGCTTTCCACCTAATGGTAAGATTGGTTCTTGTTGAATAATCTTCTCAGAATTATTTTCATTAGAACCTGAAGTAATAGTGAATTTGATCGAGGTACGTAATAGTTCAAAAAAGCGAGGTAAGAAAACTTCTTGACAGTATCGCACAACATCTTCTCGCTCATGCCCATCAATATAGACACCCTTTTTGACATCTCGCCATCGAAATCCTAACTTTCGCAACCACTGCCGTGCTGTAGACACTTTAATAGACCGAGATTTGGCAGTAGTATTTGATGAAAGTATATTCTCAAGCTCTATTCCATCATCTTCTTCTTTGCCAACAAGCTTGAGATATTCAGTAACTGCCATTGCTAAGCTATGAGCAGTAAGACTTTCACCCACACTAGCAATATGTTTTCGAACTGCCAGCTGAACTCCTTCATCATCTAACCAACTAAATCGAGAAGTTCTTAAGCCTTGAAACCCCTCCGGAATTTGTCGACTAATAAGCCAATTCCGTTCCCACTGCCTCAAATGCTTTGCCATTTTTGTTCCTCGATTGAAAGAATGAGCTGTCATTAATGATAATGAGGTGCGAGTTTCCTGAGGGCGACGAAGCTGAAGTTGAAGAAAATGCAATACTGCTAAGTGTCGTTGGTAGTTTTGCCCTGCTGGTATCATCTCTTTTTTTATTTTGAACTTTCGCCATAATTCTTGAATTCCAGTTAAAAGTGTCTCCACTCGCATTTCCATTGTAGACTTAGATTCCAGTATAACCTCATCTGCTGCTGCCGATTCCGAGCTATTCACTGGAGTAAAGTACAGTAAGCTGTTAATGGGCGACAGCCAATTGCAGAGTACTGTAAATCTTGTTGAGCTTTCTTATGCAGCCATAATGTTTGGCGAGAGACTTGTACACCACGTTGATATTTGAACTGGATTGTAGAGAAGTCTACATCTATTATATTCCTCATCAACTCCGTATGAACATCTACTTTTATGCTCAAGTCTTGAATATCCTTCTCATTATCTTGTTCCTCCTCTTCTTGATCCCATTCAGACTCATCTACCAAAGACTGTTCACTTTCACTATATACAATGGGGGTATCCGCCTCTGCAACAGGAGTGGATATGGCTGCTACAGTAGCCTCTGGCAAGGAACTTCCAAAGGCTTAGGCTCCGCTCTTCTGCTTCTCCACACTTTCATTTCCCTCTTTCACCTACTTATCCTTTGCCTTCCCAGCCATTTTCTTTTTCTTCTCCTTACTCCTGTTCGAAACCATCCCCGATATTCTGATCACAAACTCATCCACCCCCGTCCCACAACAAGGGCCTAAACTGCCTGCTGCCATTGTCAACCTTCCAGCTCTCAATTCCATGCCAACTCAAGCAAGCTTCCTGTCTTGTCTTCAGGGCGGTCCGCTAACACTTGCCTCGAACCCAGTGAAGTCTCCCGTGCACAGGATACATCGGTTAATGATATGCTGCGCGATCATCTTTGGGAAGGACCATACAAGTACCTTTGGGCCCATTACAGATACGAAATCCACCGGACGTTTCTATCATCCTCCAAAGGCGGGTTTGAATGAATCTCAACGCTAGAATTATAGATGGAATGCACACCACCCTCATCCAGGTAACGGTGGAGAGTCATGGCCTAATATCATTACTCGCGTGCCGCCCTACGGGCTATGGCGAGTTCTAGCTGACTTCTTTCTCCAATTTTTTTTTTTTTTTACGCATATATTCACCTGTGGCTGTCACACCCTTGCACAAAACCTGTGCGCAGACCTTGCGCACAGCTTCGGAAGTTGCATCACTTTATGATGGTAACTAGTACTCCTGGCCCTGAGGCCTTTCGCCCGCAGCCTCAACTTGTAGTGAGCGGCACGAGCTAGCTCGAGCCAGCTCGTGGGTAAGTGAGCTCGGCTCGAGCCGAGCCCGTCAAATAGAAGGTGGGCTCGAGCCAGCGAGCCTTGATTACATGATATTGATAACTAATCTAAACTAATCTACAGCTTCATCCTCCTCGCCACTATCCGCTAAATTCAGTATTTCTTCTACATTTACTCCTGCTGCAAGGCCCTGCCATGGCGAACAGCTACAAGCGGGGTCACGTGAAAAAAAAAAAAAAAAAAAAAACTCCTGCTGCAAGTTTATGAAACCCTGCGCTGGCTGAGCGTTTTAGCGAGCTGTCAAGAGAAACACTAGCGTGATCTTGGCTGTCTTAAGCGAACTCGAGCTCATGCCAGGCCAGCTCGAGCTGGCTCGGCTCGTGCCGCTCACTACCCGCAGGAGTCCCGCTTGGGTGCCGACTCACACCCCTAGCCTCTGCAACGGCCTGTATTTTAGACCTAACCTGTCACCCTCTTCGGCCCGGTGCGCTTTGGCCTCCATTCGCTTACCGGCCTTTTTTTTTTTTTTTTTTTTAATTTCACATGACCCCGCTTGCAGCTGTTAGCCAAGGCAGGGCCCCTGGGTCTATACCCTCAAAGCCCGGAGGCAGGCTTCAAGCGCTTACCGGCCTCCGTGACTATCTCGTCCTGATAACGAAGTAGGGCACTGATTTTCGCCGCCCTGTCTGCCCTGCAGTTGTCCTCTAACCCCTTGTGCTCCTTTACTCACATTATGGCCACGTCCAGCCCGCCTCGCTCTGCCCTCTCCTTTAGGCTTTTCTGACTAGGCAGGCTATGCAGAAATTATCTCTCGAAAAGCCTCCGGGACAGGCTACAGAAGTGCACTGCAATAGCAGTGAAAACAAGCAGTAGTGACCTACCCCTAGTGGCAGTACTCTTATCTGCACTTTATCACAACTTCAAGATTTGTAGCTGAAGCATATGTGAAGCTCCCAAAACTGCAATCTCAATGATGTTAGCACATATTGATTTGAGTACCTTCATTGCTATAGATATTATTTTGATTGATAAAAGCAATATTGGGCTATTTGGTATGCGAATATCTCAATAATGTAGGCTCCGATAGCTACTCTTTTCTGGGGGGTTATTTCAGCAACTATGAGAATATTATTAGCTTACTAAGTATGATACTTGAGTTTTACCTGACCTTTTTTGCCTGCCGTCCTTATATATCCTACCTTGTTCTTGTGTTCATTCTCGCTGCTATATAATAATAGGCCCAAATTCATTATGTCAGCTGTCCAGATACTTCTAACATAATAAAATTTGGACAATCTATAACGAGTTGGACTAGTCTCATAGATATCCATAGCCAAGCATACTAACATATGCTTGTTTAGACCAAATGCTGCTTATCGCATAAGATGCATTTATCCCCTGTCCAGATACTGATTTTTTCGGCTAGTTTGCGAAGGTGTGGAGGGTTTTTAGTGCGCCGCGCGATTTACCGACCCGGGTCGGGAAAAATTCGCAGGTTGCGAAGGTGTGGAGGAAACTGCGAAATTTGCCGTCGGGGAAGTTTGCTTGCCGGGGTGCGAAAGTGTGGGGAAGAGGGGAGGGGGGAGAGGGGGGGATATATAGTGGGGCCTCCTTGAAGCAGAAACCGGAAGGTCCGTCCGGAGGTTTCTGGAATCAGGTGGTAGAAGTAGATAGAAAGTTCTTTGTTTGTTAAGCCTGTCTCCGGGCTTCGAGGGCTTGCCCAGGGACCCTGCCATGGCTTGGCGCTGTAAGCGGGGTTATGAGATTTTTTTTTAAAAAAAAAAAAAAAAAAAAAAAAAACAGGGGACGGCACAGGTCTTCAGATTGCATACTAGACTCAAGGTGTATGTATGCTGTCTATAAAACCAATATATGTAGGAGTGTCTACATACCTCGCCTCTCACGCATATGCATAAGCCTGGCATGCAATTTGAAGACCTGTGCCGTCCCCCTGTAGATACCGCGCAGGCTAGTCTACAGTCCCCTGTCGATACCCCTGCATCCGGGCAGGCCAGACTGGCCTACCCAGAGAGGTCCCGACTTTTTCTGAACATGTGATGCGGATGACTTTTTTTAAAAACAAATTCTTTCCTCGTATACCGCGTTGGGCGATACGATAAAATTGATTACATTGGGGGAAGATTTGATTAAAGTTTGCTACGACTCCGAGATTATTTCTACCACCCGTGAGGCCCGCCACAGCAGTATGTACATAATGCAATTATAACGCACTGACTGTAAGCACTAAGTGCTATAGTTATCACTTGATTTCAAGAAGCACAACAGATTACCCTGAAGTCAACCTCGCGAGTTATTGTACAAAACAGGGAAGAAATTGGCCTCTTTTGTTACCTTTTTCTTTTTTTCTTTGTTATTATCATTACTCGTATATCACCCTATGCGCTATGACGAGAGTTTTCAATTGTCTTTTTTAATATTATTACTCGTGTGCCACCCTATGGAGATTAATTGTACCTCACTTTTTTTTTTTTTTTTTTGTCACGTGACCCCGCATGTAGCTGTTCGCCATCTTTTTTTTTTTATCAATACTCGCGTGCCGCCCTATGGGCTATGGCGAGGTCTAGTTACATCAAAACAAAGTACAAGTACGGAACAATAGAAGTAAATCCCCCGGGGCTAACCCCTCGCCCATTCCAAAATTCCTATCACTCCCCGAAGGCCCTCCCCTTCATCTTGGTCACCCAAGGGTCTGCACAATCCATCCTCACCCCTTGGGCATCTCTGCTTCCAGACTCTACATTGAGACAATATGTGAAGGGTCGTTTCTTCAGCCTCGCCGCACCACCGGCATTCCGGGCTGTCAGCTGTGCCGACCTTGAATTTCCAGCGCCGGAGGCCCTTGCCTCCAAGGATGCCAGCTAGCGTTGCGACCCTATTGCCTAGTCTGCGTAGTGGCCTATATGACATATGCAGTCTGTTTCTTTCGGCCGCTCTCCTTGCTTTGGCCTCTTGTCTCATCCCGTCCTCCGTGACAATCTCGTTTTGATATGGCAGCTGTGTACCAACCTTGGCTGCTCGATCTGCTTCGGTGTTACCTGGGATTCCTTTATGACCTTTGACCCACATTACGGCTATGTCAAGGTCGCCCCTTTCGTTTCTCCGGTCCCAAGCCTCCCTTACTCGCTGTGCTGGCCCTTTGTGTGTTGGTTCCCCTTCGGCGATCCTTTGTAGCTTGGTTATTGCCGTCTGGGAGTCAGTGATGATCAGTAATTCAGTGAATCGGCTTGTGAGGGCATCCTCCATGGCAATCAATTCCGCGTCATTTACTGTACTGAGAGCTCCCAGATATGTGGAAGTCCGTTTCTGGGTGTGCTGGGAGAACGAGCCTGCCCCAGTAGAGTCACCTATTCGGCTCCCATCTGTATAAACGCTGACCCAGCCTTGGTCTTCTGCTTCGGCAATAGCTGCCATCCATTCTTCAGCTGAGGTATCGGCTATATAGTAATAATTAGAGAATTGGAGCTCATTCTGACCTACCAACAACTTCGAAATGCACAATTTAGCTGATAGTAGTGAGAAAGATGAAAATTTAGCTTAGTTTAGTTTAGTTTGTCAATATTATGTATATAATCAATCCAGGCTCGAGCTCATGCCACGCCAGCTCGAGCTCACCCTCCAGCTCGGCTCGAGCTAGCTCGTGCCGCTCACTAGTTGTTTCTAGCACTATCCATGTCAGTGTGGTCAGTGACCATTTCAAGAGGAGAAAAAAATGCATGTCAGTTAAGAGGCAAAACTGGTTAGAGACGCCTGGAAAGCGAGAACAGACCGAGGTGACTGGGACGTTGCAGTGATGTGGGTCAAGTCCCATATAGGAGTCAAAGGGAACACCGAAGCAGACACAGCTGCGAAAATAGGCACATGCCTCCCCTACCAAGATGAAACCATAACAGAAGATGGGATACGACAAACCTCGAGACATCAGCGCGCCACAGAGAGAAACCGGCTAGGGCTCAGCTACCGTCCCTTGACAAGACTTGGAAGTCGACACATAGCCACACTAGCAGGAATACTGGGCGGCAAGTTACTACGGAAATGGCAGTACGAAATCGGGAAAGCAGACAGCCCAGAATGTCGATGATGTGGGGAGGAGGAGGAGACTACTGAACATGTGCTCACTAGGTGCAGGACATGGAAACGAAAGTGGCCAGGAGGCATGCAAGACTTGGTCACTCCTCCGAAGAGCAAGGACACAGACCCACTTAGAGACATCTTGGAGTGGGCAGGGGCATAGGAGACACACAGGATCTTTTCTTATTCCTTTTCTTCTACCTTCATATGTATCTAATCTCATGTAACTAATCTCGCCATAGCCCCCAGGGCGGCACGCGAGTAATGATATAAAAAAAAAAAAAAAAAAAAAAATGTCAGTTAAGAAATCATGTACTGTAAAGCGGCACCATCTCTACTTCTGTATCTAATTATGCATCTTGTTTTTGGTCTTTAACCTTGTAAATGATCAATGGCCCCTCCGAGTGATGAGTAGCCCAGTTACCGACTGGCCAGGATATGTTGGCTGGCCCCGCGGGAGTACCATGCAAGTGAATTATGGTTACTGTATCATGCAAAAAAAAAAAAAAAAAAGTCGGCTAGAGTTCCGTTTTATCATTATCCTTGTATCTGTGTGAAGGTGTACTTCCATACCAACAGTTCTATTTGTCGCTTTTATACTAGCGGTGGTCATCAATTATCGTAAATGGAACATTTGTACATTTCATATCCCTGTACGTCTAGCCATTTGTGGCCGGCAATTGATGACCGGTCCCTAATGAAAAAAAGCTAAACCTTGTACTCTGTAATTGTAGTCTCATTCACCCCTACCCCGCATATCAACACAACTACAGATTCGCAATGCCTCGTATAAGCCAAAAAGCATCAAAATAGATGCTGAAAGCGATGTTTTAATGACAGCAATGGAGTATGATTTAGATTCGGAGTTTGACTCAGAATATAGTTCAGAGGAAGAAGAGGAGGACTTAGAGGAGCTTCAGGAGCTAGTAGATTTTTTTTTTTTTTTTTTTTTATTTCACGTGACCCCGCTTGTAGCTGTTCGCCATGGCAGGGCGAGCTAGTAGATAGGAGTGATCATATTGCAGCTAATCGATATCTCAACCATGGCAAAAACTCTGCTAGAAGGCAAGACTTAAATATTCTATCAAAATTGATTAATTAATATCCAGATCCAGCTATTTTTCGGATGCAAAGAGCCTCCTTTTGTTGCGGTGCGGTGCGGTGCGGTGCGGTGCGGTGTGGGGTTGCGTTGAGTGGGGGCGGTTCGTAGCAAATCTAAAGTAAAGTAAATGTTTTTCGAAAAGTAACAGGACTATTTTGTGCTGTAGATTTTTCAGAAATGTACTGTGATAGTGTACCTTACTTTACATTTCGGGGCGGAACATAGCCAATGGGCATTGTTGCCAAGACGCGGCTAATGTACAAATGTTCCATTTACTTTACTTTAGATAATTGATGACCACCGCTACTGTGTTCCTGCAATATTTCTCCACGTATCAGCTGAGATCGTACTTCATGTACTCATGCGGTATCGCACAGTTTGCGCAGCTGAATATGATAATGCCTGCGAGTCGTGGCTGCAGTAGTTAAAACAGAAAACCTTTTTTTTCCCCTGTTTTCATGACGCCACTGAGATTTTTCCCCTGTTCAAGTTTTGGATGATCAACTAATACTATATTATTTAGTCTATTCATAATATTACATATCATGACATTTCAATGCAATAAGGCATTGATTCTAGTGAAATATGTGACTATCTGGGTGACTTCTGCGATTTCGTATGGCTTGCGAATCGCAGCGGCTTGAGGAGGGAATGCAAGGCCTCTCCTCCCTCTCTATATAGCACGAGGGCAGCACGTGACCATCTCCCTGTGACTTCCCGAATGGGAAGACCTCTTCTCGTGGCTTGGTGGCGACCGTGGAGGCTCTGTTGGTGGCTTGTTGGTGGCTCGGTCACGGGCCTCCGGGCCAGGGTCGCTGTCAAGCCTCGTCCATTAGCCTGCGGCCTAACCGCCAAATTTAAAAGGCTACAGTAGTGCGTGGAATGCAGTTCAACGCACTAAGAATTGCAAATTGGACGGATATTCATCATCATTCATGGTTGGGCCGTGTAACATACACCGTGAAACTGGTCTTTTCTTTTTTTTTTTTTCTTTAAATCACGTAACCCCGCTTGCAGCGCCAAGCCATGGCAGGGTGTTAAACTGGTCTTGAATTATGAATGTAATACTTTTTTTTTCTAAAAAAAAAAAAATTCGCCTGCAGCAGTTCGCAATGGCCGAGCGTGAATGCAATACAACGGATTTTTTTTTTTTCTTGTAATATCATTACCCGCGTGCCGCCCTATGGGCTATGGCGGGGCAATACAACGGAAGCTGATAGTCTGGCACCCATGGTACCAACGGAGCTGCCTCCAGTGCGTCACAACACGAAAGTTTGACATTGTACAGTTGTCCATAGATAAGATACCGTACATCGAATTCAGGCGGGATATGCATCAATTGCCGTCCTGATGATGTGGGGATAGTGTTACGGTTGAGCAGTGGAAGATCCATCTACAGGATTTGCTTCGTATTCTTGGAATGAATTTAGGTAGGCAATGCGCCATGCAAGGGCCAACAAACGGCTCATTCCGAGGGAGGATACTGAAAGTTAGGCTGTAATTCCAATACACATATTCCTCGAGCATAGTTGTATGCAAGGCCTGACTTGGAATACTGTTACCTGAGCGCTTTCTCTGTGGACACCCTTGACATGCCGATTAGCTTCATGTGCTGGTGTACAGCGCGATTGAATTCATGAGCTGACATGTTAATTTTTGTTTTGCCATGTAACCCGCATACAGGCTACCAGCCTGTGTGGCCTCAAATGCAAGCAATGACTGACCGGCTGCTCTACCGCTGCTTACTTTTAAACTTACGATGTCTTGCAAGAATTCGAGGCTTTTTTTTTTTTTTTTTACCACGTAACCTCGCATAGAGCTGTTTGCCATGGCAGAACAATCCGAGACATTAAAGTGGGGAAGTCACAATGCCCTTAACAAATTAGATGGTCGACTTCGCGAACTAACAGCAACACCATGTGGCACGCATCAGAGAAAGTGGTTAGAACGGCAGGAGAACGGCGACGAGATAGATATCTCGCCATAGCCCATAGAGCGGCATGCGATTAATGAGATAAAAAAAAAAAAGAAAATCTAGATTTCCTCGCTAAAAGTAATTCTAGAGACGCTGACAAGTGAAAGATACTTAGGAGCGTCACTGAGATGATTTGTACCCTTTTAGTAATACTATATTGATTGCTGGATCAGACTTCTCTTTACAGTGTTAGTAGTGCCTTATACAGTATACCTCTGGGTAGGCTTAGCGTAAACTAGTGTTTTTGGTCTATTAATCTCCTAACTCCGTGGTGTCTCATGAACCAACTTTGACGGTATGCAGCTCTCATGTAAGATGCGTTTGCGCGCGTCCTACCACAATGCCTATACAGAATGTGTCCTAGAGCCTTAGTTATCAGACGTGTATATATACCTGTATAAGCTCTCGCCAAAGTAAGATAATACATTTACGATAAGTGCCGCCGTCAAAAGTTTTTTCTGGGTCCGCTGCAACGAAACTGCTGTGACAAAATCAAATCATAATTCGGTCAAAGTGGTTGGATCTTCCCTTTCTTAAACAAATCTCAATGTATAAAGTGATAGCAAGAGTAGCTAATCTTGTCCCAGTCTCAATCCCCGCAGAACTCGAAATGAACAACACAGTGATGCAGCACTGGGATGGGGGACTCCCGGATAACGCTGGCATCTACCCATCTCAATACCTCCTAGGTCGACGCTTTATGATGCCATTTCCTGGAGGAAGCAAGAATGCTATTGCTGTCGACAGATCCCAAGAGATCTACATCATCTCACTTTACACCATTATTGTCACTGCTATCTTCACTGCCTGGTGGATCCTCATCGTCATTGCAATACCATATGTGCTCCCCAAACACCTCTTGACACAAACCTCAGCGCATATGTTTACACATTGGACAATCAATGAGCCCTCCCAAACAGCTGTTCTAATGCTCAAATATTGGTGGAGGCTTCTTGCTTCCCTGATCAAACGACCTGTAAACAACTCTAGCACTTCTCGAAGCAACTCTGGAGGGATCTCTGACAACCTCACGTTTACTTGGCAAGACTTTGCTATTACTCTTACAATCGTGTTACTGGCAGCTGGGACTTATGTAGGAGGGAATGTCGCTGGTATCCTACTCCCCAACAAGTTCATTTTAGGCCACGCAGCCCCAGCAAATCCGTATACATTATATTACCCACTCTCAATCTCGGAGCTGGAGGACTCTGGAGCATCTGAAGAGATTTTCTACAATTACACTGGTCACTCCAATGGCACTGCATTTCGTGCACTGGGAACTGTGGACAGTGGAATATCCCGTGAGCTACTCAGCAATCCTGTGAGATTTGAGAAAATTTCGTCACAGCCTCCAAGTGATAGGGCAAATGTGAACAGCTACATCATCAAATATAGCATTTCTGTTACAGGCTATGATATGGGTTTGCAGCGCGCACCTGACCTTACTGTCAAGCTAGATGGAAAATGCGAATTTATGTATGAATGGAATGTCACAGTTGAAACGAGTAGAGAAGATCGTGAGGAACAAAGTGTGAAATGGGTGCAGTGGACCCTATGGCCAAATGATGGTAATTACGAAGAGCTCTCGGTCAATATGTCATCGACGATTACGTTTCCAGATGTCCTTGTATATCCACCGGAACCTCTTGGGCATGCAGAGGGCAATTCAAGCACTTACCAGTTTGCCCTGGTGCCACTGTTGTGGGGCATATATGCAGAAGGCTCTGGTAGCGACCCTTGGTACCACAGAGATTCTTCGGATGATATCAATCCGGGACCACCGGTGCTGCAATGCTGGGAGAACCAGACATGGAGCTACAAGGAATGGAGAGGCACGTTGGTGGATATTCAAAACAATAAGATTCCTAACCTTCAGCTTTCCGATGCAACAATTTCAGTTCTGCAGTCTCATTTTGGTATGAATCTCAACATAGTTGAGGAGGCGTATTTTGGCCCCTCGCCATTGGGAAAGCTTGCCTCAGCAGTTTCCCCTCTGACTCTAGCTTCAATACGGACGATGCGTACTAGGTGGAGATTGAATTTACATGCCTGCAGTGCGGCTGCAGACATACAGAGACTTGTACTTGGAACATATATTATGACTAGGGATCTCTTCAGAAATACGGCAATAGATTACGGATTGTGGATGGACTCATCTGACTTTACAGACGACATCAAAAATAATGCTTCCTTGAATGGACTGCGGATGAAGGATGGGCAGCCCCTGCCAGGTGCTGGTGATTTTGTTATTCATACAGATCGGGTAACAGCATTCAGGTTTGAAACCTTGGTAGCACTTCCGGCGGTATTAGTGTTTTCATGGCTATTGGTGCCTGTATGCAACTGGCTTGTGCGATGCAAGGATAGAAAGAAGCCGACGGAGTTTGGTGGAGACATGTCAACCGCTGGCAAGGAAGGCACAGTTGTAACCATCTGAGCATCAATATGTCCGGTGGTGGGAGGAGGTACCGCCACAGCATTTGTAGTGAAGTAGAGATGGATAGCGTCAGGGCATTAGCGTAAGACTGTGATAGAGGTTAGCAAGCGAAGGTTATGGGCAGGAGAAGTGCAGAGAGGACTAGGAGATGCAAGTAATAACGTTGGACATAGTTTTCTGCCATTCAAGTTAGCTGTACCTCTTTTTCCCTGTTTTCTTTTACTTTTGATCAGATAACATGTGTCATCGGGAAACCGCTCTAAAGATCTTTTGACTGTAATTCCGTCAATGTGAATGTAGCGTATGTAGCGCGTTTGGCCTTCTACAAGCATGTAATCGAGTGTTTCTTAACTTAACCTCACCTGAGTATACTAGCCGAAAAAAAAGTATCCGGACAGGGGACCAATGCATATTATGCGCTATGGAGTATTTGGCATAAACTACCATATTTTTGTATGCTACCATATTTTTGTATGCTTGGCTGTTGAGACTCAGTGCAAATAGTGTCCAATTTTATTATGTCAGAAATATCCGGACAGCTGACATAATGAATTTGGGACTTGCAACACCAACAGTCCTATACCTACGTATGAGGACGAGGCAAATAGATATAAGTCCTTTAAATGGCACTGCAGGCAACTACGATAAATACAGGTTCAGGCATTATAATGATCAAAACTTACTATTCTGATAGAGCCTAAGATTTCGAGACTGCTCTTCAGCGCTTTTCTAGAAGCTTTTTCAAGGCTATTCCAAGAGCTATTCCAGGGAGGCGCCGTCAGAGCTGGCGGGGCTTTGCACGGGCGACTTCGGAGTAGGGAGTGAGGAGAGAGAGGAGGAGGCGACAAATTGGCGAGGCTGGGGGGTGCAGTGGGCACTGGCCGAGAAAGATGGGTATGAAGCAGTACTGGACGGATGGCAAGGTCAGTGGGCGAGGTTTTCGGAGGAGGGGGAGGAGATCTCGTGGGGAGGGGGGTGTGAGAAGGTGGAGGTGGAGAACGCGGTGAGGCTGGGAAGAAAGAAGGGGGGAAGGGAGGAGTGGGAGACCTCGGTTGAGGAAGCCGGAAGAGGGAGGGCGGTCCTCTTCTTGGATGGGAGCAAGATCGAGGATAGCAAGGTGGGGGCGGGTATATGGGGGAGATCGGCAGTGGTTGCGGAGGTGGTGGGAAGGACAGCGACAGTGTTCGACGGGGAGGTGAGGGGAGTGAGAAGAGCCTTGGAGAGTGTGCCGGAGGAGGTACCGGTCCTGATCTGTCTGGATTCAGAAGCTGCCGTCATGGCGATTAAGAAGGTAGGCAGAGAGGGGAGAGGGAAGACGGAGGATATGAGGAGGGTAGTGGATGCAGTGGCAAGGAGGAAGAGGAAGGGGGGTAATGCGAAACTGATGTCGGTTAAGGCTCACATCGGAATTGCAGGAAATGAGAAGGCGGATGAGTGGGCGAAGAAGGGGACAATGGAGAAGGGGAGGGAGGTGGCCACCGGGAGTGGGGTGCGCCAAAGGATAAAGGCGTGGAAGAGAGAGAAGAGAGAGATAGAGGGTTTCGGAGGAGGTAAGGTCATGGAGTGGAGTAGGGTGGCGGCATCAAACTTCACTGCATTGCGACTGGAGCGAGGAAGGTGTGCTATATGGTTGAAGAAGCTGGGTGTGGCTGAATCAGATAAGTGCAGGTGTGGGGAGGTGCAAACAGGGGAGCATCTCGCTTTCTGATGCAGAAGCCAGAAGAACCGTCCAGAAGGTTTTGAGAGGTGGAGCGACATGGGAAAGAATTGGAAGAGAAAGGCGGAGAATGGGGAGGAATATGTATGACATTTTAGAGAATTTCTTCGCCGGGGTCAAGTTCTAGAAGTTAGGAGAGCGGGGGCGACGGCGCGATGGGGCCATGTACGTAGAGAGTTAGTTTAGCCTGTCTCCGGGCTATGAGGGCTTGCCCAGGGACCCTGCCATGGCCACGTGCTACAAGCGGGGTTATGTGATGTAAACCGCGTTTTTTTTTTTTTTTTTTTTTTTTTAGTATCATTATTCGCATGTCACCTTCTGGGCTATGGCGAGATATAAGACACATACCAACATCACAAAATCACGGCAAACACGCTCACGTCGCTGAGTGCAAAGGGAAACAGAAAGGAAGAATCATCGCTCTACCCACTCCATTAACTCGACCAAGGGGTCTGTTCCGCCCTCCTTTGCCTTCGGAGGGTCATTCAGCGCCTCCATTCCCCTAGGCCACTTCTGCTTCCAGACTCTGCATACTGCCCAGATGTGTTCTACCGTTTCCTCTCCCTGAGACTCCCTCCCCGCACCATCGGTATTGTGGGCTCTCCACCTTGCCCACTCTGTGTCCCCAGGCCCTGAGGCCCTGCCCCCCCTCTAGCCCTGCCAGCGTGGCTGTTCATCCCCCTAGCTGTTGCAGTCTGTAACACATGTTGAACCGACGGTGTAATCCTAGCACCGACACGGAGGAATTATAGGCCGGCGGTTTGACTGATGGTTGACTGTGGCGTTTGAAAAAATTTTTACTGTGGCAATTGTGAAAGTAGCTGTGAAGGACATATAAGTCACGGGTCCTGTGCATACTGGAGACTGCTTCTGTAATTAATTAATCAATTCTCTCCGCTCGAAAGCGTGACTTCTTGAACACAGGCCCAACCTGTCTCTCACTCTTGCTCTGATAGCCTTCGCCTCCAAATGCGTTGCGGCCTCCGTGACCACTTCATCTTCGTAGGGTAGAAGTGCGCCAAGTTTCGGTTGCCCTGTCCGCCCTCTCATTCCCTCCAGGCTCTTGTCTCCTTTGACCCAGATCAATGCTACATCCATCCCCCTCGGGCTTCTCTACTCTCCCATGCTTCTCTGACTCGATGTGCTGATCTTGAGCTCGAGCTGGCTCGGACCGTGCCACTCACTAATCCTCGGGCAACTGTTCTACTTCGTGAAGGCATGGAGTGTTGGAGGGTGTAGGTGGGAACTCATGTAGATGGGGAGCTGTTTCTTTGTGCTTGCCTCTGAGCATGGAGGGCTTCGGCCCGGGGGCCCTGCCATGGGGAACAAGTGTATGCGGGGCTACGTGATTGTAAAAAAAAAAAAAAAAATAAAAAAAAGATTACCCGAAAGGGAAATGCTGACAGGGTACACTGCGGTAGAGCGTTTTTCTGGCAGCGAGCTCAGCTTCTGGTCTCCTCCTGCGCTTGTTCTGATCCGCTTCTTAGAGAATATAATCGCGAGTCCCTACACCACAAGGCAACCGCGGAAGGGTACGAAATAGACTGGGATAAAGCTGAGACCCTCATCATAGGAGTCCGAGGGCCAACGTACCGAATGGTGGGCCTACAGGTAGATTGGGAGCTGAGATTCAAGGAACACTACAGGAAGTGACTACAACTGGGCAAAGCAGCTTGGAGAGTGGTATCACGACTCACGAAGATCGGTCCAGCAAAAAGACGCCAAATATACACCAGCATAGGCCAAACCATAGCGACGTGGGGCTGTTGGGCTTGGCTGAACTATACACGAGGAACACCTGCAGAAGCCAATCTGAGGGATCTGGAGAAATGGCAATACACTGTAGCCCGAGAGATCACAGGAGCACTAGTGAGTGGCACGAGCCGAGTCAGCTCGAGCTCGACTGATCTTGAGCTCGAGCTCAAACGAGCCAAGATCATGCTAGTGTTTTTCTTGACAGCTCGCTAAAATGCTTAGCCAGTGCAAGGTTTCATAAACTGTAAATACCTAATATAGTAATAATTAGAGACTTGGAGCTCATTCTGACCTACCAACAACTTCGAAATGCACAATTTAGCTGATAGTAGTGAGAAAGATGAAAATTTAGCTTAGTTTAGTTTAGTTTGTCAATATTATGTTTATAATCAATCTAGGCTCGAGCTAGCTCGTGCCACTCACTAAGGAGCACCGTGGGGCACCCGACGAGAACTGGTGGAAGGCCTGGCACACCTAGAGTCAATCCAGGCATTCACAGCCGGGGAGGCGACGAGAGTCGAGGCGAGGTCCTTGAGCTATATGCATGAACGACTGAGAAATGAGGAGCCAGACACCACCTATCTAAGAGGCTCCCTCAAGCACCGGGACCCCCTACCCACAGCAATATTACCCTGCCTTCCTTCAGATGCCGAGAGGATCGAATGGGAAAGGGCCATAGATGAAGCAACAGACGAAGGATTTTTTTTTTTTTTTTTTTTTTTTATTCACGTAACCCCGCATACAGGCTACCAGCCTATGGCAGGGACCCATATACCCGGGCCAGGTTTGAGACAACCAACTACGGAATCTACATACACCCTTGAGCACCCAGTGCCCTCCGTCCCCCGGTCCCCGGCTACCCCAGATCAAGGCAGGCAAACCAGTACTCGACCGGGTCACCTTCCACGCCTTCTTGCTTCCATCCTTTCTCCTCTAGGTCCTCCCAGGACTGCCAGGTGACATGTGCCCCATTTTTGTTCTTCCTCTGGGGCCGCTCCAGTTCTGTGCATCTGAACACCACATGCTCAGCACTCCATGCCTCACCACATGTGCATTGTACCTTCTCGCCACTGACCATCCTCCTCCACATAGCTCTGCCTTTTCCAGTCCGCAGCCACGTGTAATTTGTGAGTGCTCTCCTGCCCCACTTTACGAATTTGCCCTTCCCAAACCCTGCACACTCCCTCTCCTCTTTTCTTTTTCGAACTAACTCTTGACGCAGCCCACCCTCAGTGGCCTGCCCATCATACCTCATGCACTTGGCCCCCTCTTTGGCCAACTCATCTGCCTTCTCATTGCCTTCTATCCCTACGTGGGCCTTGACCCATGCCAGCTTCACTGCATCCGCCTCCCTTAACCTTTGCCGCCTCTCTGCAATCAGCTCTATCACCCGTGCTAGATCTGCAGTCCTTGCCTTGCCAGTTTTTCCTGCTTTCTGGACTGCACTGATAGCTGCCTGAGAGTCTGCGAGTAGTAGCACTTTTCCACTGCCATCAACTGCTTCAAGGGCACTCTTCATTCCTGAGACCTCGCCGTCCCACACAGTTGCTTTTGTGCCTACCCACCGGGACCCTTCTGACTCACCTGCTACCAGAATTCAACACTGCCGGCGAATTCAGCACTGCCGGCGAATTCGACACCACTGGCGAATTCGACACTGCCAGCGAATTCGACACTGCCAGCGAATTCGACACTCCCAGCGAATTTGACGCCGCTGGTGGATTTGACGTTGCTTTTGACGTTACCGGTGGATTTGATACTGCCGGTAAAGTTGACGCTGCTGGTGGACCCGACGTCCCCTGATGTTTGAGGTTTCTCTGTACCAGGCCTCTCACCTTCTCCTCGTCTGTCCTCCATATTTCACCATTGTCACCTACAAGGTCGCCCATCTTTCCTCTTAACTTCCAAGGGTCTTTTGCTACTCAGATCACATCCCATGGGTCCTTAGAGCTGTTTTCCTCTGTAAACTGTGGGCGGCATGCGAGTAATGAAATAAAAAAAAAAAAAAAAAAAAAAACTGTAAACTGTTCCCAGCACTCCTTTTTCTTTCGCCTTATGATATACTTGAGGGTTTTAACCCGCTCTTTCCACCGTAGGAGTCTGGCTCTCTCCCATGCTTTGGCTGCCTGTCCCTTACCCCCTCGTCCCTCCTTCCTCACTGCCTTCGCTGCCTCTTCTACCTCCTTATCCCACCACAACTTACTTCTTGATGATGCACGTATCTCCCTCTTCAGACTCTCTCGAAGTTTGTAGGTCTTCTCATATGCAGTCCCTCCTTCAAGGCTTCGGTACCACTCCCATTGTTCTGAAGCCTTCTTTTGCATGATTTCTTGGGTCAAATCTTCTGCCTTATCCCAATCCACTCCTCTTCTTATTTCAATTTTGCCTTGGCTGCTATTACAAGTCCCCCAGACTACTGCATGGTCTCCGCATAACCACTCTGGATCTTCGTTTTGCCATCCAAATTCCCCATACTTCCAGACTAGATCTAGAACACTCTCTCTGACCTGCCCTTCTACCTCTCTCGCCCATGTTGAAGCCCCTTTCTTTGTCTCCAGAAGCCAGCCTATGCCTTCCAAAGCCTCCTTGAGTAGCCTTCCCCTTGGGTCAGGCCCTTTGTCTAGTTTGGACCATGCTGGATGGTGTGCATTGAAGTCCCCCAGTAGTACTGCACTAGACTGCAGACCTCCTGGGCCTCTCAGCCTTCCCCATCTGTCCATCCAATCCTCCAAGGTCTCCAAATTCATACAGTGTTTCCAACGGGCCGGCCAGGACCGTGAAAATCTAGGCCTGGGCCGGTCCAGGCCGCCTGAATGTTTCAGGCCGGTCCAGGCCGGTCCAGGCCGTCCAGGCGGGCCCAGGCCTGTCTAGGCTGGTCCAGGCCATTCAGGCCAGTCCAGAACAAAGAGTGAAAATAATGTCGCTATATACATGAGAGAATAAAAGATAGTGAAATAAATACGCGCGGTATCTGAAAGAATAATAGGTGGCGAAATAAATACACCTGGAAAGAATGGGAGACGGTGAAATAAACTCATGCGATATTTGACCTCAATCGGAGAGAAGAATAGACTGCGAAATAAATACACATAGAAAGAATAATAGTTGTAAATAAATGGACGCGATATGTGACCTAAATTTGAAAAAGTAATAGCTGGGCGAAATGAACACACGCGGAAAGAATAATAGGTGGTGAATAAATACGCGCGATACGTGACCTCAATTTGAAAGAATAATAGGTGGGCAAAATAAATACACGTGGAAAGAATAATAGGTGGTGAGATGAATAGCCAGGTATGTGACCGCAGTCCCTACGCGTGGATATTTGTCGGGGTTTAAATACTAAAAAAGTATACCTAAATGGTCTGGACCGGCCTGGACCGTCTGGACCGCCTGGGCCAGCCTGGGCCGGTCTGGACTGCCTGGACCGCCTGGACCGGCCTGGACCGCCTGGACCGGTCTGGACCAGCCTGAACCGTCTGAAACGGCCTGAATAGCATCAACCAATCAGTAACTGCATTTTGGCCTTTGATCATCGAGATCAGCATATACCCCTGAAATCATGACAACCAATTAGTAGCCGAAGCACTGCCTTGGCCACATATCTATAATTTTAGACCATATAATGTACGTAATAGTTAACTGAATTGAGCAATTTCCATTATGATAGCTAGCAATAGGTGATCTTGCGACTGTGCGTATACATGTAAGATGGTCATGATAATCCTTAAATAGTTTTACAGAGTGTAGGTACTATAGGTGCGAAACTGAGAGGATGGAATTGAGAAGATATGGACTGCGAAAAGTGGAAGGAGAATGTAGTGCACTCTGCTATGGCAGGATGTGTGAGTTAGATTCAGCGGGTGCCTACCTCTACATAGATGATTAGAATGAGAACACAGAACGCAGTTAAAACAGACAGCAAAGTGAACTGAAATCTCTAGTAAAATAATTCCCCTTAGCACACAGGCTCAAACTGGTGATGCTATTGAGTATTTACGTGAGTATTTTTTTTTTTTTTTATATCATTAATCGCTTTACGTGAGTATGGCCTGAACCGGCGTGAATGGCCTGAACCGGCCTGAATGGCCTGAATCGGCCTGCATGTTTCAGGCCGGTCCAGGCCGGTCCAGGCCGGCCCAGGCCATCAGAAGCTCCGGCGGGGCCGCCCCAGGCGGTTTCAGGCCTGGCCGGTTGGGAACACTGAATTCATATCTGGGTGGATATATACTCCTCCAGCTCTGCCACCTCCTTCTCCCTCACACCAGACCCACCCTTTCGTCTCTTCAATTACTTTCCACTCCTGGGTCCCTCTCCTTGCATGGGCCACTACTCTCTTGCCTCTCTCAACTCGGCTGATGACCTCATAAGCTGGATGCCTTGTTGTGACCCACTCTCCTCTCTCTCTGCAACCCATGCTTCTCCTATAAAAATCACATCTACTTTCTCTCTATTTGCCCATTCCAGAATAATATCACTATTTCTGAGAGAACCTCCAACATTCTGGAATGCCATCTTCATCTTCTGTTCAGTAACCATTACGTCGGGACCGCTTCCCTGCTGGCATATAGCTCGCCAGCTCTGGCCCTAGCTCTGGCCTCTTCCAAGAGTCTCTAGTAGATACAGTTGCACACTCTTTTCGCTGGTGCCCCATACCACCACACTGCCAGCATGTCCTACTGGCTACTTTGACTCCCTGTTGTTTCTGACTTTGGTAGGCCTTCAGTGGCTGGTGTGTACACTCTCTCCCCTGATGTCCCTTTCTGCCACACTGCCAGCATGCTCTTTCAAAAGCTGCTGCTGGTACTGATACTGGTGTTGGTACTGGCGCTGGTAGAAAGCTTGCACCTCCTTTAGTGGGTGCAGACCCTCTCACTGCTAGTGGCTTGTAGACTTCTACCTTTCGGAGGTCATTTCCCAGCTTCACTCCCTCCTTAACTAGTCTTTCTGCTTCCTGTACACTGGTTACCTCAAACTTGACTGCTGTAGTTCTCATTGTTTGCCATGCATTCGGACCAACTCTCTCAGGCCATCTCGCTCCGAAGGATGGAACGATGCCTACACTGACGGGAGCCGGATCGAGGAGAAAGCCGCGGCAGGCACATACATCCAAGGCAAACGGCAATCACTACACCTGGGCACGAGAGCAACGACAACAACCACAACAGGACGAGCGTTTGGAAGCGACTTCGCAACCACAACGTTCCCCCCAGCGAAACATACATAGATCGAAAGCCCTCAGCGCGCTGAGTCTTTTGGTCTAATTTACATCCTCAAATACCACGATTCACAGGTTTCCCCTCGGGGTGAAATTCTGAGGATTTCTTCAGCTTAACACCTCCGTTGCCACCCACACCCCCGCACGCCAAGACCCAATAGGAAGCAGCCATGGGCGAGACAACCAGGACGGTCGCCATGGGCGAGGCATTCAGGACGGTCGCGAGGGCCATCACGGCCTACTTGAAGCACGAGATGAGCGAAACCGGAAAAGGGACATTTATCTACTTCGAGTGCGGGGACGACGCAGACGACCCAGAGTGCGTATTTGGGGGTCCGAGAGAAGAAAGGCCCCAGTGGGAGTCAGGCAGCTGGGTTTGGCCAAGCGACAAACTGGCCCCACCACCACCATCACCCGCCGGCGCCACCACCTCCACCACCGCCACCGACGCCACGCACGGTCGGCAACACCACCCCTACTCGAACGAAGAAGAGGAAGGGAAAAACCCTAGCTCCCAACCAACCATATGAGATTAAGCGCCAACTCAGCGATGAGGAGGCCAGAAAGATCATGTCGTCCTCCTCGGTCGACCCCACAGCCATGGGAGCACCACCCCGCGCAGAGGAGCCTCCGAGCGCGACCCCACCTCCCCCCGCCGCCAGGAAGGGCAAAGGAAAGCTGCCGAGTCAAGACGAAGCCTTCCAGCGCCACTTGGCAGCCACATCACGCAAAGGTCCCTCTCCCCGCCCCAAGAGCACCTCCACCTCCCCACCAACCAACCCCGATGCCACCACCAAACTTAAAACCGGCGTCGTAGTACACGGGATCGCCCTACGGAAGGACCCAGGGAAGGTCAGACAATGGTTGGAGGCAGCGAATAAGGAATTGGAAAAGATCACCGGAATTCGCTGGTTGAGGAAGAAGACCACGCTGGTTGAGGAAGGAAAGAAAACCAGCTCGGCGGTAGTTTACTTGGAGAAGGAGACCGAGGTTGGGAGGGTGAGGCTCGGGGGACGTTGGTTAAGGTCGGACCGGTATGAATCGGAGAGGGGACGGAAGTAGGACATACCGGGCATGCCACCCGCACCATGAAGGAGTTTCGCGGGCACTACATGTAACTAGATGTTGACTTGTTTTTTATTTCTGTTATAATAAAACCCTCGCCGTAGCCCTTAGGGCGGTATGCGAGTACTGATATAAAAAAAAAATAAAAAAAACGAGAGCAACGATGTGGAGCTAATCGCAATCAGAATGGCACTCGAGACTCAGGACGGACAGATCCTCATTCTAACGGACTCCAAAGTAGCGGTCGCGAAACTCAGGAGAATCGCGGAAAGCCTACCCAACTACGAAGGAGCATCACAGAATGTCAGAACGGCATGGGAGGCCGGCACAGCGAGGGGAGATCTCGACACAGCAGTAATGTGGATCAAAGGGCACAGAGAGATGAAGGGCAACTCGGAGGCGGATAAAGCGGCCGAGATCTTTTTTTTTTTTTTTTTTTTATCATTTATCGCTTACCGCCCTGTGGGCTATGGCGATGTGTTAGGTACATGTAATAGATAGGAGCAAAATGAAATAAAGAGAATAAAATACTGTCAAACTGAAATGTAACTAAGGTTCTCCGTCCTCTTCCATCATCTCCATCAGCCCCTGTAGTGGGTCACCTTCTCCTTCCCTGCGCTTTGGGGGCTTTCTTATTGCTGCCATGCCCCCTGGCCATTTCTTCTGCCACACTCTACACCCCTCTAGTAGATGTCTGGTGGTCTCCTCCGCCTTTCCGCACCACCTACACTCCGGGTCTGTCGCCTCCCTTATGTGATGTCTCCATGCACGGAGTCCTTTCGCCCCCAGCAGGCCCGCTAGTCTTGACACGCGCGCGCCGAGTCTCTCCAGGGGTCGGTATGTCAGACCCAGTCTGTTCCTTTCTCGTGCTCTCTCCCGCTTTGCCTCCTGTCTCATCCCCGCTTCCGTCACCACCTCTGCCGCGCATTGTAGCGCTGTCCCTATTCTCGCTGCCTCGTCTGCTGCTTCGTTTCCCGGGATGCTCTTGTGACTTTTCACCCACACCACAGCCATGTCTAGGTCTCCCCTATCCAGTCTTCTTTTCCAGGCTTCTCTGAGTCGCCTCGTCGCCCCATCTGGTGTTGGGAGTCCCTTCGCTATTGCTGACATCCTGGGTATCGCGAACTTGGAATCTGTGATGATGAGTAGCTCTCCTTCTGTCCTTTCCGCAGCCTCGCTGATCGCATATATCTCCGCGTCGTTGACGGTAGCCTGGGCTCCCAGATATATCGAATCCATTACTCGCGTGCCACCCTATGGGCTATGGTGAGGCGGCCAAGATCGGCGCCCTCCTACAATATCAGACAGAGATGACCACCGAAGCCGGCATGCCACAGGAAGTCAAAAAGAGCAGGGCCGAAGAGAGAAACCGACTGGGAATGAACTACAGGCCATTACAGAGACTCTGTCGTGCCGTCCTCCCCCTGGCAGGTATATTAGGAGGCAAAGGCCTACGAAACTGGAAATTCAAGATCGGGAAAGCCGACGGACTGGAATACCGCTGGTGTGGGGAAGAATTAGAAACCACGGACCACATACTGGAGAGATGTCGAATATGGCAGACGAAATGGCCGGGAGGCAGACAAGCGCTACTCAGACCAGACAAGCAAGGGGACAAGTAAGGGGACAACCTGGTGGCATTGCTAGAATGGACAGATCTATAAGGGACGGAACTTCTGTAATTTTCCAATGTTGACTTCTAAGTGTTCACTTTTCTATCCTTTTTTTTTTTTCTTCTCATTTATGTACTTAATCTCGCCATAGCCCCCAGGGCGGAATGCGAGTAATGATTAAAAAAAAAAAAATTTATGGGGAATATAGAATATAGTCTTGTTTTCTGTTTTGTGCCCTCAACTTCGTGCCCCTTCTGATACAGCAGTCACCATATGGAGCGCCCCGGTTCCAGTCCCATTACAATCATACCCCGGTCAATGCCCTACTTATGTATCATCACGCGCACCTCGTCTTTTACTCAAATTCCTCCCCGTTTCCACATTCCCCCTTTCATGCAGCGCACGCTGGCACTCGGCTTCCTATGAATGCCATTCAAAGGAATTAGCCTTACTCTCAGATTTTCTACTCGAACCCTACATGTAATAAGGCCTCAAAAAAATTTTTCCTTTTAAAAAAAAAAAAAAAAAAAAAAAAAACATTACTCATACGCCGCCCTATTTATTAGCTATGGCGAGAACCGCATAGAACTTACAGTCTCCTTTACCCTCATCTCGGGCCACATCTGTCGCATCTGCGCGCTCGGCTAATCCATATGGGAAACCATGACCAGCTATGGTATACGGGCCGAGTTCTAGCAGATTGGTAGTCCAAGAGATCTGCAGCCCTGTCTGATAGGACATGATGAGTTGACAGTCAGACATGATAGTGAATCTTGTCAGGGTTCACTTACACGGTCAGTCCGTCGAGTCGGAGGCCAGTTGGACCATGACTGAATCCTAGCATACAAGGGGAGCCATGTGTACTCCATACGTAGCAAACTGATGCACTTAGCCATTGTAGCTCATTAGTTTTGTATGCAATCTCTTGTTGAACGTTTTCTGTACATATTACATGTATAGCTCGGGAAGCCTCGTCCTGTACCAGATACATTATTACTCAATCGAGTCTACATATGTGCTCGAATGTACCTCTCAATTTTACAACAGTCTAGTCTCAAACCACTTCATGGATTCAAAGTTAGAGTAAACGACCATCATTGCGTACTCACAAAAAATATCATAAAGACTGCGTTAAAGTTGGGGAAGCCTGGAAAGCTATATGCTTGGCTTCGAAGCATCAGAATCTTTTATCAAAACCGACTTCGGGCAGCTTGAGATACGGGTCGGACAAGAGTGGAGGGGGCCGGGGATGCTGGACTGCATGTCTCACAAGACCAATGATATGACGTTGCTAGACTAGCACAGCTACTGAACTATACACTGCAGATCTTCTAGGGTCGCATGTTTCACATGGGGCTAGGCGCAAGCTGAACTAGATGTGCTGATCATGCGTGTCTGCACCACTTGTACGCACAGAGCACGCAGAACCCCATACATACAGACCACCAGTCTATGCTATATATTACTGATTTCGGCTACTCTAGAAAAGTATGCAGTTGTCTTGTAGGAACTCTATCTAACTACAGGGGTAAGGTAGTTGCAAGGTCTTCCACGAATCAAATGGTCGACTTCGCGGACTAACGATACTATCTTCCAGTTACTTATGTTACGCATGTCCCTGCTATAGGCCCATAGCCTGTACCTGAGGTTACGTGATCATCCTCCCCCAAAAAAAGGTATGCAATGCCACGCATATCACACTTTATAGCGCGGGTAGAGGCCATGTTTCACCAAGAGTACTGCATTCCACAGTACTGCGAGCAAGGATTCTTTCACCACTCCAATTCCCTCCCATCGGTGAATATCAACAACATATCTACTGGTGGTCTCCAAATCTGGCATCATTGGCGATATCGATTATGAAGTATCATTCTTTAGAGACTTCAGGTCATGCACTAGTACCAGCTGTTCTTGTTGGGCAAATGGAACTTCGTACCATAAAATCAGCAGGCAGAGGAATATATGAACCCTATAAAACAATAAGCTATGGGTTGCTGCATATCGCCGTAAAGCTATTCACGAAGGGAGGAGATAGTAATACCGTTAGGTCTATTGAGCGAGAGGTTACGAGAGTTAGGTATACATGATTGTAGACATATAAGAAAGTGGTGTAACGCAAACTAATAGAAGCACTGGGAAACAACAAGCGCGCGATCGCTAAAAACAGATAAAACGAAATACATATGTGTAACTGCAACATGGGGTCAACGTATATGTGTTTCAACGAACACCAGTCCTCGCATCGTTTATTCAAGTAATGGAGCTAATTTCCAGTATCAGTCATAATCCCAGGTTTATGGCGGGCTAGCTGTTCCAGTATGAGATTCGTGTATGTACACCAGCTTCCACTGGCTTCGCCCATCCCAACGAATTAATTCCTGTTCGAGAACTGCCGGGTTGATATCCCTTATTTTCCTTTATTTATCTTTCTCTCTTATATTATATCAATTATGTCCTTAAACATCGCCATAGCCCTCCGGGCGGCACGCGATTAATGAAATAAAAAAAAAAAAAACAATCCTGTTCGTTCCTAGTACCAGGATTCGGGTATCGCCATCAATGGAGGGGTGTCAGAATTCTCATGTAGGCAATGAATTCGCTACATAACCCATTATTACAGACGAGTGCTTGCTTTTTCGAATCCGGATGTCTACCGTTTGCAGTGTGCACAAGTTTACAATAGGAGGCTCATATGCATATTAGGCGCCAATACACCATGGGGAACACGCACGCATCATGAAACTACTCTAACCTTGGACCAATTCAGAATTTGCCCAGCATTGTTTCCACTCCTTTTTTTTTTTCTTTTTTAACAATATCATTGATCGCATGCCGCCCTAGGAGCTATAGCGATTTTAGGTACAAAAGTGATAACAGGAAAAAGAGTAACAAACGCCGTAGCTACCCACAAACCCCGCTAGTAAGGTGGGTGGGAAACAAGACCCAATACTCCAAACAATAAAACTAAACTAAGATGCGCTGCCCAGCCTCAGCTGTATATTGATTCACTTGATTTTATTCAGTCCGTTTTGATATATTGCATAGTTGGCATGCCAATATATATTTTCAGGTGTTCTTCTGATACTATTTCTATGCAAGATTACTATGAGAATGAATATATTTGGAACAACTCATCGTTTACTTCAAAGATTATGTTGATGCTTGCTTTAATCCTCGTTAAAGATGCATAGAAAAGAAGGTTCTGTGCGTGGGGATAAACAGGCTCTCATTCGCTCAGGTTGGTGGGAAAGTCCGTCTTATTTTTTTTTTTTTTTTTTTTTTTTTTTTTTTCACATAACCCCGCTTGCAGCTGTCCGCCATGACAGGACGGGAACGCGTCGAATTGTGGTGTGCGTGGAGATGTGGTGAAGCACAGTGTCAGGGTGGAAGTGGGTGTCACATGTTAGGTTTTTATTTTTTTTTCCGTAGTTCCGATTCCAGATTAGCAACCGCAAGTACAGTAGGCTGCTTGAAGTACAGGAGTGATTGTCGGCGAGGTCAATCAGGGCCATCCCGGGCAACACCGAGGCCGACAAGGCAGCCAAAATAGCCGTGCATCTACAATATCAGAGCGAATTAGTCACAGAACCCGGCGCCATGCAGGAAGCGAAGGCTGCAAGAGCCAACAGACTTAACCTGAGTTACAAACCACTGACACGCCGAGGCAGACACATCGGCACCCTTGCAGAACTCCTAGGCGGGGAAGGCCTCAGGGCCTGGAGACACAGCATAGGGAAGAGCAACGGACCAGACTGCCGCTAGTGCGGCGAAGAAGAGACCTTCACACACCTCACGGCAGAGTGTCGCAGGAGAACCGAGACATGGCCAGGAGGCAAACGAGACATCGAGAACCCCCCGGAACGGGATCACGACCCGATCATTGAGCTGATGAGACACTTCGAGGAGACACACTGATGGAATTCCTGGACTGGGCGGAGGGGAATTTTCTTACTCTCAGACTTATGTTTACGATTGAACTTACTCTTCTTATTTCCTCTGATTTCAGTTATACATCTATGTACAGTCCCTGAAGCTCGCCATAGCCCTTAGGGCGGCACGCGAGTAATGATATTTAAAAAAAAAAAAAAAAAGAGGTCAATTAAGACATTTGCGGAAATAACTTGGCTTTCTACAGTTGCCAATGCAAGCTGATTGCAGAGCAAGCATGTCTCACGAGTGGCTAAAATCAGGTTGCTGGTAGATAATAGTTTAGATTTGCCAATTGATGATTCGCACTTTCTGCCTGAATGCACACTGACCGTCTGCCCCACTTATGATCGCCTGGTCTCAGCCCGGGTCTTATTCCAAATCCGAACTGTTCATGCAATTGTCCCAAGATACTGGTATGTTTCCGCTTGAGTTTACGGTAGCTTCCGCTTCATCTGAGGCTACTCGCTACCGGCATCAAGTTAGCGCTCAAGTGCAAGGCCGCACATGAGGTCTGCATACATGTGCGCCGGATCCCGGTCAGTGACGTCGTGTGGTAACCGCCCGAAGACATGCTCCTATTGAGAGCATCTGTGCTCGAGTGCAATACGCTTGACTTGACATTGATCTTGCTGCAATCAATTCCTGTGGAAGTGACGCCTCCATTTCACAGAGTCCTTTCATTGGTGTACAGGCGGACCATATTCTTTTTCCTGTGTCAGTTTTCATATCCTGCCGAAAATTTAAACCAAGTCGGATTAGGACCACTGATTTGCTGTCCACCAAGGAGCAATTGATAGACGGTCATGTCCTCAGCCCTCCTACGCATATGCATGCCGATCTATATCCCTGCGTAGCTACCGCAGGAATTGGTTCAGAGGGACTTCCTGTGAGGTGTGTAGGGGCGGCAATCCCAGTGCTATTCGGACGTTATAACCAATAGTTTCATACATTTGAATACGCACTGCGGCACAGTATCATTGCCGTTACAGGATTTCCTCGCTGAGCGTAATTCTAGAGATACTGATAAGTGAAGGATGCTTAGGAGCATCACTGAGATAATTTGTATCCTTTTAGCAACACTATATTGATCGCTTGGATCAGACTCTTCCTTACAGTGTAGTACCTTACACAAGCATAGCTCTCGGTAGGCTTAGCTTAAACCAGTATTTTTGGTCCATTAAAGAAAATGGTCTCATAACTCTGTGGTGTCTCATGAACCAACTTCTACGGTATGCAGTTCTCATGTAAGATGCGTTTGCGCATGTCCTACCAACATGCCTTTACAGAATGTGTCCTAGAGCCTCAGTTATCAGACGTTCATATATACCTGTATTGACCTCTCGCGGGAGTAAGATAATACACTGCGATAAGTGCCTCCGTCAAATGTTTTTTTCTGGGTCCGCTGCAACGAAATTGCAAATCAAAGCATAATTCGGTCAAACTGGTTAGATCTTCCCTTTCTTAAACAACTTCCAATGTTTAAAGTGATAGCAAGAGCAGCTAATCTTGTCCCAGTCTCAATCCCCGCAGAACTCGAAATGAATAACACAGTAATGCAGCACTGGGGTGGAGGACCCCCAGATCACGCCGGCATCTACCCATCTCAATACCTCCTAGGTCAGCGCTTTATGATGCCATTTCCTGGAGGAAGCAAGAATGCTATTGCTGTCAACAGATCCCAAGAGGTCTACATCATCTCACTATACACTATTATTGTTACTGCTATCTTCACTGCCTGGTGGATTCTCATCGCCACTGCAATACCATATGTGCTCCCCAAACACCTCTTGAGGCAAACCTCAGCACATATGTTTACACATTGGGCAATCAATGAGCCCTTCCAAACCGCTGTTCTAATGCTCCAATATTGGTGGAGGCTTCTTGCTTCCTGTCTGGTCAAACGACCTATAAACAACCCTAGCGCTTCTCGAAGCAACTCTGAAGGGATCTCTGACAATCTCACGTTTACTTGGCGAAACTTTGCTATTACTCTTACAATCATATTCCTGGCAGCTGGGACTTATGTAGGAGGGAATGTCGCTGCTATATTACTCCCCAACAAGTTCATTTTAGGCCACGCTGCCCCGGCAAATCCGTATACGTTATATTACCCACTCTCGTTCTCGGAGCTGTGGCACTCTACAGCAATTTTTGGGTTTTTTTTCGAATTACACTGATCACTCCGATGGCGCTGCATTTCGTGCACTGGGAATTGTGGACAGTGGAAGATCCCGTCAGCTACTCAGCAATACTGTGAAATTTGAGATAATTCCGTCACAGCCTCCAAGTGACAGGGCAAATGAGGACAGCTACACCATGAAATACAGCATTTCTGTTACAGGCTATGACATGGGTTTGCAGCTTGCACCTGACCTTACTGTCGAGCTAGATGGAAAATGCAAATTTATGTATGAATGGAATGTCAATGTCGACACGAGTGGAGAAGACCGTGAGCGGCGAAATGTGAAATTGGTGCAGTGGACCCTATGGCCAAATGATGGCATTTACCGAGAGCTCGTGGTCAATTCGACATGGAAGATTACGTTTCCAGGTGTTGAAGTACTGAGCCCGGAACCTCTTGGAGATGGGGAGGGCAATTCAAGCACTTACCAATTTGCCCTGGTGCCAGTATTGTGGGGCATATATGCAAGTGGCTCTGGTAAGGACCCTTGGTACCACCGAGATCCTCCGCAGCCTATCCCACTGGGGCCACCGGCGCTGCTTTGCTGGGAGAACCAAACATGGAGCTACAAGGAGTGGGTAGGCACGTTGGTGGATATTCAAAACAATAAGATTCCTAACCTTCAGCTTCCCAATGCGACAATTACAGTTCTGAAGTCTCATTTTGGTATGGATCGTAAGATATTTGATGCGAAGCATTTTGGCCCCTCGCCATTGGGAAAGCTTGCAGCAGCAGTCGCCCCTTTGACTCTAGCTTCAATGCGGACGATGGGTACTCTTTGGGAAGTGAATTTAGATGCCTGCAGTGCGGCTGCAGACATGCAAAGACTTGTATATGGAGCATATATTATGACTAGGGATGTCTTCAGAAATACAGCAATAGATTACGGACTGTGGATGGACTCATCTAGTTTTACAGACGAAACCAAAAATAATGCTTCTTGGAATAAACTCCGGGCAGAAGATGGGCAGCCCTTGCCAGGCGCTGGTGATTTTGTCATTTACACAGATCAGGCAACAGCATTCAGGTTTGAAACTTTGGTAGCACTTCCGGTAGTATTAGTGTTTTCATGGCTATTGGTGCCAGCATGCCGCTGGCTTCTGCAGCGTAAGGAAAGAAAGAAGCCAGCGGACATTGAGGGGACACATCCACTGTTGGAAAAGGAGGTGCAGTAGACAGGAGATCATTTCTGTTAACTTTAATTTTTTCCGTCATCACATATCTGTTCTGGCAAAGGGGGCAACGAGGGGGCTTTCAACGTTATTTCCTTACTCTCATACGTACCTAACCTCGCCATAGCCTGTAGGGCGGCACGCGAGTAGATGATATTAAAAAAAAAAAAAAAAAAATAGGGGGGGGGGCAGCGGTGTGAGTACCAATTTGATGTCCGGTGGTAGGAAGTGCCGCCGTGGACTATTCCTAGTGAGGAGAGATGGGTAGCGTCAGGGATTTGACGAAGGCAGTGACAGGGGCTTAGCGGCAAGGGTTATAGGAAAGGGAAGCACGGTAGTCACCGGGAGATGCGAATAGTAACATTGGACGTGGTTTTCTGCTATTCAACTTAGCTGTAACTCTTTTTGCCTGTTTTCTTTTACTTTTGATCAGATAATGCATCTTATCAAACGGCTCTAAGGATCTTTTAGCTTTAATTCAGCCAATGTGAATGTAGAGTGGTGGGCCTTATATGTAATTAAGTGTTCCTTTGCCCTGCCCGGGTATAAGCGCTGCTGCCATAGGCTGGGTACTTGTACGCGTGGAGGACACGAAATAAAAAAGGAGCATCCAGGCTGTAGGGGAGTGGGTGCCAGAGTCGCGGGCTCACGGCTCCCACAATCGTATTAGTGTTAAGTACATTGAGCGGTACATAGCGCCGTGGCGTCTACAGCGGCGGGAGGTACCATCCAGGCGCCCACGTCGGTTTCCTTGCCGACAACAGGTAACACCGACGCTGTCGGCTATTCTATTGCGTTGTTTAAATCTGGAGAAAGAAGAAAGATAGTTAATGCAGGGAAGGTTGTGGATTATGATTCTAACAAAGATGCAAGGAACAAAATTGATATTCTCAAAGCAAACTATGCATTAGTAGTATAGGAAATCTACTGGCGTATGATAGGCACATAGTGTCCACTACGGCCTTTGAATGGATCGGGCCGGTGAAAACTGGCAAAGCGAACGTACGACCAAATGCCAGTGCGGGTGCGAAAGAAGAGAAGAAATTGTTCATTGAATAAACTTCAGAAAACAGAAGGTCTATGTACATATGATATCGGTGAGACGCCTCACGTGCTGTCCTTATCTCCACGTGCTTTCAGTGCTAAGCTTGCACTATGCTATACTTCCACTCCGTCGTCGACCCCACGTCCGAGCCCGCCCCCCCCTGACCCTCCCATAGAGCGGCGCCATGGCGACCTCAACCTCAACTTCAGCGAGGGCAAACTGCATCGAATCATAGCGATACAATAGAAAAAAGACGGAGAAAGAGCAAATTAAATTGATAAAGCCACGCATTTTAGAACGAACAAAAAGACCTCGTCGCTACCCTACCCAAGATGTCAAGTCCGACCGGATAAGTTGACCCTCCCACAATGACTTCCGAAACCTCTCCATAGCCCCTAGGGGGGCATGCGAGTAATGATATTATTATGAAAAAAAAAAAAAAAAAAAAAAAGACTTTTGAAAACACAAGAAACTCACAACGTTGTAGGAGAGTAACAGAGGGGTGAATTACAAGGAAATGGTCCAAAGCTGCTGGTTTCCACATCATTTGCATCATTTTCCATCCCCCCTTTGAAAAAAAGCGGATTATCAGACAAGCGAGCAAGCAAGCAAACGAACAAGCGAATAAGCAAACGGTCTAATACCAATGACATCCATACTGTAGAGGAAACCAATTTGATAGTTAGGCAGTAATTACCTAATAGTAGCTCAGTGCAAAGCATTTGTATTTTTCCACCAGCCTGAGGATCATTCGCAATAAATAACATATGCTTGTATCTAACACAACGTTATGTGGCAGATGTAGGCTAAAACCTTGGTACATCGTTTACATAATGAAAACGTCGACAAGTTCTCAGACAAGTGTTTGCACTAACAATTCCTAGCAACTGTTATTAATAACCCTATTTTCCAATCCTAGGTAAGTAGTATCCCAACCCTTGCATGGCCACTATTTGAGTATTACTAAATAGAATTATAGACCATGGCTGACAATGATACTATAGTCAGAAGATTGAGAGATATTATAAGGTAGAAAGATATATATACCTTACAACATAGTAATATCATAGAAAGATAGCTCTGTTACTGTATAGTTGTAGGATAATACTATACATCGTGTGAAAAAAAGTGCTTATATTTAGGAAATGGCTATATATAATAAATATATGTAGTATTCATATATAAGTACTTACCTATTGTTGCTCTCTTGAAAATAATTCAATAGCAGAAACGAATACCATTTAAAGATAAATATGTAGGAAATTGTTTATAATTTTTTTTTTTTTTTTTTTTTTTTTTGTCATTACTCGCATACCGCCTTGTAGGCTATGGCGAAAATTGTTTATAAAGCTCAAATAGTTGATGTTTACAAATAGCAAAGCTCCATAAACATTTGTACCAAAAAAACTATATACAATTTTTAAAAATATAATATATAGTCGCAATTAATGAACACTCCATAATAAATACTTATGTCTGTCATGACCTAGTGCCTGCATCGCTGCACGCAGGGTAATGCAACAGCTGCCGGCTACTGCCCGGTCGCTGAACTCCCATGATAAGCTTTCTGCTGGCCACCAAACTCCCAAGATGAAAGCCGGTTACTGATCTATTAGATGCGAAAAGTCTGCTCTCGCTGTGCATTCTTGGTGCCCATCATGTATATAAGGGCCCAATCTGGCCATCTTGTAGTTAGTTCTTTCCTTCCTCATCTGTTGTCTTGTCAATCAATGATCCGTCTGGCCTGAACCCATGACACTTCTGAACTCTTGAACTGTGATGCCTCCAAAATCGCTAGAACTTGCTAGAACATATCTCTTGGTTGTATAGACTGCTCGTCTGTAATAATATACATCCGGTAACAGAAATTTAATACATTTTAGTATCAAACTGTATACCAATCATTTTGTCATATATATTCGTATTGGTGTATAGTATTGAATCCGTCCTCGGCAGGTAAATATGGAAGAAAAAAAGGATGACGATACTTCAGATACATTAATAGAACAACCACTGGCATATCTCCAACTGTTGCAGAGGTTCCAATTATTTTTCAGATAGTCGACTCATAACTCGATCCAGTTGTTAGAAGACTAATGGGTGAATTAAACAGAAAGATCCCAGAAGAGTACTAAGCCAACGGGTCATCATACGCTCCAATATTATTCACATGTTGTGCTTCCTATTCCACTGCCTCCTCAACGTTCTCGTCCTCTTGTAAATTAGCCTCCTAGGTATTGGACTTGAATTTATCAGGGATACCATATATAATGAAGTCAAAAGAAATATTCTTTGCTGATGCTTCAGTTTCTTCTAGTATAAGGGTAATTGTGTCTTGATTTAGCTGTATCTGAGTAGGCCTATTGTCATCGATCTCATGACTCGATTCTTCATCTATGCTTGCTTCACTTGATGAAAAGCTAAAAGAGTTCAAAAAGAGTATATTGTCTGTATTTCTATCTTTGTTACACAATAGTATATTACTATTAGAGCATATAGGCAGAGTCTGAGAGTCATTGGTTAGTGCTGGATCTTCTGCTTCTATAAAAGTTAGACTGAGTGATGGAGATTCTAGGGTCACTGCTCTTTTCATGCCTGAATCAAGCCCTATCTCATGGCAGTTAGTATACTAGATTCCTACATCCATGGAGCAGAAAACGGCAATGTGCTCATCACTTCTTTGTTTAAGAGCCGGTGGAAGAATGAGCTTCCAAGCACTCCTTGTACGTAATAAGTCTGTCTCTGGCATTTCAGCATAGATGATGATTCATCAAGGATAGTGGAGCAACAAGAGAGTTCATAAAGAAGTGGTAGCTTGTAGAGGGCAATGATAGGAGCAGAGGGTTTGAGACTGGGAGAGGAGCATCTTTCAAAGGTGCAAGGGTTAGTGATATCTTGGCATACCGTAATGCTCAAGGTGGACGTCTAAACCCGCCAAAGCCGGGTAAAGCAGCACGCATACTGGTTGCTGCAGTAACTAACTACTCTACAAGCCATTACCCATTGTACAGGCTATTAATCACTGCGCAAGCTTTCACTATTAAATTTTTGTGTGTACACTCCACATCAACCTCTTAATAACTCTGCAATAATATTATAATGAATAAAGAAAGAGAGCATGCGCATTCCGGCCTCCGTGACCACTTCATCTTGATAGGGTAGAATTGCGCCGATTTTGGGTGCCTATCCGCCCTCTTATTCCCCGCCGGCCCTTGTGTCCTTTGACCCAGATCACTGCTACATCCATCCCTCCTCGGGCGACTCTACTCTCCCATGCTTCTCTGACTCGATGCGCTGCCCTTCCAGGCGTTGGGTGACCCTCAGCTAGGGCCCTGAGTTTCTGGATGGCCACTTTGGAGTCCGTGATTTTGAGCAACGTCTCGTCCCCCTCCTCCAGCGCCTCCAGCGCCTTCGCCATGGCCACCAGCTCTGCGTCATTCACTGTGGCTCTGGCACCTAGATGGAAGGAGTGGTTGGGCCTCCCTAGCCACAGGCCCGCCCCCTTTCTCTCTGCGATCCTGCTCCCATCAGTGTACACAGCCCTCCACCCCTCATCCGTCTCGCTCAATCCTTCTCTCCCAGTAATGCCTTCCGGATTCTCTGTCCAGTGTGGTGAGTACTGCTAGGCATAGTGGATCTCGTCATCCCATGTCTCCTCTCAAATATGTCGTGTCCTCCTCCTCGTTCAGGAGGTTTTCCCCCCGAAGTCTCACCGACCTGGCCTCCACTCGGGTCCTCTCACCTTCTATGAATGTCGGTGTCGATTCCTGTTACGGAGTCTACGATGATGTAGCTAAAGTGAGGTTGTAACTTAGGATAACGCTTGCAGCTTCCCTTTTTTTTTTTTTTTTTTTTTTTTTGATCACGTAACCCCGCATACAAGCTCTCAGCCTATGGCAGGACCCCTTTATTACCCGGAGGCAGGTCTGTGACACCGGATTGAGGGCCGGATCACCCATGCTACTTAGCTATCTACACGACTTCACCGCGGCTGCAGATGAACAACTGCAGATAGACCGTGGACCAAGCACAATAATGGGTTCTTAATCAGTCTCCATTGCATCCTCTCCAGCCCTACCCACCTGCTTTCCTTTGTCTTTTCCTTCCCCTATCCCACTCATACGCATCCCATCTGTACTTCTTACCTCCGATGCGTAGAGTCTCTGGTATTTGACTAGTCCTACCTGCCCCCTCCAGGTAAACAACAACAGAACTAGTCACCTTTCCCTCCCTCCTCCCTTGCTTCAACAACCCTCTAGCCTCAGCGATTTTTGTGCCCAGTTCATTATCCGCCTCCAACCACTTCTGAACATTCCCCAGTCTCTTGGTCACTGCTATCCCATGAACTACTATTTCTGAAGTCACAGGTCGTAGTTCCGGTTTATTTGGTAAAAGGGGTTTGCTCTTTGTAGTAGAAGTAGCCCTAGAGATGGTGGTCTTTCCTTGGCATAGGTAAGTGGGTCTCTGTTCTTAACGTTAGGTGGGGTGGAAGGGTCTGGCCTAATCTTTGGGGGAGCTGTGGAGGTTTGGGCAGCCGCTTCTACATATGAGGGTCGCTCTGTTCTTTTTTTTTTTTTTTTATATATCATTACTCGCGTGCCGCCTTTGAGGCTATGGCGATCGCTCTGTTTGCATATCCATATTACGCATAGGTGGAGTAGACATGTTTGGTTTGGTAGAGTCTGGCTCAACTCCATAGTACTTTTTGCGAATAGAACTTGTAATTCTTAAGGTGCAGATGCGCCAGCTCATGTCTCTCCTCAAGATCTATTCTTTCTGCCACTGCTATCTCATACAAAAGATTGTGTGCCACATCTAAGACAAAAGCTGGCGATATCTTACCTCGCCATAGCTTTACAGGCGGCATGCGAGTAATGATATAAGAAAAAAAAAAAAAATGGCGATACCTTTTGAAGTTGGGCTGCCCATTCCTTGGCTGAGGAGTTGAAATTCAGTGGTAGGTGAGCATGTGGCAGTATTGATTGGTTTGCTAGTGGCGGTGGTGGTGGTGTAGGTGCTGGTAGCTGTGGAGTAACCGGTACGAACCGATTTCCTTGGTGGCCACCCCTTGAGCCTCTATGGAAGCTTATGTTATGTGTTTGACCGATCAGTGATAGTGAGTAGGTAGATGTGGGTAAGTCATGTCGCATGCGGAGGGGACGTATCGCATGTGGCCGATGTAGCAAAAACAATCTTTTGGGATAAAAATTAGATCAACAGAGTCAGCATACTAAAAGCTATTAATCCAAGTAAAATTAGTGAGTAATCCTGTTGTGGTTGCGAAGTTGCCTCAAAAGCTGGTTCTGTGGAGGTTGTCGTCAGTGCAGCTTGACTATCTCTGGAGGACAGAAAGCCCTCCAGCTCCCCGCGCATGCCCACCACATATTCTATTGCTTATGCTATCTATACTTAACAATCGATGTCAACGCTTAACAATCAATAACATCTTGGTAGTAGAGGCTGTACACAATAAGTCTACACATAGTCTTGCCACTCGGTGGCGCATAGTGAGCAGCACGAGCCAAGCCAGCTCTTTTTTTTTTTTTTTTTTTTTTTTTTTGTATCACGTGACCCCGCATGCAGCTGTTCGCCAAGGCAGGGCACTTGAGCCAGCTCAAGTCCGAGCCCATGCAAGCTGGCTCGAGCTCAAGACAGCCAAGATTACGGTAGTGTTTCTCTTGACAGCTCGCTAAGATGCTCAGCCAGCGCAGGGTTTCATAAACTGTAGATACTGTGGGAGGGGTCGGACGGAAGTTCTGAGGAGGGGAATCGGAACACACAATAGCAAAGAGCTAGAGATAACCGCGAGGCACAAAGACAAAGACCGGTTCACTGTATTGAATAGGACTATGAAACACTGCAAGACGGACAGAAGAACCACCCAGTTATACAGTGACCACCCTCGACGATGATGATGATGATAGAAAGCCTCCTTCTCCCCGTCCTTATATACCCATCACCCTCTGGCCCCCTCCCCCTTGTGGTAATTGCCGCTCCTCAGTCCCTCAGGGCCCTCCTTCCTTCTCGGGTAGTCTCATCCAGGACGTCATGGTCCCCCTTTCCCCCTTGGGTAGTCTCATCTAGGCCTTACTGGTCCCCCCTTCCATCTTGAGTTATCATCCACCGTTGCATCATCAAGCACCAAGATTCCCACAGTATCTAATATGGTAATTAGTGAGCGGCACGAGCCGAGCCTGCTTGAGCCAGCTCGAGCCCGAGCCTGCGCGCGCGAGCTAGCTCGAGCTTAAGACAGCTAAGATTACACTAGTATGATCCTTGACAGCTCGCTAAAATGCTCAGTCAGTGGAAGGTTTCATAAACTGTAAATACCTAAGATGGTAATATATTAGAGACTCGGAGCTCATTTCAAGCTGCTAACAGCTCCTATAAATATCAAAAGTAGTTCAATTATATAGACCTATATCAAGTCTTTTATATTCAATATCTCCAAGGTCTCTAGAAGGTAAGTTGCGCATTTTAAGAGTGTATATATAGGCCTCTCTATTCTCTCTATCCTCTTGAAAATCTTTTCTCTTTACTACTACCGAATATCGAGACTCATACTATGCTTCGAGACTACACTTTAAGATTCTTGTTCCTTATACTACATTAGCAATTTATCAATATGACAACCAATTCTATATCAATTCATGAAGCCTTTCTTGCCAGCCCAGCTGGCTATATTCAGCATACTGTTTTGAACTCTCATCATATGAAATAAAAAAAAACAAAAAAAAAAAAAAAAAAGAACTCTCATCATCATAGTTACCTGTATAAAAGATGTATGATTTTGCAGCGAAAAATATTAGACAATAAGTACGAAACTTTATGTATGCATTGTTCCAAGACTTGGCAAGTCAAAAGCTGTACTCGGGGGCCAGGGTTAGTCTTCAGATGCATACAAGCTGCATAACTGGGAGTCTTGCAGATGCCCCATAGCAACGCAACATGACATGGATAATCGAACAAAAGTCTTCAGAACTTTTATATGGGATTTACATACAAAAACTTCTATCATGAAAATAATAAGGTGTCGCAGCCCCACAAGCAGCAATAATAGCTCAGAGTCTATCTGGCATACTCCTAACTAATGACAGAAACCTCTCCTTCGTTATTTTTTCCCATTCCTCTTATAGCTTTTCCTTCAGTACCTCTCCGTCCTTAATCCGACAGCAGATTTGCATCGTCACGTAGTGTAATAATTCTAAGATGCTTACCTCATGTAGTCTCTCTGTTCCAGAACTTGCTCGGACTGCCAAAATGAGCTTTTCGGGTTCCTCGTAGTTTCAGTGCTGCTGTAACTTATGCGCGTACCGGTAATATAGCTCTGTTGACACTACTGTGGTTCACCACTTTCCCGGACACCCCACTTTCCCGGACACATTTACCACCAGAACTGCGCAAACTTCGCACTCAATATCTCAACAACCACAACAGCATTTGTGAATGCACTTTGTGTAGCTATTAGACACAGTGTAATTCTTGCTATCTAGCACTTTTTCTTCATCAAAAATTGTGGCTGCAAAGGGATTATGGCTTGTCGCTTTTTTGTTGGAAGGCTTGGCATTTATTTGTATGGGATCTCCATACAAATGTCACCACCCCCGAATTCTGCATGCTACACCTGCAATCAATTCATGAAAAAAACTCAGACACTCACATTCAATAGCATCACTCCATCAGAAACTATGAACAACGTAGTTAGGTAATAACTGTAGTGGTTGTGAAATTATTCACAATATTCATATTTCCCATAGAAACCATTTGTATGAGAACAACGCCCAAAAGTAGATAGTTGTACACCAACTCTGCAATTCAACAAATGAAAGTAAACTAAATGCAGCACCTTACTATACCTCTTCAGGTGATTCTTGACATATACTATCATAGCTATTGTAATTAGCGTTGAAGAGTAGGACTACATTCGAGTCTGATGAACATTTTGTATGGAGATCCCATAGAAATAAATGCCAAGCCTTCCAACGGAAATGCGACAAGTCATAATCCCTTTGCACCCCCAATTTTTGATGAAGAAAAGGTGCTGGATAGCAAGAATTACACTTTATCTAATAGCTACACAAAGTGCATTCACAAATGCTGTTGTGGTTGTTGAGATATTGAGTGCAAAAGTTGCGCAGTTTTGGTGGTAAATGTGTCCGGGAAAGTGGGGTGTCCGGGAAAGTGGTGAACCACAGTAAGTTAGCGACACGTCTAAATTACAGTTAATTTGTGTTGTTGTCCACATCGCGTTACCTAGAGGAAGCTTGGCAATGCAGTGCATAGCGCTTCTGAAGACTTACCCTTGACCCCGAGTACAACAACCACACCCATGTTGCTTCACCATTTTCGGAAGTGACAACTGAGGAAAATACTCACCTTTCAGAACTTGTGGCGTCCACTAGCAACGCCACAGAATTGAAGCGACGAATACTCGTTACCAGCATTTAGTGATGCAGGTGGGGGCGGTGTTGGCAGACCGTGCGACAGGTCTGTGTTCAGGTGTGGTGAGATGCAATATCGAGTCGTAGAACTGTATAATTCCAATTAAATCCTTTCTACCAAGTAGAAAGTGCATATGCGAATTGCTGGCCGTATGTCATGGAGGATGATGCTTTTGCTCATACAGCGAGGCAAACACAATGGTTCCGGAATTGGTACAATATGCAGTCTTTGACATGGGCACCTTCATCTCCAGATCTCAATCCTATTGAGGCTATTTGAGGAATAATGAAGAAGAGACTGAACAAGTGATCTCCTAGGCCTCTTGGAGAACAACTTGTTGCTAGAATACTGGAAGAGTGGGATAATATCACTGGTGAAGAGATATTAGAGTTGATAGATTCTATGCCTCAACGAATGCAAGCTGTAATCATAGCAAATGGTGGACATACACAATACTAATGCAATGTTGATATTATTCTCATGTTCAGTGAGTCAAATGCATTCAAGTTGTTCAATATTGCATCTTACACACTTGAATACAGACCTCTCGCACGGTCTGCCAACACCGCCCCCACCTGCATCACTAAATGTAACGAGTACCATTTAACATGATAGTTCCAACAAAGTGAGCTAAACCAGAGAGCTTTTCCGAAACAGAGTATCGTGAACTCCTTTGCCGCTTTCTTATCTCAACAAATTCACCAATCAAACTAGCAGAAAAGGCATCATTTCTAGAGCTCCTCCAATATTGTGACCCCAAAGCTCAGAAAATCTCAGCTCGTACTATATAGAAACTCTATAACAAAACTCATGAAGGTGTCATTCAACTTTTTAGACAGAAATACTGAATTTAGCGGATAGCGGTGAGGAGGATAAAGCTGTAGAATAGTTTGGATTAGTTATCAATATCATGTAATCAAGGCTCGCCAGCTCGAGCCCACCTTCTATTTGATGAGCTCGGCTCGAGCCGAGCTCACTTACCCACGAGCTGGCTCGAGCTCACCCTCCACCCAGCTCGGCTCGAGCTAGCTCGTGCCGCTCACTATATGGCAACATGAGATTAACTTAACCGTATTGCAGGGCCCTTTCAAGTGGCAGCATGAGTTCCATTTGCCAGAATTGCAGGTCTCCTTCGACGGCACGAGATGTGGCAGACGGAACTCAGTGCAACAGGTATGGCAGGCCCCTTTCGATGTCGCGCAATGTAGCAACATGAGCTCAATTCACAGGTATGGCGGGTCTCTTTTTTTTTTTTTTTTTTTTTTTTTATTTCATTACTCGCGTGCCGCCCTGTGGGCTATGGCGAGGTTAGACATCGGGCATCCGATGGTTGCGACGGAAGCAGACACTTGACGAAGAAGGCAAGACGGCTAGCTCCATAGTCTTATACACGAAGACAAAGGTGGAGCCCGGAAAGGTCAGGCTTGGCGGGAAATGGTTGAAGTCGGAGGTGTACGAGCCAGACAGGAAAAGGGTTTAGACGGGCTCGACACCATGCGTCAGACATCCCTCCCTTGTTTCAGACACTCTCTTGTACCTAGTTGGATAGTTAGGCAGTTTACTTATACCTCGCCATAGCCTTTTAGGCGGCATGCGAGTAATGAAAGAAAAAAAAAAAAAAAAAAAAATATGGCGAGGTTATTTTAGGTACATGTATGAGAAAGTGAAGAAAGAAAGGAAAATTGAAAGGAAGTGAGATCATTCCTGTCCTGCCCATTCCAGTATCTCCGCGATGTTTGTCTCCTTATCCGGTTGCCTTAGTCCTCCCGCTCCGTCCCTTATCTTTCTCCTCCATGTCTGACAATCGTTGGTTATGTGGGTTAGGTTCTCTGGTGCTCTCCCGCACCATCTGCATTCTGGGGAGTCGGTCTTTCCTATGGCATATCTCCACCGGCGGGTCTCTTTCAAACTCTTTTTTTTTTTTTTTTTTAATCTCATTAATCGCTTGCCGCCCTATGGGCTATGGCGATGTCTTAGATACATAATCAGTGATAAACCAGTTTAAACATGACAAAGATAACAAAGTAAGTGGAAATATAAGTAACCGATGTCTCCTTACTCCCCCAGCATCTCTATCAACTTCTTCAGTGGGTCTTCCTCCCCCTCCCCCTTGCCCCGGGGGGGCCTCCTGACGTGCTCTTCCCCCCCAGGCCACCTCCGTCTCCACACCCTACACTCGCCTAGTACATGTCTCGTTGTCTCCTCCTTCTCCCCGCACCATCTGCATTCGGGACCGTCCCCTTCCCCTAGATGCCACCTCCACGCACGTAATCCCTTCCCCCTAACAATCCCGCCAATCTTCCGGTCATATGTCCAAGCCTCTCCAACGGTCTGTATGACAGTCCCAGCCGGCTCCTCTCCCTGGCTCTCTCTCTCCTGCCCCCTTGTCTCAGTCCCGCTTCCGTTATCAACTCTGGTTCATTCTCTAGCACCGTGCCCACTCTAGCCGCCTCGTCCGCTGCCTCGTTTCCGGGGATGCCCTTGTGACCTTTGACCCACATCACGGACGTGTCCCGGTCGCCTCGGTCTACCCTTCTCTCCCACGCCTCCCGAAGCCGGTTTGTTACCCCATCCTGTGTTGGGTTTCCCCGGGATATATCTGCCATCCTCTTAATCGCATACTTCGAGTCAGTCATGATTAACAGCTCCCCTTCTACCCTGTCCATCGCCTCGCTAATCGCGATTAGTTCCGCGTCATTCACCGTGGCATACTGGCCCAAATAAACCGAAGTCTGATTGCCTCCCTGGTGCATCCCCGCTCCTGCTCTGTCACTCCTTATGCTCCCGTCCGTGTAGACGGGAGTCCAACCTTCATCCGTCACATCGTCTATGTGTCTCATCCATTCTGCCTGTTCTGCGTCCCGTTGTAGAGTCGGTAAAGTTGCCAACGGTAGCTCCCTGCCGTGCGCCAGTGAGCCTCGTAGGTACACCGCCTCGTCCTCTGCCTCTCTGAGTCGCTACTCCGGAAACCTCAATGCCCTCGCCTCCACTCGCGTTGCCTCCCATCTAACGAACGTCTCTGCAGACTCCAGGTTGGCCAGCCCTTCTACCACGTCACACCTGGTTCCCCAGGGGGCGTTTGTGATCCCTCGCGCCACCGTGTACTGCCACTTCTCCAGCTCTCTCATCTTCTCTCGCGGTGCTCTATGCGCATAGTCGTGCCACGCCCATGCCCCCCATGTGGCGATGTTAGGTGCGATACTGGTATATAGCTTTCTCCGCTTTGCCGGCCAATGTAGGGGGGAGTCTTCCAGTTTCCAAAGCCCAACTGGTATTTACTGTGCTTTTTTTAGGCTCTGTAAGGCTAGCACGGCCTTGTGACCATTTCTGGCCCCCCTGCGCGATTTTCATACTGTGGGATTGCTCCACTGCGCTGTCCACAGGCCCAACAACTGTACGAAGGTTGCAGGTTAGGGCAGTCGTTTCACTTGAACCAACTCAGGGCACCACCCAAGTGAGTACGATACTCTCCCTGCCATAGGCTTGTCACATCGTTTGCACCTTAAGCACCTTCGCTAAGCCCGCGACTTCGGATGAAGCCACTCCGACCGCTGGCACCGACGTAAGCATCCGACCTCTCGGACCGTTGGACTCCCCACAAGTCCAACGCCACGGCTCGCTCTGTATTTAGTAAAGCTTCCCGTTCCACACAAGGGTCAAGCCTGGGGAGTGTCTATTGGAGCTTATCAGGCTCTAATCTCACAACCCTTTACGTGCTGGGACCCTCAATGCAGCTACTACGTCTCGCCCCGGGCCCTAACAGCTTCAGATGGCGGTGATGGCGCGGATCTGTCCTAACTGCCAGTCCTACCCAAGACTAACCAAAGACCCAGTGATGGCCGTGGGAACTCCACTTCGCTCGCCATGTAGGCATCTTTCAAAGTCGCAAGATGTATGAGCCTGAGCTGAATCTGACAGCTACTGTACTAGTAGGGCCCTTTCAACAGCACGAGAATGGCAGAATGGTTTCAATTTAACAGGTATGGCAGCCCTTCCTCTGCAGCGCGAGATATGGAAGACTCAATCTACGGGAATGCGGTACAGCGGTGTGGCATGGAGGGGTGGTGAAAGTGTACGGCTTTTTTTTTTTTTTTTTTTTTTTATTCACGTAACCCCGCATACAGGCTACCAGCCTATGGCAGGGACCCATATACCCGGGCCAGGTTTGAGACAACTAACTACGGAATCTACATACACCCTTGAGCACCCAGTGCCCTCCGTCCCCCGGTCCCCGGCTACCCCAGATCGAGGCAGGCAAACCAGTACTCGACCGGGTCACCTTCCACGCCTTCTTGCTTCCATCCTTTCTCCTCTAGGTCCTTCCAGGACTGCCAGGTGATATGTGCCCCATTTTTGTTCTTCCTCTGGGGCCGCTCCAGTTCTGTGCATCTGAACACCACATGCTCAGCACTCCATGCATCACCACATGTGCATTGTACCTCCTCGCCACTGACCATCCTCCTCCACATAGCTCCGCCTTTTCCAGTCCGCAGCCAAGTGTAATTTGTGAGTGCTCTCCTGCCCCACTTCACGAATTTGCCCTTCCCAAACCCTGCACGCTCCCTCTCCTCTTTTCTTTTTCGAACTAACTCTTGACGCAGCCCACCCTCAGTGGCCTGCCCATCATACCTCATGCCCTTGGCCCCCTCTTTGGCCAACTCATCCGCCTTCTCATTGCCTTCTATCCCCACGTGGGCCTTGACCCATGCCAGCTTCACTGCATCCGCCTTCCTCAGCCTCCGCCGCCTCTCTGCAATCAGCTCTATCACCCGCGCTAGGTCTGCGGTTCTTGCCTTGCCAGTTTTTCCTGCTTTCTGGACTGCACTGATAGCTGCCTGAGAATCTGCGAGTAGTAGTACTTTTGCACTGCCATCAACTGCTTCAAGGGCACCCCTCATTCCTGAGACCTCACCGTCCCACACAGTTGCCTTTGTGCCTACCCACCGGGACCCCTCTGACTCACCTGCTACCACCTGCCTCCAGCACCATCCGCCACCAACACCGCCTTCCTCACTGCGGCTGCCGTCTGTAAAAATAGCCACCGAGTCACCCTTAGCCTCATTGATGGCCTTTTCCCATTTGGCTGGGGCGTCTTCCTTGCACAACTTGAGGTCAATGACCTCAATGCCTGTCTGTGGTAGGTGTACATCTCGCCCCCAGGACACTCTCTCCTCCTCATTGACCTCGAGAGTGCTGGCAATCTTTCCAGCTACTGACTCAAACCCATCATTTTTGTCTGCAGCATAACTCAAGCTAAAGTCTCTCCAGTCCCTCCCCCTTTCACCCTCTCTGTCTGGGTCTGGGGCTACCATTCCAGTGAAGCTTTCCGGCCATAAATCTCCAACTCCTGTAGGGTCCCTCACTGATCTTAGTGCATATCTTGCTTGGCCTTGATCGAGAATCGTCGTTACACTCTCTACTCCAGCAATGGCCTCGACCTTTACTCTCGCTGCCCCTCGGACTGCACCAGTGCATTTGCGAAGTGCTTGATACTGCAACTTCTCAAATTCCTCTCTCCACTGCTTCTGGCCTCTCCACCCAATTTCGGACCCCCAAAGGGCCACTGCCCTTACCATGCCTGTATAAGCCTTTCTCCATGAGATAGGACTCATACCCCATTGAGAGTTGCCTAGCCCAGACAGCGCGCCCATGAGTTTCCTGGCTTTCTCGATCCGGTTTTTCCAGTGGAGGTCGAAATCAAGAGTGCTATCACAAATCACCCCTAGCCACTTGCACCTCTCAACATCTGCCCCTCTCTTCGCCTTCTTACCCATGACTAGGACCTCCTCCTTTGAGGTCTCCAGTGGTAGATTGTGAGCTTCAGCAACCTCCCTGAGTACTCCTGCAATTCTCTCCCCAATTCTCCTCATATCCTTTCCTCCTTCCCAATCCAGAATGACACAGTTCATATCATCTACAAATGAGGGCAGCTCCACTTCACAGTCTCTCACTGTTGTAGCTACCTTTGTTTCCATCTCTTCTAGAATTGGTGCCATGTATATGAGGAACACAACTGGGGATAAAGGCGAGCCCTGCGGCACACCTACATTCGATCTGCCATTGCCCCTCACCTGTCCATCCCATTCCACCTCAAACTCTCGCTCCCGGAAGAAGGTTTCTAACCAGGGCAACCATTTCTCAGCTTTAGAACCCTGTACTCGGTGCTTGACCATATCCCAACGTGTGTTCCCAAAGCCTCCCTTGACATCCTCCATAATCCACACTGCCCCACCGCCACGTGCCAGGGCTCTCTGGCTCTTCACAACTGCCCGAAATAAGGCATCAATTGCAGACCTTCCTCTCACTCCTCCAAACTGCCCATGGTGGAATAGTCCAGCTTCTTGCAAGTCATCAGCAACCACCTTCTCCATCAGTTTTCCCACACAATTGATGAGTTGAATAGGCCTCCAGCTCTTTGCTTGCGTAAGATCCCTGCCAGACTTCGGGATCATGATCACCTTGCTGAATTGCCAATCCTTCGGCATCCTGGCTGCAGCCAGCTCAGCAGCCAGCTCCTTCATTAACTGCCCTCCTAGCACTGTTTTATTGACCAGCTTGATGAATCTATAGCTGATGCCATCAGGCCCTGGAGCTGAACGGCTCGAGGTGCCTGCAAGTGCCTTGCATAGCCTCTCAGTCAGCTTTTTTACATTGGAGGTCCATTCGTCTGTCAGGCTCTGCAGGCCCGAGTTCACTGGTAGGTCCAATGTTGTCAGGGAAATTGATGCCGCCTGTAAATTCGACGCCGCCAGCGAATTCGACACTACTGGTGAATTCGGCACTGCCGGCGAATTCGATACCGCCGGCAAATTTGGATTTGACATTGCCGGTGAATTTGATACTGCCAGTGAAGTTAATGCCGCTGGCGAGGTTGACACTGCTGGCGGATCCGACGTCGCCTGATATTTGAAGTTTCTCTGTACCAGGCCTCTCACCTTCTCCTCGTCTGTCCTCCATATATCACCATTGTCACCTACAAGGTCACCCATTTTTCCTCTTAACTTCCAAGGGTCCTTTGCTACTCGGATCACATCCCATGGGTCCTTAGAGCTGTTTTCCTCTGTAAACTGTTCCCAGCACTCCTTTTTCTTTCGTCTTATGATATACTTGAGGGTCTTAACCCGCTCTTTCCACCGTAGGAGTCTGGCTCTCTCCCATGCTTTGGCTCCCTGTCCCTTCCCCCCTCGGCCCTCCTTCCTCACTGCCTTCGCTGCCTCTTCTACCTCCTTATCCCACCACAACTTACTTCTTGATGATGCACGTATCTCCCTCTTCAGACTCTCTCGAAGCTTGCAGGTCTTCTCATATGCAGTCCCTCCTTCAAGGCTTCGGTACCACTCCCATTGTTCTGAAGCCTTCTTTTGCATGATTTCTTGGATTAAATCTTCTGCCTTATCCCAATCCACTCCTCTTCTTATTGCAGTTTTGCCTTGGTTGCTACTGCCCTTTCTGTAGTGTGGGGTTTGAATTGTTTGGGTCACTCTACCACCTACGTAGATGACATCCTCAATGTCATCTTCTCTGATAACTCTCCTCACCTTATTTCCTTGTTCAGCCTCTCCCTCCTGTATCGCAATTCCCTCCCTGACAATATGTGCCCATTCAACCCATGCTGCTTCACTCGCTGTATGTGCTATAAACTGTTGGCCAACCTCTGCTTGGCTCCATACTTCATGCACTCCTACTGCCCCCTTTGCAGTCAAAAGGGCTGTTGCATTTCTTACAGCCTGCTGGAGGGCGTCCTCCACCTTTGCAGTCTGGTATCCTGTGAATTGGCACCAGTCTGTGGCCCCTTCCACATCGAATTGCCTGCCTCCAGTGATCACTGTAAACCTCTTTTCCCACTCCTTTACTGGGCGAAACAGCCCCACAAACCCTTCGCTTTCCATTCTAGATATCAATCTGCCTGCCTCTTTCTTTCCTTTTCCTTTATCTTGCCCCATAATTCTTCTGCTGCCAAACTCCTGTAGATGATGTTGGCCTCTGGTCGTTAAGGCAGCGTGTTGTTTGGTGCTTGCAAGCGTCCCGTTAGTGCGGCTCTCGGTTGCAAACGGCGCGTTGTATTTCTTTGTTGCAGTGTCTCCTGTGCTGCTTTAATATACTTGGCGTAAAGAAGGAGTAGAACAATGGATTCTGATCACTTCCACTGCTCTCCCACCTCTGCCAAACGCTGTGGCTCAATCCCGTAGAAAAGGCCGAAATACTTGCTCGGGCGGTCCCGAGCTTCACGTTGATGTAATTTTCGATGCGGGGCACCCCTCAGTTGCGGCGTCGCGACCAAGTGGTAGAATCGGTGTTGGAAAGAAAGGTGAAAGTGTACGGCGATGCGGTGGAGCAGTGTGGCATGGAGGGGTTTTTTTTTTTCATTTTTTTCATATATATCATTACTCGCGTGCCGCCCTAGGGACTATGGCCAGATTAGGTAAAAATAGTGATAAGGAAGATTAAGGAAATTATATCCGTCGTCCATAACACGTAATAAAGGAAATAAATAATAAAATAAGAAATACGTAATAATAGATGGCTATAGTCCCGCCCATTCCAGTATCTCTACCAACAAGTCCTTGTCCTTGTTCTTGGGTGGCTGAATTAGGCCTGCCATCCCTCCTGGCCATTTTCTTTTCCATGACCTGCACCTGTTGAGCACGTGTGTGGTGGATTCCTCCTCTTCCCCGCACCACCGGCATTCCGGGCTGTCGGCTTTTTTTTTTTTTTTTTTTTTTTTATTTTATTACTCGCGTGCCGCCTTGTAGGCTATGGCGAGGGTTTAGATACATGCAAGACAGTAACCGAATCGTAACTCGCAGATAAAACCATAAAATGAGAATGAACGTGTAATAAATCCTCCGTCTACTCCGCCGCCCAGTCCATCACCTCCGCCAACGTTATCTCTCCCCCCTCCTCGTCTCTTGACAGCTCCCTTAATCCCTCCTCTCCTCTCGGTAGTCTCTTCCTCCACGCTTCACACCCTCTCATGATGTGCTCAAAATTTTCATAGTCTCTTCCGCACCACCTGCATTCGGGAGAGGTCTCCTTCCCTATCTGGTATCTCCACTGCCGTAGTCCCTTGTTTCCCAGAATTCCCGCCAGCGTGGATACCCTTCTCCTGCTCCCCAAATACTCCAGTGGTCTATACGACAACTTTAATCTCTTCCCCTCCTCGGCTCTCCACTCTTTGACCTGTTGTCTAATCCCTGCCTCCGTCACCGTCTCATCCTGATATTGCATTGCAGTGGCATCTTTCGCCGCCATGTCTGCCCTAGTGTTACCTCTGACTCCTTTATGCGATTTCACCCACATCACCGCTAGGTCATCTTCCCCCCGGGCAATCCTCTCCTCCCACCGCCTCCTCACGAAGTTAGCAGGCCTCTCTGGTGTCAAGTCTCCTCTCGCTATCCTCTGTAATTTCGCTATGGTGACTCTGGAATCCGTGATGACCAGCAACTCCCCCTCTCCCTCGGCTTTGCCGATTGTGTGTTGCCACTTTCTCAGCCCGGCATGGAGGGGTGGTAAAAGGGCACCTGTATATATCGCGATAGCTAAGAATGAATAAACAATTCTATACCAAATTGAGAACACATGAGGATGTGTAAACAGAGTTAACAACGCGGTACTACAGCCTCAGTACGCCCCCAAGGAGCCCATAGAGTAAGTTGCGTCTCCAACGAGCCCAATCATGTCAACAGCGTGCTTAACGAGATCCACCAGGTTACGTGTGTTACCAACGAAACTCACCAGGTGACCTGCGTTATCAACGAGACTCACGAGGTAACCTGCGTTCCCAACGAGAGTTACCAGGTAACCTGCGTTACGAAAAGGTCACCTGCGTTACCAACGAGGCCTATTGGTGTAACGGGATATTGTATAGTGAGCCGGGTAAATAGCGCCACGCTAAGATGACCTCTGACAAGCATTTCGGGATGTCGGTACAATGTATGCGGGGTTTTTTTTTTTTTTTTTTAAACCACGTGACCACGCGTGCAGCTGTTCGCCATGGCAGGAAAACTACAGGGGTAAGGTTGTTGCCAGGTCTTCAACGATTCAAATCGTTGGACTAATGATAATATTTTCAAGTTATTTATGCCACGCATGTCCCTGCCATAGGCCCGTAACCTGTACGTGGGAGTTACGTGATTATCCCCCCCCCAAAAAAAAGTATGCAATGCCACGTATATTATACTTCATGGCGAGGGTACAGACCATGTTTCACAAAGAATACTGCATTTCACAGTACTGCTGTGATGACGGCTCAACAGCATCCTCTGTTTCGCACGGGTACCGGTATCTAGAGCTGGCGGAACGAAGCCTCAAGGGCGGCCTCAATGATCAAATGTCAAGGAAAGGGTCTTCAATTGTCTTGTCTGTGCGTGTCCATATCTGTCCTGCTTCCTTATCTATGTCTGTTGCTGCTGCTTGCTTCTACAGTCCTATCTACATACAATTTATAGATCACCTTCACCTTCCAACTGAGCCTATCCATCCACATCTCGCTTCTTAAACATAATTCTCTTCCTCATCCCATGCATGTGTCATCAAGTGGCCCTACCAATGAGTACCACTCCGGCCCGCATTTGGCCTTATACTTTCCATTGGTATCGTGGTTACCACCACACTGCGAGCAAGGATTCTTTCACCACTCCACCCATCTGTGAATATCAACAACATCTACTGGTGGTCTCCAAATCTGGCATCATTTGCGATATCGATTGTCAAGTATCATTCTTTAGAGACTTCAGGGCATGCACTAGTACTAGCTGTCCTAGTTGAGCGAATGGAGCTTCGTACCATAAAATCAGCCGGCAGAGGAATATATGAACACTATAAAAACAAGAAGCTATGGGTTGCTGAATATCACTGTAAAAGCTATTCACGAAGGGAGGAGATAGTGATACCGTTAAGTCTATTGAGCGAGATGTTACGAGAGATAGGTATATATGATTGTAGACATACAAAAACGTGGTGTAACACAAACAAATATAAGCACTGGGAGACAACAAGCGCGAGATCCACTATGAGAGATTCGTTCATGTATACCAGCTTTCTGCTAGCTTCGCCAAGTTCCAAACAAATTAATTCCTGTTCGTTCCCAGTGCCAGGTCCAAAGAACCACTGGTTGCAGTAGTTGGCTATGTTTTCAAACCGCATATATTGACAGAGCCAGGAATAAGACAAGAATACAAAGCATCCAGAGCTGCCGAAAGGAACCAAGCCGGACTGAACTACCGCCCACTCCAAAAGGTCGACAAACGCCAATATCTGGCCACATTGGCAGGGATATTGGGCAATAAGGGACTGAAGGAATGGAGATTCAGGATTGGAAAGGCCACCTCCCTGGAGTGCGGATGGTGCGGCGAAGCGCCGGAGACCTGGGATCACATAAAGAGTAGCTGCTCGGCATGGAACAGGAAAACCGCAAGAGGAGCAGACGTGATAAGACAGTTAGATAAGGACACAAACATGGCGGAAATATTGGAATGGGCGGGGAGGAATAGGACGGTTCAATTTTTCTTTACTCTTTCATTATCATTTTTCCATCATACCACTGTAACTAAACATCGCCATAGCCCATAGGGCGGCATGCGATTAATGAAATAAAAAAAAAAAAAAAAAAAAAAAAAGAAAGCCGCATATATCTGTACGAGTACAAGGGAAAAGAAAAGGAAAAATGAGCCCACTAACATTCTCAAGTCCAGGGTTCGCGTATCGCCACCAATGGAGAGATTTCAGAATTCTTTAATGACTTGGCTACATAACCCCACTATTCCAGACGAAGGCTTGCTTTTCGAATCCGGATGTCTTCCTTCTGCTGTGTAGGAGGCTCATATGCATATGAGCCGCCAATAAACCATGGGGAACGCGCGTGCACCATGAAACTACTCTAACCTTGGACCAATTCAGAATTTGCCCAGCGTGGGTTTCCACTTCGATTGATTTGTTGTAGCAGAATTCTCCAAGGACAGAGACTCCATGCTGCTGTTTAGGAAACCAATGCAAACCCTGTTATCATCGGAGATGGATATATTATGCTTCACCCCATCTTGACGCACACCACAATTCGACGCAATTTCCCACAAAAGCTGGCCGAGGGTATACCTCAACCACTAGAGCAGAATTATGTAAGTGCTATTTAGAGACACTCAATAAATACTTGTTCTTCATGTTTAGCACCTCTGCTTGCTTAGAGAATGCATTCATTATGGTACAGCGAGAGTTGCAATGATGTCTTGGCATCTATTTGTACGGGATTCTCATACAGTATTCCACCAGGCTGAACATACTACTCTTCTTTGGCACTATTACACCAATGGCCATACTCTTGTATTTAAAGAGCCTCACCTGGCTGTATATTGATCCACTTGATTTTATTCAGTCGATTTTGATATATTGCATAGTTGGCATGCCAATATATATTTTCACGTGCTCTTTTGATACAATTCCTACGCAATATTTCTATAAGAATGAAAATATTTGGAACAACTCATCGTTTACTTCAAGGACTATGTTGATGCTTGCCTTAAGCCTCGTAAAGGGCCCTGCCATGGCGAACAGCTACAAGCGGGGTCACGTGAAATTTAAAAAAAAAAAAAAAAAAAAGCCTCGTAAAGATGCATAGAAAAGTAGGTTCTGTGCGTGGGGATATACAGGCTCTCATTCGCTCAGTTTTGGTGGGAAAGTCCGTCTTATTTTGTTTTTTTTGTTGGACATAACCCCGCTTGCAGCCGTTCGCCATGATAGGCGGGAAAGTGCATCGAATTGTGGTGTGCGTGGAGCTGTGGTGAGTACAGTGTCAGGGTGTAAGTGGGTATTACATGTTAGGTTTTTATTTTCCTTAGTTCCGATTCCAGATTAGCAACCGCAAGTACAGTAGGCTGCTCGGAGTACAGGACTGGTTGTCGACGAGGTCAATTAAGACATTTGCGGAAATAAATTACTCATAACATAACGAGAAACCTTTTCAATGCCAGCAAAAAAGGCAGACTCTTGTTCAATGCCAGCAATGTTTTTAATTTAGCAACTAAGTGTCTTAAGTATGATGGCATCCATAATAAACCTACTCCGTGATACCATTAATAGTGGTTATCAGCTTTGCGTTACATTCCGTTCCGTTTGATAACCCCTGTCAACCCGCTAAGCCCAAATGAGAGGAGGGTCGCTGATGTCCCCCGTGTAAGCTACGTTACCGTCACCCCGCATATCGGAGAGAGCCAAAATCGAACAGGTGGTCACGACAGCAATCGAGACTCATGCCATATCTATGCTACTTAATTCAGATACCAGAGGGGGTAGCAGAGCGTGGAGTAACAGCTTGTGAACTTGCTGTGATTGTAGCAGACGTTTGCTGGCTCATGATGGTAGAAACTGGAGAGCTTTCATGCGTAGATTGGGGATGCTCATGAAGTGGTAGACACGTGTTTATGCATATGCATCCATGTGTTGCTGATTTAGGTAAAGACCAGTCAAAGGCCCCTGTAGTCAGCTAAAAAACCAGGCGCATCTCCTTGGCGTTACCCAAAGTTACGCAAGGTTATGGTCGTAACGCGACGATTTGGCTACGTGATCATGATTACGTTGCGTAACGAAGATCGGCTGTCTCACGTTACAAAATCAGCCAATCAGAGCATTTGCTTATGACATGTAACCCCACGTAACAGTTACGTGACGCAAAGCTGATAACCGCTATTAAAATTTCATAACTGAATCTTATTCCAGATTAGACAATAAGATTTAAACTCTCTCAGTTGAAGAATCAAATACATGTAAATGGAGAAAGAAGTATCTATATTAGAAGATAATTGTGAAATATATATATTTTATGCATTTGAAATGTTAGTTTAGAAGGGATAGCATCTATTAGTTGCAGTTGATAGTACTGAAAACGCGTCAATTAAGGTGGACGCGCTTTTCTAACTAGAATAGTCTACGGGACCATTGTACCAGGCACTTTGTTGCTAAATAAAAAACATTGCTGGCATTAAACAGGAGTCTGTGCGTTTTTGCTGGCATTGAAAAGGTTTACTCCGGAAATAACTTGACTTTCTACAGGTTGCCAACACAAGCTGATTGCTGCGCAAGCATGTCTAACGAGTAGCTAAAATCAGGTTGTTGGCAGATATTAGAGAGGATGCGATGGCAACTGGTTCTATTTGCAGGAGCCCTGAGCTAGCAGGGGTCAGAAGCCAGACAGACTGGCTGTAAAAAATGCGTTTCTTCAGTTGCGGAAAAATCCCACTGTACATACATACAAACTCGCAGAAAAATTCACAATGCACGAACGTACGGCCACACGAGAACTCTACATCCCCATAGCTACAGGTCTGGAGAATTCGCCGGCGTTTTTGCCATCAGGATGTTTACTTCGTAAATGCTCAGACAGCATTGTGAATATGAATGTGTGCATAAATGCAAATTGGCATGCAAAACAGTGCATATGATGAAAAGAAATATACCATTTTCACGTATAGAGCCAGACAGTACCCCCTTGTCAACAGTGTTAAAGGGCCCTAGTAAAATCGCATCCTGAAATCACAGAGCCAGCTCTATATTTTGCCCGCTTTGCAATCTTGAGCTTGGTCGGAAGATTTGGACTAAGGCCAGCTTTAAATCGCATCCTCTCTATTGGTTTAGATTTCCATCTGATTGATTTCGCACTTTCTGCCTGAATGTACACTGACCGTCTGCCCCACTTATGATCGCCTAGTCTCAGCCTGGGCCTCAATTCAAATCCGAGCTGGTCATGCAATTGTCCCAAGATACTGGTAGCCTCGGCTTGTCTAAGGGTGTTTCCACCTGAGTTTACGGTAGCTTCCGCTTCATCTGAGGCTACTCGCTACCGGCATCAAGTTACCGCTCAAGTGGAAGGCCGCGCACGAGGTCTGCATACATGTGCGTCGGATCCCGGTCAGTGACGTTGTGTGGTAACCGCCCGAAGACATGCTTCTATTGATAGCATCTGTACTCGAGTGCAATGTGCTTTAATCTTGCTGCAATCAATTCCCTTTAGAAACGACGCCTCCACTTCACAGAGTTCTTCTATTGGTGTCAATCAGTGTATAGTACAGGCGGACCATATGCTTTTTCCTCTGTGTCAGTTTTCATATCCTATCGAGAAGTTAACTAAGTCAGGATTAGGTACGCCGATTTGCCGTCCACTAAGAAGCAATTGAGTTCGCAGCATGCATGGCGTTGCAGGTGGCCTGCGAAGTTACTAGCGCCATGGTAGATGTCATGTCTTCAGCCCTCCTATGCATATGGATGCCGATCTATATCCTCTCCAGCTACCGCAGGAATAGGTTCAAAGGGACCCCCTGTAAGGGGTGCGGGAGAGGTGATCCCAGTGCTATTCGCACCTTACAGCCAATGGTTTCATACATTTTGATACACACTGTGGCACAGTATCATTGCCGTTACCGAATTTCCTCGCTGAAAGTAATTCTAGAGACGCTGATAACTGAAAGATCCTTAGGAGCATCACTAAGATGATTCCTATCCTTTTAGCAAGACTATTGATTGACTGGATCGGACACTGGTAGTAATACAGTATAGCTCTCGACGGGCCTAGCTAAACCAGCATTGTTGGTCCATCAAAGAAAAAGGCCTCATAACTCCGTGGTGTCTCATGAACCAACTTCTACGGTATGCAGATCTCATGTAAGATACATCTTCATCAGCCCCTGCCTCTGCGCACGTCCTACCAACATGCTTTTATAGAATGTCTCCTAGAGCCTCAGTCTATATAACCTCTGGCGGGAGTAAGATAAAACGCTGTGGTAAGCACCGTAGGTCGAAAATTTTTCTCTGGGTCGGCTGCAACGAAACTCTCCATAATAATATCAAAGAATAAGTTGGTGAAACTGGTTGGATCTTCCCTTTCTTAAAGCAATTCCGATATGTATAGTAATGGCAAGAGTAGCTAATCTTGTCCCAGTCTCAATCTCCGCAAACCTCAAAATGAACAACGTAGCACAGCAACACTGGGGTGGGGGACCCCCAGACGCTGCCGGCATCTACCCATCCCAATGCCTCCTAGGTCAGCGCTTCATGATGCCATTCCCTGGTGGCAGCAAGAATGCTATTGCTGTCGACAAAGCCCATGAAGTCTACATCATCTCACTATACACCATTATTGTGACCGCAATCTTTGCCGCCTGGTGGATCCTTATCGCTACTGCAATACCACATGTGCTTCCCAGCCACCTTTTGACCCAAACATCAGCACATGTGTTTAAACATTGGGCAATCAATGAACCCTTACAAACGGCTATTATAATGCTCCAGAATTGGTGGAAGCTTCTTGCTTCCTGTCTGTTCAAACAACCTGTAAACAACCATAGCGTACCGGGAAGCATCTCCAAAGGCATCTCTGACAATCCCACATTTGCTTGGCAAGACTTTACTATTACTCTTACAATCATGTTGCTGGCCGCTGGGACCTATATAGGGGGTAACGTCGCTGCTATATTACTTCCCAACAAGTTCATTCTCGGCCACGCGGCCCCAGCAAATCCGTACACGTTATATTATCCACGCCCGATACCCAAGTGGGATGTTGTACCCAATGGGATATTAGCAAATTATGCTGATCATGCAAGTTTTTCTGCATTGCGTGCACTCGGAATGGTCGATAGTGGAACGTCCCGTGAGCTACTCAACACTACTGTGAAAGTTGAGAAAATCCCATCACAACCACCAAGTGATTGGCCACATGACGACAGCTACACTATCAAATATATCATTTCTGTGACGGGCTATGACATGGGTTTGCAGCATGCACCTGACCTTACTGTCGAGCTACAGGGAGAATGCAAATTTATGTATGAGTGGAATGTCACTGTTCATAAGAACGAAGCCCGTTTTGTAGAGGGGGTGGAGTGGGCTCTATGGCCAAATGATACTATTTGGGAACCTCAAACGGTCCATTTAGTTACCCGCTATTCATTTCCAGATGTTATAGTGCAGGACCCGCAATTTCGTGACCAGGCGAAGGAAAGGCCAAACACCTCCCAATTTGTTATGCTACCAATGTTGTGGGGCATATCGACGACCGGCAATAGCACTGACCCTTGGTACCACGGCGATGACTTTTACCCTGTCAGACCGGGGCCTCCGGTGCTGCAATGCTGGGAGAACCAAATATGGACCCACCAGGAATGGACAGGGACATTCACGGACATTCAGAACAACGGGGTTCCTAATCTCCATCTTCCCAATGCCATAATTACGATGTTGAAGACTCATTTTAGTAAGCACGAAGCCGAGATCAGAATTATTGGCGCTCCACCACTGGCAAAGCTCGCAGAGATGGTCACCCCTTTCACCCTAGCTTCAACGCGGACGATGGGTACTGACTATTCAGTGAATTTAGAAGGATGCAGCGCAGAGGCAGACATGCAAAGACTTGCATATGGAGCATATATTATGACTAGGGATCTCTTCAGAAATACAGCACTAGATTACGGATTGTGGAAAGACTCACCTAGGCTTACAGACGACACTAAAAATAATGCTTCCTTGAATGTACTGCGGATGGAGGATGGGCAGCCCCTGCCAGGTGCTGGTGATTTTGTTATTTATACGGATCGGGCAACAGCATTCAGGTTTGAAACCTTGGTAGCACTTCCGGCGGTATTAGTGTTTTCATGGCTATTGGTGCCTGTATGCAACTGGCTTGTGCGATGCAAGGATAGAAAGAAGCCGACGGAGTTTGGTGGAGACATGTCAACCGCTGGCAAGGGAGGCACAGTTGTAACCATGTAAGCATCAATATGTTGTCCGGTGGTGGGAGGAGGTACCGCCATGGCATTTGTAGTGAAGTCGAGATGGATAGTGTCAGGGCATTGGCGTACGACTGTGACAGAGGTTATAGCAGGCAAAGGTTATGGGCAGGGGAAGTACAGAGAGGACTAGGAGATGTAAGTAGTAACGTTTGACATAGTTTTCTGCCATTCAAAGTTAGCTGTACCTCTTTTTGCCTGTTTTCTTTTACTTTTGATCAGATAACATGTGTCATCGGGAAACCGCTCTAAGGATCTTTTGACTGTAATTCCGCCAATGTGAATGTAGCGTATGTACTATAGCGCGGTTGGCCTTCTACCAGCATGTAATCAAGTGTTTCTTAGCCTCACCCGAGTATACTAGCCCAAAAAAAGTATCCGGACAGGGGATCAATACATATTATGCGCTATGCAGTATTTGGCATAACCTAGCATATTTTTGTATGCTCGGCTGTTGAAGTGCGAAGTAGTGTCCGATTTTATTATGTCAGAAATATCCGCACAGCGGACATAATGAAAAAAGGACAGCTGACATAATGAATTTGGGACTTGCAACACCAACAGTCCTATACCTACGTATGAGGACAAGGCAAACAGATATAAGTCCTTAAATGGCACTGCAGGCAACTACGATAAATACAGGTTCAGGCATTATAATGATCAAAACTTACTATTCTGATAGATCCTAAGATTTCGAGACCGCTCTTCAGCGCTTTTCTAGAAGCATTTTCAAGGCTATTCCGAGAGCTATTCCAGAGGCTGTTCCAGAGACCATTGAAATACTGTTCAAGAGGCTGTTCGAGCTCAACAGCCTCCGAAACAGCCTTCAAAACGGCCTCCAAAACGGCCTGCGAAGTAGCCGCCGGAACAACCTCCGGAATGATCTCTGGAACAGCCTTTGAACAGCCTCTGAACAGCCTCCAAACAGCCTGCGGAACACCCTCTTAAACAGCTGTTCGAACAGCTGCTCGCAGCATGTCAACAGCTACTCAAACAGCCTCCGGAACCGCAAAAAGCTTCCGGAAAACCCTCTGGAACAGGCTATAGAAGAACAGGCTATAGAAGAGCACTGCAATAGCAGTGCAAACAAGTAGTAGTGACCTACCCCTACCAGTGGCAGTACTCTCATCTGCGCTTTATCACAACTTCAGCTGATGCATATGTGAAACTCTCAAAATTGTTCTCAATGATGTCAAGCCCCCGTCAAAGGGAGCGCGCCTGTACATAGAGTTCTACGATGACCCCAACCTAATCAAGGCGAGCGGGTTGAGCCCAGGCGCCCCTCCCCCGAGTTGGGTGACGCCACCACCACTACCGTCACCACCACCACCAAGGCTGGGGCTAAGCCCCATTACGTGCATAGACATCCAACCGGCGGAGAACACCAGCCAGACACAGACAACACCCCCGACCAAGAAAAGGAAAGGGAAACAGCCGACAGCTCAAGTACCCTACGAAATCAAGAGACGGCTGGATTCAAAAGAGGCAGAGAAAATTGCTACCTCGCCTTCGGTCGGGACCCCGGCGACACCCACGGGCAACACCCCCGTCGCCACCACCTCCTCAACGAAGTCTCCGTCCCCGACACCGACGCTGACACCCTCAACCCTGACACCGACACCGAGACCCCCGACACCGACACCAGATCCCACTCCAAGAAAGAGACCCAAGACCTCCGCACCCTCACCAAACACCGACGCCACCACATCGACATTCGGCGTCGTAGTACATGGAATCGCACTGAGGAAAGACTTGGGGAAGGTGCGGAAGTGGCTGGAGTCCGGGAACACAAGACTAGGCAAGACCGTTGGGATAAGGTGGCTGAGACGAAAGACCGTGCTGATAGAGGAAGGCAAGAAGACCAGCTCGGTCGTGGTGTACTTGGAGGCAGCTACGGACATAGACAGAGTCAGACTTGGCGGGAAATGGTTGAGGACCACTCAATACGAGCCGGACAGGCGGAGGAGATAGGCTGTATTGACCAGTGCATATACTCTACCCGCACCATGCACGAGTATCGTGGGCACCACATGTACTTAGTTTAGGGATAGTGACTGTATTTCTTTTCTTCTAATAAACACCTCGCCATAGCCTTTAGGGCGGCCTGCGAGTATTGATATATAAAAAAAAAAAAAAAAAATCAATGATGTCAGTGCATGTTGTTTTCAGCATCTTCATTATTTCAGTATCTTCATTATTTTAGTTATTGTTCTTATTGATGTAAACTTGCTTGGGCTATTTGGTATGCAAATACCTCAATGTAGGTACAATGGGCGTTCTTTTCCGGGGAGTTATTTGGGCACCTAAGTACTGTCTTTTACCACAAAGCGACGTGCAGCACTTCCCGATGCACGTTTTACACCAAAACTGAGCACGCGCGACAAGATATATCTCAACCACCAGAACAGAATTTTGTATGCGCTTTTCAGGGGAAATAAATAAAGGGCTATTCTTCACCTTTAATACCTCTACTTGCTCTGAAAAGACATTATGATTGATTAAACGGCACTATGAGTTTTGCATTGATGTCTTGGCATGCATTTATACGGAATTTCCCTACAAAGGGCACTGGAGGGTAGGATGCACTACTTCCCTTCAACGCTCACCATAATGGCTATAGAATTGTCGCTAGAGAGTCACCCCAATAGGTCTCTTGATAACTAGTGATTTGATTGGCTTGATGTTGTTTAATGCCTAGTTCATACATCAAATTGCCATTTCTGGTAGTTTTCCTATACAATTATTGCATACAATTTCTATGAGAATATGAATTTTGTGAATAACTCCACCACTTCTTCAGAAATTTTCTTGGTGCACTTCTCTCATCTTTGAATAAGGTAAAATATTGAATTTCAAGTGTCCTACTGTTTTTATCAAATTTAATTCAGGTGCGATAAATGGAATTCAATACTAGTGGTATTAGAGCGAAAAATATGTCAAGCCAAAGCCAAGCAGTAGTGTGAAATTCATGGAATCAGAAGCCCCTTCAAAACATCATTTCTGTAGAAGCTAAGATGCGGAATATGAAGATCAGTCCTTCATTTAACCCCTCCACAAGCTGGATGCCAAATTTTATTCTGGTGGTTGAGATATATGTTGTCGCGCGCAGTCAGTTTTGGTGTAAAACGTGCGTTGGGATGTGGTGTACTCGGGGGTAGGGGAAAATACTCAGAAGCGCTATGCATGCATAATATGCGCCACCTGACCGGGGGTCAAAAGTGAAGTAGGTTGACTTTTTGTCGAAAAGTCTTCAGAACAATTGTATGGGTTTTACACACAAAAATACGACACACGTAATTTTAACTGCATACAAGTCAATAAATTGTTGCATAATTATCACCCAACAGCCATAACAGCAAAGCTAATCTGGCGCACTTCTAACTAATGATAGGACCTGTTCTTTTGTTATTTTATCCCACTCTTCCTGAGGTTTTCCACCTTGTTTGTGCATTCATCGCGTACAATAATAATTCTGACATGCTGAACTTGAGTAGTTTCTCGATTGTGAATCTCATGACTGAACTTTTCATTTTGATATTGTATGCAGGCTTCAGCAGGTGATTCGAGGCTGTGACTGGGAAATGGAGTTCTGTAAGTTGGTTGAAAAACAAAGAATTAAAGCGTGTTACTCTGTGAAGCGTGTAGGAAACTACAGAAAATACGTGTAGAATAACAAGTATTACATAACCAACAGGTCAACTCTATCCTAGCAACGATCCCTGTCACATTGTATGCGCTTCTGAAGACTTACCCTTACCCCCGAGTACGTCGCGTTGTGGTGAATTACAGTATGAGAATATTTGTAGCTTACAGTACTAAGTATGATAATTGAGTCTTTACTTGGACCTTTTTTGCCTGCCGTCATTGTATATACTACCCTGTTGTATTTGTTGGAAACCACGGCTAAGGTGCACCGCAGTAATGTCCGGTCTCGGTACTAGTACAATACCTAGACAAAATTGTACGCCACCCCCCTCGCTATGCAATAATAGGAAAAGCGCATATGCACTGCATTGACCTCCACGATGCAATAAGATCGTAGATCAAGCCCTCATAACCAGAATACTATGATCAAGAAAATAACATCAAACTTAACTCCAATACATATACAAACTTCTAGGTAAATATTTTCACTGCAATATGAAATAATCCATGTCGGCCAGGGGTGGTGGCAGACTCATACTAGCCGAAAAAATAAGTATCCGGACAGGGGGTAAATGCATATTATGTGCTATGCAGTATTTGGCATAAACTAGCATATTTTCGTATGCTTGGCTATGACACTCAGTGTGGATAGTGTCCAATTTTATTATGTCAGAAGTATCCGGACAGCTGACATAACGAATTTGGGACTTGCAACACCAACAGTCCTATACCTACGTATGAGGACAAGGCAAATAGATGTAGGTCCTTTACTAGGAATATGAAAATGGCACTACAGGTAACTACGAATAAGTACAGGTTCAGGCATTATAATGGTCAAAACTTACTATTCTGATAGTCTGACTACTATTCTGATAGATCCTAAGATTTCGAGACTGCTCTTCAGGGCTTTTCTAGAGACCATTAAAATACTGTTTAAGAGGCTGTTCGAGCTCAAACAACCTCCGAAACAACCTCCGAAACAGCGCCCGAAACAGCCTCCCGAAACGGCCTGGAAAGTAGCCTCCGGAACGACCTCCGGTACGACCTCCAGAACAGCCTCTGAACAGCCTCCGGAACACCTTCTTAAGCAGCTGCTCGAACAGCTGCTCGTAGCATGTCAACAGCTACTCAAACAGCATCCGGAATAGCCTCCGGAACAGCTTCCGGAACAGCCTCCGGAACAGCCTCTAGAACAGCCTCCGCAAAAACTTCCAGAAAAGCCTCTGGAACGGGCTACAGAAGAGCACTACAATAGCAGTGAAAACAAGCAGTAGTGACCTACCTCCAGTTGCAGTACTCTCATCTGCACTTCATTACAACTTCAGATTTGTAGCTGATGCATATGTGAAGCTCTCAAAACTCCTTTCTCAATGATGTTGATTTCAGCTATTTGGTATGCGAATACCCCAATGTAGGCCACAATGGCTGTTGTTTTCCAGGGGGGTTATTTTAGCATCTACAAGAATATTAGTATCTTACTTAGTACGATAATTGGGCCTTTACCCGGACTTTTTTTGCCTGCCGTCCTAGTATATATTACCTTGTTCTTGTATTTATTCTGCTGCTGTATGATAGGGGGTCTCCAGAATTGCGGAGAAGACCCAAATTCATTATGTCAGCTGTCCGGATTTCATTAGGTCAGCTGTCCGGATACTTCTGACATAATAAAAATTGGACGCTATCATGAAATTTGGACTGGTCAAAGGAGCCAACCATACAAAAATTTGCTAGTTTATACCAAAAACTGCATAGCGCATAATATGCATTGGTCGCCTGTCCGGATACTTATTTTTTCGGCTAGTATAGCAACCCGCCCTGAGCGGGGATGCTCTTACTAGTAGAGGTTGACCGCAACCATAGGGCGGGCGGTCGGGGGATGCACATATGCAAGCGATATGCGACAGCCGGACCCGCGTAGCATTCGCATAAATAAATGATATAAGTGCTATATGAGCTACGTAGGGGACTAGCTTGGCGGGAAATGGTTGAGGATTAGCCCATACGAACCGGACAGACGACGGAAGTGAAGGACGGTTCTTTGTATGGACACCCGCACTAGGTATAAGCACCGCGGGCACTACTTGTATCTAGTTATCAGTTCTTTCTCTTTCTAATAATAAATACCTCGCCATAGCCCATAGGGCGGCATGCGAGTAATGAAATAAAAAAAAAAAAAAAAAAAAAAAAAAAAAAAAAAAAAAAAATTGCGGAAATGAATGCGGAAATGACAGAGTGGGGGCCATGAGGTGGGCCCTTGTACCATGCACTTAGCTATCGTGGTTTATTGTCTTTATATGCAACTTCGTGTCATGTATTTATTTGTGTAGTTATATGAGTCTGGAAGCGTCGTTTTGTATTTGTGAGATCATCAAGCAATTCAGTCTCATTGCGTGCCTTACTATCACCCTTATATTTACTACAGTATTTATTCTGCTGCTGTATGAAAGGGTATCTCCAGGATTACGGAGAAGACCCAGATTCATTGTCAGCTACCCGGATTTCATTAGGTCAGCTGTCCGGATACTTCTGACATAATAAAAATTGGACGCTGTCATGAAATTTGGACTGGTCTCAGGGAGCCAGCCATACAAAAATATGCTGGTTTATAGCAAATACTGCATAGCGCATAATATGCGTTGATCCCCTGTCCGGATACTTACATATTTTTTCGGAGACAAAAGTGTACTAGTACTAGCCGAAAAGATAAGTATCCGGACAGGGGATAAATGCATATTATGTGCTGTGCAGAATTTGGTGTAAACTGGCATATGTTCGTTAATCAGCGACAACCACTTCGACAGGACGAGCGCTCGGAAGCCACTCCGCAACCACAGCGTCCCCCCCAGCGAAACCTACATAGATCGAAAGCTCTCAGTGCGCTGAGTCTTTAGATCTAATTTTTATTACAAAAAACCCAACTCCTCAAGTTTCCCCCTTGGGGGTTAAGTTTTGAGGAAATTTTCAGCTCCTTACTCCGTTGCCAGCACACCACCATCCCTGACTTCTTGGCATTCCCACCATGGATCCGACCAATAGATTCATGGCATTGGGCAGCCCAGCACCAAAAAACATGCCCGTAGGTGCCAAAACAACTCTGGCCAAGAGTACCCGTCTCGAGGCCCCACTGTACAAGTCTATCGGAGATCGGCTCGGCGGAGTCAATATGTCCGATATGCTTGATGCCGTGGGGGATGTCATCGAACACATACATGCTTGCATAAAAGACCAGAAGACAAGACCAAACTTTGAACCAACAGACAGGTTCCTGTGTGAAATCAGGAGTGTGCATCACGTCATTGCTGCTCTTGCACTAGCGGTGAAGACGGAATCATGCACAGAAATACACAATATGCACCTGAGGAAACCCTCAAAGGAAGGGGAATCACAAACTGACCCGGAGAAACCACCAAAGCTGTCATATGCAGCAGTTGTCTCCCAGAACATCCCGCCAAGCACACCCCCGGAAGGGGACAATTCTGACCGACCTCCAGTGGCACCACCCAAAAGCCGAACAAAGTCCACTGCTTTCCAGTCCAAAAAAGTGAAAGGGGGACAGAGTACCAGTCCCCCCAAGCAGAAAATGTCCAAGAAACCATCTCCAGCACCATCTCCGAAGCCAATCCCAAAGGAAAGGACACTCCCGCAATCCGGTCGTGCGATCGTAGTACATGGAATTGCGGTGACAAAGAAACTCGGGAAAGTAAGAGATTGGATGGAGAATGCGAACCCATGGATGGGAAAGATTGTTGCGGCAAGATGGTTGGTGAAGAAAGAGAGGAGGGAGGGAAAGAAGGCTAGCTCGGTTGTCATCTACCTGGAGGGGGAGGTGGAATCGGATAGCCAAACACCAGCGAAGGTAAGGTTGTCAGGCAAGTGGTACGATTCGTGCCTGTATGACTGGGATAGAAATTCAAAGGTGGACAGAAAGGGGAAGGGGAGGGAGGTGGAGGAAATGGACTTGACGGCATAGCGGGTTGTCTCATGGGTTTTATTTCCTCTATTCCCTTTTGAATGTCGGTGTATATAGTGAGTTGTTGTTTGTTTTTAGGTGCCTGTCTCCGGGCCATAAGGACCTCGGTCCAGGGACCCTGCCATGGCGAACAGCTGCAAGCGGGGTTATGTGAAAATAAAAAAAAAAAAAATAAAAAAAAACTGCCCATCACACCCATGTCATACTACTGGGGTCCAGCAGTGTCAACTAGTAACCCGGAAACCCTGCCATGGCCACGTGCTACAAGCGGGGTTATGTGATTTAAAAAAAAAAAAAAAAAAAAAAAATTGTAACCCGGAAATGTACTGATCAACAGCCCATCACGCCCATAGCATACTAGTGGGGTCTGCCACGCGACTCATGTGAATAGCAACCAGCGGCTGTACTGGCCGACCCAATAAGCGGCCTGATGAGTGGCTCAGTGAGCGGTTGCCCACCGAGTCGCCTTTGCAACGACGTAGACTGCGTCTCAATTGAGCAATGTCCTTAGAGGGCATCCTAGGCATGCTGAGAAGTAAGTGCAAAATGAAACGTCTGAAGGGCTGTTTGATTAACTGCTCGCCGATATTTGTCGCTCATCATACGGTATATGCTATGTATAACAGAAAGCTCGGGCAGATTACGAGAATATGGTCTGCAGTTTGCCGGTGGTGGCTTTAAGGGATAAGCCGTAAATGGTAATGTATGAGATATGCAGGGTTACTACACTGCTGATGACAATGGAAGACGGACAGCTGCTACAGGGCGGAATTTGCAGGACGTGATCTGCGCGCGATAAGACGGTATTTGTTAGGGCAATTTTGGGCACCGCATTGAGAAAGCGCCTTGTAAAAGCTACATTGCTGCTACGCGGTCGTGAACAATGCTGGTTTGTGTTAGGCAACTTCATATTCACTGCGATCGATCACTAGCCGGATTTGAAAGTGTTACCGAAAAGCCTCAGTTTGTCCGAACACTTTTGAATCCGGCTAGTACAAGTATCAGTATTTGAGATTTTGTCATTCATGAATTCCTTCGGCAGCCTGCAGTATCTGTATTTCCTTTTTTTTTTCGATGTGTGTATATAGTCATAATGGAAACGTTGGTTTTAGTGCAACATGCGACGGGGTGTCACCGATTCGTGGTTCGAGCACACCGAGATCTGCCCCCGGTGAAAGGTAACTCAGCCTAGCTTAGGTAGATTGCCGCCGAAGCCACACCTAAACCATGTCGCGTCTCCTTGCTTATGTGAGCGAAATCGTTGAAGAAACGGCAGGGGGCATTGGGGACCCTGCTTTCTCAATGTATAATTGACAACTCCTTCCTTTATGGGAATTTCTGGCTCGCAGTATTTTGGCAGCTCACTGCCCAGTGATTCTAGCAAGCTTCGTATATAGAAGTATCGGTACTACGATGGCTACCGTATTAACTCACTTAAGAGGTAAAACACAAACGCGCGCTAGTGCGGTCTTGGCAAGCCTCTTGGCGCCAGTGCACGTGTACTGCCAAGTATGCACAGATTGATATTCAGAAGGATCTGACCACAGAAAGTGGAGACTGGATCAAGGTGATGAATAGACTGGCCTTTGGGTGCTGGAGCGTAGTTTCCTTTCCAGTCATTAGTGATACTGAGGATGATGAGCCCGAATATGATTTCCATTGGCAAGCAGATGAGTATTTTTTTTTTTTTTTTTTTTTTTAAATCACATAACCCCGCTTGTAGCACGTGGCCATGGCAGGGAGCAGATGAGTATTAGAGGAAGAGAAGGAGATACTATATTGAGTAGAGATAATGGAGAAGCTGGAAATTAGCCTATGCACCTGGACTTGCACTAGATCACGCACTGCTGAGCAGTGAATGGTTGTTACGGATTCACCGCAACCATAGGGCGGGCGGTCGGTGGATACATGAAATGTGCATATGCAGCGCAAGTGATATGCAAGCCGATGGTGGTAGACGGCGTCACAGTCGCATAAATGTGCTATATGAGCTACGCAGAGGACTAGCGAGTATCGCTAGTCAAGTGTCTTTTTGACCTGGCGGATGGTAACTCTCTGCGTTTACCAGATCCATTACAACGGTACCTGAACGGAACAAGAGCATAGCCGTATCTGCTTCTGTGGCACCGTAGAGTTATTGCATACCTGCGGTTAGTAATGCCAATATTGAGCCAAGAGCGCACTAGCGCAATTCATAGCGCCGGAAGCTATGCCAAGACCGAACTAGCGCGCGTTTGTGTTTTGCCTTTATTAATACGGTATGTTATGACGTTGACAATATCAGCGATCGGCAAGTAATAATCAGCTGGGCAAGTGAGCTCCGTATACACATCATGTAGGTCGTGCGGTTGCATTACAATGTTGAAACATTCCGAACCTTGTAAACGTTCTACGTTTCTGCAGACACGTGTAATGTTATGAACGCATGCACTGCCTCTAGGTGTCCTGCCGATGCTGGGTTATGTACGGGTTGCTTGTAGCAACGGCAGAAGCAAAGCTAGCCACGGTGAGAGTAATGAAATATATATATAAAAAAATAGCCACGGTGAGTGTGTCGACAATCCTGAATATCGTGAATATTAGACAGGCTTCACCGAATTATCAAATCGGATGAACTCCAGGCTTCACTTTCTATTTATCCAGTCGGAAAACTTCCAGTGTCACGCCAAGAAGAGGAAAAATTTTATACTTATTAGATATATATAAAAAAATAGCCACGGTGAGTGTGTCGGCCTCGAAATGTCACAGACAAGCCCAAAATGGTTTCAACTGTGCGTGGCCTCCAAGTCACTATATAGGTTGCTCCATTCCGCTCACTTGAATTCCTGGCCAAGTACCGATCACCCCAACGGACCAACACGTACTCAAACAATTTGGCGGGTCCAGATTGTTGATTCCTTTACGTTCTTCTTTCACTTCTCAGTCGTCCATTTACCGATTGCTTCTTGCTTTATTTTTGTTTGCAGAGTTTCCATTGTTGAAACTTTCGTTGATTTGTACATTCAGGCCTATACCACTTTAAAGTTACCTCTCAATTAACAGTCCTCAAGTTGTCAAACATGCAGTTCCGCTCCGTTCTGCTCATTGCCCTCCTAGGCTTCACTGCCTCGCTCGCCCGAGGAAAAGCCATTCCTCCTTCTACAGACGCAATTGCAGAATTCGAAGACGACATTGATGTTGGCTCCTATCACAAGGGCCACCACAGCGGTTCCGGCGGCGCGCCTGGTTTTGCCAGCACCTTCGATGATGAAGACTATGACGATTTCGACGAAGCCAATGACGATGTGGAGGATGTAGAAGACGACCTAGATGATATATCAGAGCACCTCAGGCGTCTAGCCATCCGTGATGACACGTTCGTTGTCGACTCCCCGCTCGCCCGACGTGCTCCCGCCCCTGTCCGCCCCAAGAAGAGACCCACCAGGCCAAAAACAAAAGCCCCAGGCAAGACTAAGAACCCTGTCCTGGGACCCCAGAACCCCGGTAAAGTACAAAAGCCCCCGCCCAAGAAGCCGATTAAGAAGGGTCCTACGGCGAAAAAGGCCAAGATCAGCACGAGCGCAGTGGCAAAGACACAGTTGGCAAAATTGACAGTGCGGGCTGCAAACGCCCCTGCCCCGCCGACGTTCCCGAGGTCGTCTTTTGGTAATTGGGCTACGACGTTGGGGTGCACAACTAGAGAGACGGTGTTGAAGCGGGATGGGACGCAAGTGTAAGTGTTTGCACCATGAGACTGGTCTTTCTTGTCGTTTTGTTTTGTTTTGATCAACTAGGCTGATGTGTTGGAATGTATGTAGGGCACCGCCGAAATCCGGATGTACTGTGACTACCGGAAGATGGGTTGATCCCTACTCGGGAAAGGTACTCACCTTAGCTTCGCAGTCTGTACGTTTTATAATCTCGTCTACCTCGGCCCATCGTTTCGCCGCTCGCTGGCTGACACATCATGAAAATCACAGGACGTTGACCATTTCGTCCCACTCAAAGACGCTTGGATCTCTGGCGCGCATGCCTGGCCCGCAACCCGCCGCAGAGCGTTCGCAAATGACTATGACGGCCTCGAGCTTCTCACGGTGTCGTTGGGGGAGAACAGGAGTAAAGGTGACAGGTCTCCGGACCAGTGGATGCCCACTTCAAGTAAGTGTTTCTGCCCTGGGCTTGCCTTGGGAATGCGCTGACTTTGGGGTGAACAGAGCCCTTCCATTGCGCATACTTGATTCGATGGGTCAATGTGAAGACTCAGTACAGCCTCAGCATTTCGGAAAATGAGAAGAAGGCGTTGACTGATGGTTTGGCGAAATGCCCTTAGTGGGTATATAAGGGATGGAATTGTCCCCTGGAAGGTTACCAATGGGGCAGTCCGTAGGTGCGTGGTTAGGGACGCGGTACTGTGGCAGCTGGGGTTGCTAGGAAATTGTATCCATTTTGGTTTAGGTTGTTGCGTTTTGGAGTGAACTTCGCAACGCGGGCAAAGATAGATAGATGGAGCTATTGTTGCGAAAATGGAGTGTTGGAATTCGACTTGCGTTATGGATAACGAGCTACTAGTATTGTATGAGGTGATTTGTGTTTGTAAATTTAAATAAAGTGTACATGAACGAGACGACTAGTTTGCATTGTCGTTTGTGTTTGCCATTATTCGTAGATCTCCGTCGCTGCGACATTCGAGTATAACATTACTTACTTGAATCGGTAGAAGTGTGTTATGAGGAAGTTTGCTAGTACTATAGCAGGGGCTGGTAGAGGCCTATGTGCAGGGAAATAAGTCCTGAAGGAGGATGTGAAGGCATAACTTCCTATAGATGTATGATTCTAGTACCTTGTCTGCCGTCTCTGGCCGGGTTTACATGCAGCCCGTGTGCGTCGAGATGTGGTGAAACAAAGTATATATTGCAAACTTCAATATATATGCTCGGTGAACAATGGCGATTCCCAGGCACAAGATATGGTTTTGATCCTTTGTTTTCGGAGGTGCTACTGATAGCACTCGGAGCTATGGCCCCGTTCCCTCTCGCTACCGGTGCTGGTTCATGATTTCAAATGACTGATATGAGCGGGGTGCACCCATCTATATACCTCACTGTGCCGCTAGGACTATCTTACAGGATACCAACGCTCAATCGGGGGATTCATTGCTCACCGGGAGTTAATAGCATACCGAGAGAAATTACGGAATCGAAACTATATGAAGCGGAGATAGCGGCGCAGTGAAACAAGCAGTAGTAGAGGAAGTAGGAATTTAAGATTTTAACTTAGAAAGCAAAAAGCAAAGGATGCATTAATAGGTTATCATAAAACCAAGCTTCAAACTTCCGATTAACTTGTAATACTTTATGATTCAAGATCATTGCACTCCTGCCGGTAGGTCCTCTACGCGCATTGCAATAGAAAGTCAACGCGTTAAGCCAAGGCGAGCTCACATCAATATAAACAAAAAAAAAGTAGAAATGAGAAATTTCGTGCTAAAGTCTGATTTTAATATCGACATCGCTTTGTCGAAACTTGCCTGCATTATATCAAGATTGAGTTTAAGTTACATATATTGTGTGCAGGGGAAAAGTTTTGAGATTTGTCGCACAGAGTGAGTGCAGATACTCCACAGAAACCAAGCTTGCCATTCGTAGGTTACAGCTGCATACAAATCGTATTTAGGCGGTTGTAATTTAACATAAACCGAGAACGACTAGGCTAGGTAATTAAAGTATTCATGCGGATCAGGATCGTATGTTACCGGCGCGATAAGAAACATCTCAATGAATTTCCTAGAGCCTTTAGACCACCCGAGGGGGAATCATTCTCTTTCGCTGAGGTGCTACCATAAGTGACGGATTCCAGCAGAAAATGTTAATTGAGACAGAGACTAGGTACAGCCCTGACGAGTGGATTTTCTAGCGCGGTGTTGGTGTGAAAGTTACATTGGTACCATCATGTATATGCAGTGACCTTCGGAATCTGAGTTCCGCCGGAAGGTTTCACTATAGAAATGTAGGTTGTAAACTATCTCATGGGCTACTATATCTACAATGGAGGTAATAGAATTTCATGCGAAGCGGATATATAAGTAGGTGGGACATATGTCCCTTCAGGGACTCATATTAAGAAAGTTCCACATGAGAGGATATAATTCTTCTCCGCTTTTAATTATTGGTCATAGGTGCCGCAAGGGCTATGACGCTGTTAACTACAAAGGGGGTACTGCATAAGAAACTGCAGAAATGAAAGAAATCAAGGAGCTTGGGTGAGCGAGTGGGGTTCAATATATATGCCTCAAATATGAAGAAACTAGTGTCAAGCAGCCCCGACCCCGACTAGGTCACACTCTGCCTTGGCAATTTTTTCCGATTCGGAACCTTCCAGAGCTATCTCAATTTTAATCTTTTATGCATGGGCCCTGTTCCTCCCTAATGGTTAACACTCTGGTACAAAAAATGGGAGTAACTTGTTAAGGCCAGACTTAAGCCCAGGCGGAGCGGCAATATATGCAGGTAGTATCAATGCAATAGTAAGTAGATTTTTTTTTTTTTTCGGGGGGGTGGGGGGGTTGTAACTCCGCATACAGGCTACCCGGTCTATGGCAGGGACATAGTAAGTAGTTTAACAATCCTCCAAGAATGTGCAGACTTCCTCCCCGCGGTAAGCATTGGCGGTTAGTACTTCAAGCACTGAATGTGAGTACCTTGTCCCTCTAGTAGGGGGCAGCTATGCTTAATTGATAGCCACAGAATGCAATTGGACTACCGATATTGGACTAATGTTAGCCCATGGAAACCTTCTTGCGTTATACCGTTTGCAAGCGGATAGGCGGAGTAGCGAGCGCTTTTGTTGAAAAAAAAAAAAAAAAAAAAAAACAGTGGGGAATTCCCCGTTGCCGTTGCTTTGTCAGAACGGTGGGGGTTGTATTCAGCTTTCTCGAAGGGCTGGAAGTATTTAAGATCACACATAATCAGTTATAGCAGAAGCAAAGCACGAAGGAAGGAATAGATGTGTGACCCATCACGCACATTGATTGGGAATGCAGAATTTATCGTAGTCCCGCTTTGTGCTTTAGCCGGTTGCCGCTGGAAATCCCATGCCACTGTATTCCCTTCTGATACCTGTACCTTTGTTCTCCCCTACTCGCCATAGCCTATAAGGCGGCATGCGAGTAATGATATATTAAAAAAAGAAAAATTTCTCCGGCAGGGAGTCTGTGGTGGAGTCCTATAAGAACACTGAAACAGCATTATCACCCTTCCTCATGAGGATGGTCCGTGTAACGAAGTCATTTAACCGAAGTTAGATCTTGATATGGTTAATGATTATCATCCCTACAACTAGGTTTCTCACATCCTGACATCGACGGTTTGTTGCTCTATATCCGCTTTAGACTCCCTAACAAACACGTTGCCCTGGTTTAGGTTTATGTGGTAATAATGCGCCGTGTGAGTTGGGACTTGAAATTCATCACACAGAGGGGTATCCTGAGAGCGTGAGTGTCAGAGCGTGAAGGATGTGGCGATGAGGGGTATGTCACGTACCGGGATGAACGATCGGTATGCATAAATCCCAGTCTGGTTTCTCCAATATATCCTGGTTGAGGTATCAAACGGGCAGGAAGGGGTGCTTATAGCCGCAATGGGAGCACGAACCCTGGCAGGGAGCACGAGGAGCGGAAAAAGAATGAATACACGATGTATCTTTATCAAGAAGAATTAATCTAGCACAAATCAATCACACCCACTACTCATGTAAACAGCATAAAAGGAAATGAATAATAGCAGGTACGACATTGGTACAAAGGAGGGAGGTAAACGCAAACAACAGCCAAAGTAGAAAGGATCCGAAGTTTTTTTGAGCAATGGTTATTCCCCCGCAGAACCAGCTCACTCCAAGACCTGGAACGGGTATACACAAGCATTGTAACGACACTTCTGAAGGACCCAGAACATTTGCTCACGTGTGCAGTCTGTGTGCATATCCCGTCGCAGGTTCTCAGCACCACTGCATCAAGCGGCGTATTTGCCTCGGAGCAAACTACCAACACTTAGACATACAATTTCACGAACCAAAACAAAAATAACTAACCGTGCAACTTCCCTTGGGGCGGCACTGAGAACAGGCAACCCTCCGTGTGCTCTCTCTATTATCCATAGCGCTTGAGTTTAGGGGAGACGAGACGCTATCCAACCCTCAATCCTCCCCCCCTTTCCACACCGCACAGTCCTTCACAGCAGCTACGCTGCTTCTTCCTTGACCAAATTCATCCGCTCTTGCCAGCTTCTGCAGTCATATATGACAAGTTAGGTCCCGTTTACCCCTTCGCGCTGCCACGTTTGCATTCTTACCTGACAAGCTCCTCGAACGGCAAGTCCATCTTCTTGACTCCTTCTCCACCAGCAGGCTCCGTGAGACCTTTTGCGCCATTCAATCTCGCTCTGCGAGCCTCCCGCTTCCTCTCCTTCCATTTCTCTTTCCTTCGTGCCTGCCGCATTTGGCTTAATAGTTTTCCCAAAGGGACGGGGGCAGGCAGTTTCGGTTTCTGTGGGGTTTTTGGCGTGTTCGGAGGCGCACGTGGCGGCGGAGTAGTAGCAGAAGCAGTGGTTACTGCAGCGCAGTTACGGCGGCTGCGGCCGCGGCGGTTGCGCCTACGATTGGTAACTGCCGGTGCAGATGCTGCCGGGCTGCTTAAGCGCTGAGCTGCGGTTTGGGCGGTCTCTTGTGGTGCGAGTTCCAGTGAAGAGCCGACAGTGCTAATGGGATGCATTGTGAACGGGTGGGGGTGTTGGAGGCTTTGTGGTTGGTACAATTCCTGGTCGTCTGTCCGTAGCAGCATTGGTCGACCGGTAGTATGCAAACCATACTAGCTGGTAGCGGCGTAGCGCTAGCTTGGCACACTTGGCTCGAACCTCAGATTGAACCCCGTATTTGGTTTTGGCCGGGGGGGAGGGGCCTTTTGTTGGTCGCATACCAGACATACAGGCTACCAGGCCTAAGGATGGAAGGATTTAGAAGAGTATTCGAGCTCTGAAGAGGTATCGTATAACCTTTCTATGATACAATACATCAGTTTCCTGATACGACTCTGTGTTTGAATACCCCGTTCATATGCTGACGGCGGTCAACTTGGGCGACATCAAGGTCCGGCAGATGGATTTCTTCAGCAGATGTCACAACCACCAGAAGCGTAGTCTCATACCACCAGGGTCTGCGGTATGTACTGTTGTAGAATCTCGTGCCTGAGAATAGGAGACATTTTCGGTAGAGATTCCCCCTTCTTTACTGAATCATAAAGCAGTTTTCGGTAATGTGAAGGAGACATTCAACTCAATTTAGGGTTTGAATCACACCGTGCTTGAAAAGAGGCAGCAGTACTTAGATTGATGACGAATTCGCCGAATGGTTGTGTTTACATCATGAGCATAAGGAGTAATAGGTGACGTAGCCATCTCACAAATCATGAACAAAGAACCAAATGTTGCACCCCCTGCACTCACACTCCTACAGCTCCGGAGTCTCCTCTCTTGTATTTGCTACCCGTTCCCTCCTTTCCCTCACAACCTATATTCAACTCCTTAGCCAAATGTACATTGCAATTGACATCAAATTAAAATAGTTGATAAGCGTTGAGGCCGTCTGCTTGAAGGCAGTTCTGAGGTCGTGTCGATGGCTTCAGGGTATGTGGATCTAACGCCCTGAAAGATAATAAAGGTGAACAGAAGCAGACAAATGAAGGCAATACCGGCTCCAGTACGGAGAACGCATATCAGTTACAGTAATCGTACAGTTGACGCGTAGCACCAGTACCCACCGCGTGATATTTGTCTACCTCTCCTTCGACGAATTCCACGATGCCTGCGGTCATGATTTCCATGTCAGTCCCTATGATAGGTACACCTGTTCAGTCCATTACAATGACCTAACTAACCTTATGTTTCTAGCTCTTGGGTCGCCAGGGGGAGTCTGCGGATAGCGTGTAAATGAAGTTGGGAACTCAAAGAGGGCATCGATCCTTACTTCGCCAGGCCTCAGCCTGACATTGTAGGGTGGTGGTGCAGATCTTCGTCTGACGGAACGCATAGGCATCGTGATGAGTTAACTGGGTTATGTTCGCGTTGATGTTAGAGGGTGGACTGCACGCCTCGTAAAATTGAACTAGAAGAAAAAATATGGGGCGATGAAGTAGACCACTAGATCGCCTGGATTCTACGACAGAGCCAGCAACCAAAACAGCATATGTTTTCCTAGCTTGGATTGTGTTATGTGTGTGGCAAATAGAACACATCACGATGGTACTAGCAGGAGATAGATATCTTGGATTGTGTAGGCAGTGTATTTCTTCCTCCTGTGCAACAAAAACTCGACGTATAGCAATGGCTGAGCTGTCTAAATGAAGACATCAGTAGACGTGCTCATACAAATAATCTTTGTCCCGAATGAAGCTCGTCCATGGGAAAACAAGAAGAACACACCGCCTTCGGTCCCTCCTCCCCTGCTCCTGATTGCTCCTGTTTTGTACTGTTCAGCACCCGATCCCGTGCATCATATGTTCAATTCAGCAAATAAGTACACAAAGTGATCGAAATACTAATAATAAGGTAATCTGCCAGACTTGAATAGTACATTAATTGGGTGACTTGATCGAGGGTGTGGACACACAGGAGTAGTGAAAACACCAACACAAGACGGAAGGCAGCCATTAACCTGATCGTAACAAAGTATCAGTGATTGCAATCTCAAAGACTGCAGCGTAGGGTACATGCACTTACAGGCCCTGTGCTGTGTCCCCATTGCTCGTTGGGAGAATGTCGTGAGCTCTCCGTCTGTTAATCCCATGTCAGTTCCTGTTGCGTATTGAATTTTAGTGATCTGCCTAACCTTCTGTTTCTGCCCCTTCGCTGGCCAGGAGCGGTGGGTGGTAATCGCGAGTATGCAGGGGGAAATGCATTTTCCCCTGCCCGAGGTCTTCGACGATAAGGTGGAGGGGGCGACCTTCGTCTCCCCTGGAATCCGGGCATCGTGATGAGAACCGTATTGGCGTAGATGAAGAGCTGGTTATGAATTGGGATAAAGTGTGGGCCGGAGACCGCTCAAATGGTGAGGTCGGCAACTGGATGCTGGCGGGACAATCTGAAGTAGGAAATCATTAGTAGGTCGCAGCGGCTAGGTTCATGCAACTGTGTGAGGAAATGTGATCTCCGATAATATACATTCGAGTCAACTAGAGCATTGAATAGCAGGTTTGCAGGAAAGGATTGATTGAAATGTGGACTGTTGCTCTTCTGAGGCACAAATGCCCACAACCTGGTTACGAGACTAGCCCACAACCACTCTTCTCAAGCTGATGAAGATACCCCTTAACCAATTGGTGAACATAACTCGATAAAAATGGAGAGAACTAACTACCGGGATTGCTGAATGGTACGAAGACACGAAGGGTGACTCAACGAATGTCCAGCACAAAACCTTTGAGGGGATGATAGAAGAGCTGGAGAAGATCAATAAGAAGTATTCTGTAGGTCGCTAGAGGAGACGGATACAGGATGTGGGGTTAGCAGGAACCGTGGAGGGAATCGGAAAGCAAACAAGAAAGGATCACCTAACCCCGAAGAGGAACCCATTTTGTGCAATGAATCCAACAGGCCAGCCAAGCCACGCGACGAGCCCATTTATGATGTATTTAATAGGCACAAAATGGTCTATTTTCTATAGGCGCGACGAAAGTATTAGTGACGTATTTACCATAGGCACAATGGTCTCCATTGGCAATGTAGTTATAATTAGTATGGCTAATTTTCAACGTATACTAGGCGGTTTTACAGTCTATAGAGCGGGGGGTTAGGGGGTCGCCCATATAAAATTTCAGTCGCCGGCCGGGTGTGTGCCAGAGGTATTTTCTTTTAACCCTTGGCATGCGGCATGAATTAAACTAAAGTTGGACGCTTTTTTTCCATGCTAGCACGGGCATTTCTGATGCTAGCCCGAGTCGTGTCCCATATTTTTGAGGCGGCGTCGACTTTTACAGCACAGATTTGAGAGAATTTCCAAGCTCTGTCAACAACTCACCCACTACTCAACGTTCCTTGCGCGCAGTGCCCGGAATACGGGAATTGAGTACGGCTTTGTCATCTTGAATTATTCCGCAGAACTAGTCATTGGAGACTTAAAAGCAACACACGATACACCTGGCCTTCAATTCTGTGCATATTTCTGACTTTCGGAATAGGCAAATCAAGCTAGAAAATTCATTTACCGAAGCCAGCATCCAGTATGCGCTTACGATCTGGTCGCTTATTCTCACCTCTGGACGAACGCAAGACCCCTGTGAGAACGGCGAGAGGACGACAGCGGTCACGTGCCGCAACGCTTGCACCACTCGCTGACGCCCCGAAACAGCCGCTCCAAGGAGCTTCAAGACCGCAGAGCATTGCAGGAGGAACTGCAAGCTCGAAACAGCAGGCGACGGTGACGCAATCAGGCCAGCAGCAGGAGGAGCGTTTGCAGTCGTCGCAGCCGTCTGCAGCACCGGACCTAACCACTGAAAAGCAGCAAGGAAATGGCGCAGAAGAAGCGGGGCAAACACAAGTCAGTCCCAATCGCAAGGATGGGGAAGGCGGCCTCGAAGCTGAAGCTCCACAAGTGATTAATGAGCTTGATGCCCGCGACATTTACGACGAGAACACAAGCCCCGCTGGCATCGCTGAACCCGACAACGGAGACCTCGAAGGACGCAGCGAACGAACAGCACCATTCTGGTATCTGCGAGTCGAAGCCTGGGTAGCTTCTGTACAACAAATGCAAAAACAACTGCAACACTCAGGTTTAAAGCGCCCGGCTGAGAGTGGTAGTGGCATTGTGCACTCCGCAGATCGTCCGCCAGTTGCATCATTCCAGTTTTGTTCGACGGTGGACCTCTCTGAGCAAACAGCCAAGAGACAGAGAACTACCCCTACCACAAACCCATACCAAAGGCGGCTTGATCTGGAATTTTCTGAGCCCAGTATTGTTATTAAGTACGGACCCGTATTAGACAAAATTCAACCACCGGTGCCAGTGCGCCAGCTGCTGGAGCATCTGAATCACTTCAAAGTGGCACGCACAGACCAGAAACCGCGCATTCCACAGGAGTTCAAGAAAGTAAGATATTATTTCCGTACCATAAAGACCTCCGAGAGCAACCTTGCTAACGGCCGTGGGGGGCAAGAATCTGGAATATACAGATCCATATCGAATCTCAACCTCTCTATATGGGCACAATGGCGGCACTTCTGCGTCGCCCCCGCCAACGGGAGTTACAGCTATAACCCACGAGTCCGCCCAGGCCGCAAAGGTTGGCGAACCATTAGGTCATGAGTTGGGAATTTGCTGGGGCAATATACAAAGGATAGCTGCACAGGCACGAAAGCAAGTGGAAAGGGGAGGTGAAGAGGGCATGTGGGTTTCATTAGCAATAAAGTTGCTTGAAGACCGCTATCTCACGGAACTTTTCGCTGGAGAATCTGCCAGTAAGAATATTATTGAACACCGCATTGGTGTCAACCAGGTGTATGTCACGTCACGTTCCCCGGGACCCGCGCTTGCTGCCAATAGGTACTGACAGATACGCCTACCCTGGGCGATGGATAGCGCAACGGCAAACCTCATACCAGAATGGCTGCCCACTTACGAAGGCAAACAAATTTCATCCACCATGGTAGATATTATTCTGACAATGGAGCCCGAACATTCATCATACAGCACGTTCAGATCAATACGCCATCTCCATTTGTCACCTTTTGTTGAATACCAGGCCAGGGAGCCACCGTTGCTGCTGATTGAATGCAAGGCTTTAGGGGATGAAGCGGAGGCGGAAAACCAACTTGCATTGACAGCTGCTGCGTGGCTTCAGGCGATCGACAAGCAGCTTTTTGGTCTAAGGGGATTCGATAATGCAAGAACGAGTCCGCCAGCTCAAAACCCAGCACCGGTAACACAGTCCGGTCAACCTACTAGTGAGGCTGCAGCTGCAAAACCTGATAACGAAGCAGATCTGAGGGCGAAATGCCTGGTCGTATTGATTGTGCATATAGTGAGGGGCATATGGGATTGGGGGGTGGCGTACATGGATGCAAATAGCAAGGTAGTCGTGATTATGAGGGCAGGTCAAAAGAGGTATATTGGGGACATGTGCAAGCCAGCGGGCATCTGCAACATTGCGGCATGGGTGGCAACTGCGAAAGAATGGCTTGAGACCGAGTGGATTCCTGCCATGACTGAGGCCATTGAACTTCGAAGATTGAGATAGTCTCGTGCCCTTTCACTTCCATAGGGCTTCGAGCCTATATGCAGATAAAAACAGCGGCACATTGGATGGAGGGATGGAAGGGAAGGCCCAAACATGGCATCAGATGAAGAATTGGATTACACCGAAGGAAGGGGCAGTGGATAGTTTGGGCAGTTTGTGCAGGTGGTGGTAGAGACGTTACAGTGATTTTTTTTTTTTTTTTTAATTTCATTACTCGCATGCCGTCCTATGGGCTATGGCGAGGGTCTTAAGTACAAAAAACAAAACGAAATAGGTCCTTAACTACATGTGATTCCCGAGGTATTCAAAGTGATTCGGGTGGGGTGAGGAGATGCATCGAGCCTACTTCTTCCCTCTGTCCTGCTCGTACGTCTCCGAACGCAACCATCTTCCTCCAAGCCTGACCTTCCCAACCTCCCTCTGTGTCTTTAGGTATAGAACCACCGAACTTGTCTTCTTTCCTTCGTCTATCAGGGTGGTCTTTTTCCGGAGCCACCTGATGCCCGTTGTCTCGCCTAACTCCTTATTGTCTGATTCCAGCCATTTCCTTATCTTGTCGAGGTCTTTTCTCAAGGCGACGCCGTGTATGACGAGGCCGTATGTCTTTGTCTGGAGTCGTTGGGGGCGGGAGCGGGGGCGTGGGCTAAGTCGGGGGAGGTTTGTGCTGGGTGTCGGGGCCGGGGTCGTGGAGACGTTACAGTGAGGGGTGCAGTAGCAGCCATATGTTGTACATGGTGTTTCTTTCCTCACGGCGCATGTTAGTTGGATTTCGTCATACACTGTCCAGAGAGACGTTGTAGGAGCAATTAAAACAAATATATATACAGTGATAAAGTTATCACTCTGGCCTTCTGCTATCACAGAGCAGAGTTCATGAGCAGGCATACGAGCTTTAGAGCACTGGAATCGGAAGTGTCTCATATAATCCTATAATACTACACAAGAACGTTACCTCTTGTGGGCCCCAATGACAGACAAGCTGTTATCTATACAACATTGACTAACTCGAGGGGTAAGTTAAAGCAATGACAAGTGAGACTTGTGGGAAGCCTTGGAACCCCAGCAAATTCTACAGCAGGTCTCTACAGTACCTAAGCTTATTTAATCATTCATTCACTATCCCACGTCAGCTCTAACTCTATAACTTAGTCAGTAATAATACTCTGAAAGTTATTCTCGTATATTACTACAACTCTACAGTCCTGCCCGCGCCGCTAGCTGAGTAATTTCGAGTTATTTTCTAGAACACCTCCACCTGCTGAACTGAATATATTCTCGTACTGTAACCAGCATAACGTGAGGCGACCTCCGATGCCGTGCGCGAAGGCTTGTAAGATGTGTGGTAGTCCTCCGTAACAGTATAGAGAATGGAGGAGAGGTCAGAAATGTAGATAGTTCGGTAGTTCCGTCTCTGCTTGCCTCCGACCAATAAGCGGTACGGCCCAGGGGCCGTACCATAGCAAAGTGTGTAAGCGAGGTTACGTCAAAAAAAAAAAAAAAAAAAAAAGGCGGTGGTAGCGGTCTACGAGGGGATGTGGATTAAGGGAGAAATCATGTGGAAACTTCTGCTAACAGCTGCAATCACTGCTTGGCCTGCCATGGCAAACAGCTGCAAGCGGGGTTACGTGGAAAAAAAAAAAAAAAAGTCACATCACTGCAACGTCCCAGTCACCTCGGTCTGTTCTCGCTTTCCAGGCGTCTCTAACCAGTTTTGCCGGTCCTTTGTGGGTGGGCTCTCCCTGGGCGATCTTTAGAACTTGGATATCGATACCTTAGAGTCGGTTATGATCAGGAGTTCCCCAGCTTGATTTTTTTTTTTTTTTTTTTTTATATCAATACTCGCTTGCCGCCCTAAGGGCTATGGCGAGGGTTTTTATTAAAAAACTCCAAAAAGAACGAAAGAAGTAAGCAACTTTAAATACATGATGCCCGCGGTTTACATAGTGTTGCGGGGGGAGCGGCCAGTCCGTCTCATCTCCTTCCTCATCTCCGTCCCCTATCCGCCTCGTACTGGCTCACTTTCAACCATCTTCCTCCGAGTCGCACCTTGTCGATGTCCTGTTGGTCTTCCAGATAAACCACTATGGAGCTCGTCTTCTTCCCCTCTCCAACTAGTAGGTCCTTCTTTCTCAACCAACGGATCCCAACCACCTTCTTCAGGTCCTTGTTGTCTGCAACCAGCCATCGTTGTACGTTCCCCAGATCCTTCCTCAATGCTACCCCATGTACAACGATTCCAGTATTGACAGAGGTCTTGGTGGTGGCACGGTGTCGCCGGAACGCTTCTTGCTGGGTCGGAAGCTTCCGTCTTGGCTTGGGTGGCGACGGTGGTGGTGTGTTCGGTGATGATGGTGCCGGCACCGGTGGCGGCGATGGCGTAATGCTTCGCTTATGGCAATGAGTTCTGCATCATTGACAGTAGTCTGTTCCCCTAGGTATGTGGAAGTAGAGGTGTCTTTTGCGTAGGTGCCTAGGCCTGTCTTGTAATCTATCCTGCTCCCGTCAGTGTAGACGGAGTTCCACCCCTCGTCCTCGGCATTGGCTATGGCATTCTCGAACTCGAGCTTGTCTGCGTCCGCAGGTAGTGCTGGTAGGATGGCTAGTGGTAGGGGGTTGTTGTGTGAGAGAGACCCCCGTAGGTACCTGCACTCATTATCCCTGTTTTGGATTATCTCATCGTGGAACCGTAGGGCCCTGGCTTCTACCCTCTGGCGTTCTCCTTCTAGGAATTTTTGGGCTGATTCTAGGTTGGCTATTCCTTCGACTACGTCTCGCCTGGTACCCCACGGGGCTGCAGTAATCTTCTGTGCTACTGTGTATTGCCATTTTTCTATGTCTTTGATCTTGGTTGCTGGTGGAGACTGTCTTGAGTAGTCCTGCCATGCCCAGCATCCCCATGTGGCGATTGTGCGTGCGATGCTTGTATATATCTGTCGTTTCTTGCCTGGTGTGAGGCGAGTTAGTCTCGATGCCACTCCCCATGCTTCCTTCCCGAGAAGTAGTCTCTTCTTATGATGTCGAGTAAATTTTAGCTCCCAATCTACCGTCAATCCGGTTAGCCTACAGTCAGGGCCTTTTACCCCAATTATTAATGTCTCGGACTTTGTTTGGGTCAATTTCGAATCCATGCTCTGCTGCTGTTTCGGTGATTTTTGCCCTGTGTATCTTTATGGCTTGTCGGAGTTTTAGGAGTGACGGATGTGAGATTACACTGTGGAAATCATCGACATATGACCTGGTGAAGTTGTGTTGGTCTACCTTCTCTGCCACAGGTGCTACACCTATCAGGAATAGTACCGGGGATAGTGGAGATCCTTGCGGTGTACCATCTGTCATCCTCCCTGTAGCTCTCCTTTTGCCATCCCATGTCATGTTGTAGTTGGCCGGCATCATAAAAGCTTCTACAAAGCTCGCTAGGTTATGGTCTGTTTGTCTTATTCGAGCAACCACCTTGTCCCTTCGAAGAAAGTTAAAAGCTGACTTAATATCGTCTCCCACTAGGGCTACCCATTCTTTTTTCCGTAGCCTCTTCTCTGTCTCCTTCAGCACTTGTCGCTGTAGATCCTCTGCACCTCGATGGCGTCTTCCTCCAAGCTGAGTGTCTCTGAAAAGGTCGTCTTTTCTTTGTAGCAGGTCTGCGATGACTTTTTGACCTAGCTTCGCTACTGTGTTCAGAAGCGTTATGGGTCTCCAGCTCCCTACCTGATCTCTGGGTTTCCCTTTCTTGAGTATCATAACCACCTCAAAGCCTCTGGCAAAATCGTAGTCACCGTTTATATATTCTACAATTCTCTCTCTTACAGCAGTCCATAGAGTCGTACCCTTCAGAAGCTTCAGTAAGCCATATTGTATGCCATTGGGTCCCGGTGCTGATCTTGGTTTAGCTTTTGTTAGTGCCTTTTCTATCATCATCCTGGCTTGATCTTTTTCGATGGTGAGTCCTGTTGGTCTGATAGTAGTGGTCGTAGTTTCTTGTCCTTGTGATATGAAGTTGCGCTCAATCAATACCTTAGCTACCTCCTCGTCTGAGCCTGGTATCCCCATGAGGTCTCTTTGGCGGAAAGGGTCTCTTGCTAACCTGAAAATATCCCATGGTGAGGTGATTCTGTCCTCTTCTAAGAAGCCTTCCCAGTACTCCTTCTTCTTATCTCTTATTATCTCCCTAAGTGGTCTTCTCGCTCTTGTTTTCTCTGTGTGGCTAGCCCCGCTCTTTAGAATGGTTCTAGTCATATGTCGTGCCTCTTTTACCTCCTTGTCGAACCATCGTTTCGTGCGTCTGGTGATGTATGCATCTTTTGTAAACTTTTGGCTTAATTCACATAGTAGTTCATACCCATCAATACCTTCGGCTAGTTTTCTGTTGCCATATTTATCAACAAATTCTTCCCATTTGTCCCAGTCTGTTACTTTAATGGTTTTGGCCTCTGTCTTCTTTCTGGTATCCAATGTTCCGATAATCATCACATGGTCTGTACCAGAAATCCATGTTGTCTTTGTTGTTTTCCATTCCCTGGGTCTTGCGAATACCAGGTCCAAGAGTGCCGTTCTTATCTGTCCATTGATTGTCCGTGTCCATGTGATAGTATTTCTATCTATCTGTTGGAGTAGTCCTCGTGCTTGGAGGGTGTCTTTTAGTAGTATGCCTCTAGTATCTTGTTTCGGAGACCAGTCATAGTGATGGCTGTTGCAGTCCCCTATTATCATATCCGTTACTCCTATCTCTTCCAATTCCTTCTCAATATCGGTGTCTCTGTTCCAGTACACTCCAGTAATCATTCGGTCGTCTAATTGTACTGTGATGTGGTTGGCTTTGCCGTCTATTTTCATGCTCATTATTCTGTCCTTCCTTACGTAGGCTGTTATTGCTCCGCTTTTTATAGGAGAATGTACGTTCGTATAGCTTGGATGAAATTTTTTTTTTTTTTTTTTTATTTCATTAATCGCGTGCCGCCCTAAGGGCTACTGTGGTTCACCACTTTCCCGGACACACCACTTTCCCGGACACATTTACCACCAAAACTGCGCAACTTTTGCACTCAATATCTCAACAACCACAACAGCATTTGTGAATGCACTTTGTGTAGCTATTAGATAAAGTGTAATTCTTGCTATCTAGCACCTTTTCTTCATCAAAAATTGGGGGTGCAAAGGGATTATGACTTGTCGCATTTCCGTTGGAAGGCTTGGCATTTATTTGTATGGGATCTCCATACAAAATGTTCATCAGACTCGAATGTAGTCCTACTCTTCAACGCTAATTACAATAGCTATGATAGTATATGTCAAGAATCACCTGAAGAGGTATAGTAAGGTGCTGCATTTAGTTTACTTTCATTTGTTGAATTGCAGAGTTGGTGTACAACTATCTACTTTTGGGCGTTGTTCTCATACAAATGGTTTCTATGGGAAATATGAATATTGTGAATAATTTCACAACCACTACAGTTATTACCTAACTACGTTGTTCATAGTTTCCGACTGAGTGATGCTATTGAATGTGAGTGTCTGAGTTTTTTTCATGAATTGATTGCAGGTGTAGCATGCAGAATTCGGGGGTGGTGACATTTGTATGGAGATCCCATACAAATAAATGCCAAGCCTTCCAACAAAAAAGCGACAAGCCATAATCCCTTTGCAGCCACAATTTTTGATGAAGAAAAAGTGCTAGATAGCAAGAATTACACTGTGTCTAATAGCTACACAAAGTGCATTCACAAATGCTGTTGTGGTTGTTGAGATATTGAGTGCGAAAGTTGCGCAGTTCTGGTGGTAAATGTGTCCGGGAAAGTGGTGTGTCCGGGAAAGTGGTGAACCACAGTATGGCGATGTATAAAGGCTAACTAAAAAAAGAAAAAGGGACTAACGCTAAGTACATGGTGTTTGGACCGGGGTCCCGAGCCTGTCTATTCCCTCTTTCTGTTTGGCTCGTAACCCTCCGATCTCAGCAACTTCCCCCAAGTCTGACTCTCCCAATCTCCACCCTTGCCTTTGTGTACAACACTATCGAGCTTGCCTTTTTTCCTTCTTCTTCGAGTGTCGTCTTCCTTCGCAGCCATCTAATGCCCGTGGTCATCTTTCCTAACTCCTTGTTGTCTTCCTCCAGCCACTTCCTAACCTTCTCCAGGTCCTTCCTGAGGGCGACGCCGTGTATGACGATACCTTGTCTGGTTTGGAGAGGGGGTCGGCTGGTGCGTTGTGTGGTCTGATTGCGGGGGCGGGATGGTGCGTGGGCGGGTGTCGGGTCAGGGGTCGGTGTGGGGTTCGGTGTTGGTGTTGCGGGGGCTGGAGAAGCCACCCATTCTTCGACCGGGACGGAGGGGGTCTTTCTCGCTCTCCTTGTCCTCTTTCTCTTCGGGGTTGTCGTTTTTTGGGTCGAAGTCGTCTGTGCTGCCTTCTCGGGAATGGGCTCCTCCGAGAGTAGCTCGTAGGTGTGGAAGCTTAAAGCTTCTGGTGTTGTCTCCTCTGGTGTTGTTTCGGAGCACGTGATAGGGCTGAAGCCCAGAGGTGGTGGTGGCGGTGCCGGGGTCGCCGGGATGTCTATTGTCGTGATGGGGCTGAGCCCCAGTGGCTGTGTTGGTGGCGCGATCGCCGGGATGTCTATGGTGGTGTTCATCAAGAAGGGACCCCTGTCGACCAAAATTATTGACTTCAACGAGAAATTATATTTCATTACCTGACCACATCTGATTGAAATTTAAAACCCGTAGATATGTACTATTTCGTCTGCTCTACAACTCTTCGGAGTCCAAATTAAAAAATAAAAATGTGGTATTGAGAAATATAAGATCAAAAATTTAAGACTTTATATGGGAAGGCCCTAACGAGTTACATGCCAAGACAGCCAAAATTAAGGAATTGGTACTAGTGTAGAATGAAAAATTACTATATATAGAAATGATCTACCTACTTAACTCTTCTATGACTCTTATATACACGTTGTGTAAGTAACTGAAGCTGTAGAAAAATGTAGAACTGCTAGGTAACGCTGATAATTTTGCCCAGTAACCATCTCTTTTTTACTTTTCAACTTCTTTTGTAGTACCTTAATTCCTGCTAAAATCGCCTCTGCTCTCATTTCCTCCTCAGACTTCGGCTTGAGTAGAGGATCATTAGCTGTTAGACTTGGTGCTACCTCTGAGTAGGAGCGAAGTAAGCTGTCAACGGTCGACATCCGGTAGCTGAGTTTCATAAATCTTGTTGAGCTTTTTTATGCCGCCATACTGTCTGGCGAGACACCTGAACTCCACACTAATATTTGAACTTAATAGTGGAGAAGTCTACATTCATTGTATTCTTCATCAGCTCATTATAAACATCCACCGCCATACTCAAGTCCTGAATATCCTGCTCATGTTCCTCCTGCTCCTCCTCTGATTCCCACTCAGACTTATCCACTAAAGACTCTTCACTCTTGATATATACAAGTGGTCCGGAGATATCCACATGCATCTCTGCTGTAACCGGCTCGACAGTATTTACTTCCACTCCATATATAACTGCTCTCCTTTTCGCCTTGCTGGCAGCAGCTTGAGAAGCAAGCAAGCAAGCATTTCTTTTCCTGCTCAGACAGCCCATTTTACCTATCACTACATTAGTATTTGTATTTTTTTTAAAGCTAAAAGGTGCTATAGATCAGCGTATACTTACTCCCAGGAACCTAACTCAAGTTATCCGATGTCAAAAGGCAGTTTTGCTGTAGAGATTCTCTGTGTGCGGCGGTGCTGAGAGAAATTGCAAAAGGGGGGTCAGAACGCAGGGGCCAGGTATTTTTAGTGTATTAGTCAGCAAGCAAGCCAGTGTTACACCTGGTCCCTTCTTGATGAACACCACCATATATGCACGATGGGGCTGAACCCCAATGGCTGTGGTGGCGGTACCGCCCAGATGGGGGCTTTTTCTTCCGCGTGTCTTCCCCCCACGGTAGCCGTCGGGTCGTGGTTGAAGCGAAAGAAAAGGCGGGAACCGTCTGCCGGTGGGTTTTCACTCTTCGTGCAGTCTTTCCAGATCGAGGCGAGTATTCGGTATACCCCGAATCCTGCGTTACACATGTCCTTTTGCAAGTCTGCCCACTCCGGAATGAAAATCTCCTCCCGAGCGGGGGCGGGAGGGGGGGGGAGGGCGGGGGGACGGTCTTTGTCTTCTTGCTTTTGGGCATTTTGTCGTTGTTCGATTGGCTGTCTGGGCTGCTTCTTGGCGTGCGTGGGTGGGTGTGGACTGGTAGTCTGGGTCGCCTCTTGGCAAGGCAGGGGTGTAGTGGCAACGAGGTGGTGAGCTGAGGATTCCTCGCGATTTTGCCCCTCGGGGGAAAACCGCAGTGTCGGGTATTTGGGAAAGAAAATTAGATCAAAGTGCTCAGCGTGCTGAGAGCTTTCGATCTATGTAGGTTTCAGCCGGGGGAGCGTTGTGGTTGTGGAGTTGCTTCCAAACGCTCGTCCTGTGGTGGTTGTTGTCGGTGTTAGATGAAATGTAGTTCCTCCCCTTGGTGCTCTCCAGCATTCCCCTATAAAAAGTATATCTATTTTCTTGTCTGCTGCTTCCTGTAGGGCTAGGTCCGTCCCCAGTATTGACCTGCCAACGTTCTGGTATGCGACCTTAATCATAGTCTTATTTGTCGATACCCTGGTGCCCTATATGGGGTCGCTTTCTCCTGTGCTGCTCTCTCTCGTTCACACCCTTCCTCGTGTCCGCCTTTCTTTCGACAAGCCTGGCATGACTTTGCAAATGGAGTTTCATTGAGGTCGACTGGGTCTTCGTAGTCTCGCCTTGCTGGTGAGCTCTTCAGATGTTCTGGAAGGTTGCGTTGTCTGGGGAGCCACTCGATTACCTGTCCCACTACGAAATGTCGGCAGTATCCATCTGGAGCAGTGTACCTATATCTTCTGGCTTTATTCGAGGTCTCCTTTCCTAGATCCTGTCTTAGGTATAGCTTTATTCTATGACCTCTGAAGAGTAAGCCTGATTTTAGTGTCTCGACTACTCCATCAGTCACAAAAATGGATAGTGCCTTGTTTCCTTGTGTTGGGACCTGTTTGTTAGTTAATCTGCGTACTGATCTATTGGCCAATACTCCTGGATTGTCAGCTCTCAATTCTCTCTCCACCCTGCTCGGAGCCTCATTGGTTCCTATGTTAAAAGTTACTAGCTCAACCATTCTGTGATCCCAGTCGACTTTTAGATGTTGGTGTCCATTGCATGTTGCTTTCTCTAGGGGGCCTAGAGACCCAAGTCCTTTCTTCTACTGAGTATCTGCCATGATTAAGATTCTTTCGTGGAGGCATTCTGGGTCCAGGGCAACGAATCTCACTTGGTACTCTGCTTCCGTTCCTAGGTTTCGATTGATCCTGTCTCTCATGGCCTTTTTGTGCTCGAACACTGAGTGTGATCTTGGATCCTCACTAATACTCTGCCAGTTTTGCGCCCCAAAGACTCTCGCCTGCCACAGTTTCTGCTTGGGTATTACTTCTTCCTCACCCTTCTGTGCTGGCCCCTTGAGTAGTGTCCGCTTTTCCTCTTCTCGCCATAGCCCACAGGGCGGCATGCGAGTACTGAAATAAAAAAAAAAAAAAAAAAAAAAAAGCTTTTCCTCTTGTCTCTGAGTTGGGGTTCCTGCTTGGGGTTTGTCTTCTCTTGTGAGTTTGGCTTCTTTTACTGCCGTGGCATATGATTTCCTTTTCCCAGTGTATTGGGAGGGTTTTGTCTCATTCTCTGGTGTCCTCTCCTTGCTTTTCTCTCCTTTATGTGTCGGTATGTTGGGAGTACTAGTTGTGCCTCTCGTCTCGGCCCCCTTCTTATTGTCCAGTTTCTCAGTGGTAGGAGCACCCTCACTGGTGGCTGTTTTGTTAGTATTATTTCTAGCTGTTCTATTGGTAGCTGCTCCCTTTCGTCCATCTCCTTGGGGCTTGGATCCACCTCGTGATGTCTTAGGAAGCTGTACTGTAGTTGTAGACTTTATCACAGGTTCTTGCGCCGGGCTTGAGTTTGTTGGTATGCTGTTGGACATGTGTATGGTACTCGACATGTCTGTGTTGTCTCCCATGGCTATGTCTCTGTCAATTTCGATTGCGTGCTTGCTGTCTTTGAGGTTCGTATTGGTGAGGTCATAATCCATACTATCTCCTCCTTCTTCTGTAGTCTTCCGGGCAGGTACCGAGGAGCTTCTCTTTCCTACCGGCCTTCGTATCATTCCTGTGAGGGCGATGGTATTGTCTTGAGCCTGACCGCGTGCCTGCTATCCTCAAGTTTCACGTTTGTATAAGTTCTGTCCATTTGGTCCCCTCCCTCTTCAGTAGTTAGTTTGTTATTTGGCATGGGTAATGCGCTAGGCGTGCTGAGGTCAATTAATGTAGGCGTCTTTGTCTCCAAGGGTGTGGCCGTTGCTGTCAATTCGGGCGTGTTTGCTCCTGAGGTAAGGTCATTCCAGTTTGTTGTATGTGTCAGTGTGAGTTCTGGTTCCATTTCGATTCTGCCTGGCGTGACTACCCCGAGTCTTCTTCTTAGGTCATCCAAGATATTGCTGTGGTATTGTAAGGCGTCTAGGATAATCCTCACCCAACTGTCGTCCCGCTCTCTGAGGGTGTCTCGGTTGAATATCTCGTATAGTATTTCGTCCTTGATTTTCTTTCTTTCGACTGCCATCTGGTTGAGCATGAAGTGGCGAATGCCCTCGTGGTGTGTTTCTAAGCACACTCTCGTGTGCTGTTTTAGGTCCTGTTGTGCCTCTTCTAGTTCCCGGCTTATGTCAGTATGGATGCCATCCGTTCCTGCTGCTTGCTCGCTCCTCCAGGCCCAGTATTTATCAGCCATATCCCTCGTCCATCTTTTAAGGTCATTATCCACTTCTCTTTCCCACCTGCCCAGTCCGAATCGTTTCTCTAGTCCCCGTAGGGCTTCTGCTGCTGAAGCTCCCATATATCTGGCAGTCTCTTGTTTCATACGGCCCTGAGTCATCTTGGTTTCCCAGGAGCGTGCCTGCCTCGCTGCGGCTATTGCTGTATCCAGCATGAATTGCTCCTCATAGGCACTCTCATCCATGTCCGGGGTTCGGGGTCTGTCCGGAGTTGGTGGCCGAGTGCTGGGAGTTGCCGGTATATATATTACTGTGTCGTCTGATGACTCGCTTTGTGTGTCATCATCTTTAATGGGCATGTGTGCTCCGGCGTGAGGCACCGGGGTGTACCCTTCATTGTCACTAAAGTCTGGGTCCTTGTATAGGGGGAGGGACGCGGTCTTGCTTGTGGATGCAGGTTCCTCCTGTGAATCCGGGACCTCTGACTCATTGTCATATGTCGCCGGAATCGTAGTTCTTAATTCTGGTGGTCTCACCATGATCATAGAAAGAAGGGGGGAAGGGAGGAGTGGGAGACCTCGGTTGAGGAAGCCGGAAGAGGGAGGGCGGTCCTGTTCTCGGATGGTAGCAAGGTCGAGGACAGCAAGGTGGGGCGGGGGTGTGGGGGAGATCAGCGGTGGTGGCGGAGGTAGTAGGGAGAACGGCGACGGTTTTTGACGGGGAGGTGAGGGGGGTGAGAAGGGCGCTGGAGAGTGTACCGGAGGAGGTACCGGTCCTGGTTTGCTTAGACTCTGAAGCTGCTGTCATGGCGATTCAGAAGGCAGGCAAGGAGGGAAAGGGAAAGACGGAGGATGTGAGAAGGGTGGTGAATGCAGTGGCGAGAAGAAAGAGGAAGGGGGGGGATGCGAAACTGTTGTGGGTAAAAGCTCACATCGGAATCGCAGGCAATGAGAAGGCGGATGAGTGGGCGAAGAAGGGGACGGTGATGCAGGGGAAGGAGGTGGCCACCGGAAGTGGGGTGCGCCAGAGGGTGAAGGCGTGGAGGAAGGAGAAGAGAGAAGTGGAGGGTTTTGGAGGAGGAAAGGTCATGGAGTGGAATAGGATAGCAGTATCCAATTTCACTGCCTTGCGCCTGGAGAGAGGGAGGTGTGCAGTGTGGTTGAAGAGGATAGGGGCGGCTGAGTCGGATAAGTGTAGGTGCGGGGAGGTGCAAACCGGGGAGCACCTCGCTTTCCGATGCAGAAACCAGAAGAACCGTCCAGAAGGTTTTGAGAGGTGGAGCGACATGGGAAAGGATTGGAAAAGAAAGGCGGAGAATGGGGAGGAGTATGACGTTTTGGAGAATTTCTTCGCTGGGGTCAAGTTCTAGAAGGTAGGAGAATGCGGGGTCAAGTTCTAGAAGCTAGGAGAGCGGGGCGACGGCGCGTGGGGGCCATGTATGTAGTGAGTTAGTTTAGCCTGTCTCCGGGCTATGAGGGCTTGCCCAGGGACCCTGCCATGGCCAAGTGCTACAAGCGGGGTTATGTGATTAAAAAAAAAAAAAAAAAAAAAAAAAATCACCATGATCATTTCTTCCATCTTGTCGTAGGTATTAGGGGCGGGTGGCTTTACTACAATTGTCTCCTCCATCTGGTCTTCGGGTGGGCGGGAGTCCATGGCCTTGCTTCTTTCGATGAACTCAATTATTTGCTGGGTCAGAACCCTGCCTGCCTGTATGTCGTCGATAGTTATTGTCCTAACAGGGACCTCAATGTCCTCCTCGTCTGCGAAAACGCCTCGCCCCACCGCTAGGGTGGTTGCATTTTCCATTCTTTCTGCCTTTTCCGGTTCTCCCTTTCTGGTGTGTTGGATAATGTCAGCAAACTTATGAAGGGTCCATTGCTGGTCTTCGGCGATAAATGTCATGTCTTCATGCGCCTTCCAGTCCTTCACCATATAAAACTCTATGTTATTTACCCTTGGGCGGCGCTTTGCCGTCCGTGTGGCGCTTTTGGCTTGCCGAAGAGGGTCGGCCCGGCTGTTGGTTCGGCCTCTTGTGGCTCTCGTGTTTGGAGCCATCGGTGGCTGGTGGGTTGTACGCTATTGGTCTTAGTATGTTGGGTGGCGTTTGGGTGGCAAGGGGTGTGTGTAGCTAGTGGATGTGAGTGGCGAATAGTGGGTGGCAAATACTGTCCTTATCTGGGTTGCGTATTTTCGTAGTGGTGGGGAGGCCGCTGATGGGGTCTCGGGGTGCCCCGCCGTCGAGTCGACTGTACGAGCTGAAGGTGGGTTGGTGGGTTGGTGGAGGTTCTGGGGGGCGTTCCCAGAGCGTTGATGGCTGTTTCTTTGGGGAAGGTGTCTAAATGTTCGTTTTTGGTAGATATTTAGAGGTCCCCGCGACCTTCGGGCCGAGGGGCGTCGTCTGTCGTTGTCCGCTTGTCGCTAGCTGTCCTGTGGGTCGAGATACGGGCTCGGTCACGTGATCTTGGACGTGGCCCGAGGAGGTTGTAGAGGTGTGTGTGGTAGGGCACCAGAGCCGGAGAACTCCCGCAATGATTAAAGTCATATACCAGAACGTGGGGAGGGGAATCGTGGGGACGGACATCACGCTACAAGAGGGAGCATCAAGGAAGGCGGATATTATATTCATCGGAGAAGGTTGGGTCGCACCAGGAGGAGGGACAACATTCCACCCGTCGTTCACCACAATCCACACGCCCACCAAGACGGGGGGTCTGGCAGCCTACGCCAGGAAAGACATAGCCGCAGACATTCGGGTAGAAGGTCAGGACAGGCACGTTTCAGTCAACTACAGGGGAAGGAAGATCACCGGGGTTTACTGGAACAAGGACACAGACACAGAATCTGAGCTGGAAAAGATAGGGGCAGCAGACCTAGTCATAGGGGACTTCAACAGCCAGCACCGGGAATGGTCAGACAAACAGGACACCAGAGGGACAGCATTACACGGACACATGGAGGCACACGGACTCAGACAGCAATTACACAAGGGTACGATCACCTGGTCCAGACAGGTGAACGGTTCCCAGAGGAAGGCACTCCTGGACCTGGTTTTCGCGAGAGAACAAGAATGGAGAACCAACGAGATCACGTGGATCGCCGGCTCCGACCATGCCATGATCATCGGCCAGCTCCTTGCCCCAAACCGGGGCACGATTCGGAAGATCAAGGTTACAGACTGGGAAAAGTGGGAGAGATACATCGAGGAACACGGAGAAGACGTCATAGTCCCAGGCAGTGCATACCTAACCCTCACCAGACTAGGACAGGAATTCACCAAGGACGCCCACATCATGGACAGATCCAAAAGGTGGTTCGACAAGGAGGTTAAGGAGGCCCGGAAAATGACGAAGTACATCCTCCGCAACCCCGGGAACAGCACCGCCGAAAAGAACCGGGCAAGAAGACTTCTCCGAAACATTATTCGGGACAAGAAAAAGACGTACTGGGAAAATTTCCTCCAGGAGAATCGGGTAGAGTCCCCCTGGGACATCTTCCGCCTAGCTCGAGACCCATTTCGATCTCGCCCCCTTATGGGCATCGAAGGACCGGACGACCAGATCGCAGAGACTCTTATCCGGCACAACATCATCACCGAACCCCCGGAGGATGAGACACCACGAAGAACCAGAGGCATCACGCTCGACAAGACACTCGCCAGGGCAGAAATAGAGAAAGCCCTCACCAGCGCCAAATCCAAATCGGCTCCGGGCCCCGACGGCATCCAGTACGGAGTCCTGAAACTCCTGAGGAAGACAACCCTCTGGGAAGCCCTCAGGGAGGAGATCGTGGAATACCTAAATGGGAACCACGGGTTCGCCAAAGGCTTTAACATGGTCATGATCCTCAAGAAAGGGAAGCCCCGAGATCAACCCGGGAGCTGGCGTCCCATCACGCTTCTAAACACAGTCGCCAAGCTGGGACAGAAGGTCATGGCCAAAGCTATACAGAGGAAGGACGAACTGTTCAGGGAATCACAACTGGGCAGCCGACCCTTCCGGGGAAGCGAGGATCTCCAGAGACAGGTTCTGAAAGAGGTCGACATACGGCTCAAAAAGAGGGAATGGACGGCACTGGTAGGAGACGACATTAAAGCAGCATTCAACCACCTGAGACGGGACAAAGTAGTCTCAAGGCTGGAACGCCTGGACCCAAACATAGCCAGCTTCGTTCAAGGGTTCCTCCAACCCACACAATTCTCCATATCCTGGGACGGGAAGGCACGCGGGACGGGAACGATGACGGACGGGGCCCCGCAGGGGTCACCTCTCTCCCCGGTCCTGTTTCTGGTGGCGGTCGCACCAGTCGCGGAGAAAGCCGAAAAAAGCCAGTTCACGCGCTCCTACGTCGATGACTTCCACAGTGTGATCTCCAGCAGCTCGATGAGACAACTACGAAAAGACATAGACACTCACCGCAGGACACTGGCCCAAGAAGCATCCAAGGAAGGCTTCGAGCTGGACCCTCGGAAAGCAGAGACGCTGATCATAGGTACCCAAGGACCGAGTTATCGATTGGTTGGGCTGTCGGTCGATTGGGAACTGAAATACGAGGAACACTTCCGGAAAAGGCTGAACCTAGGGAAGGCGGCCTGGGGCATCGCACGGAGACTACATAAAATCCCCCCGAGCAAGAGACGACAGTTATACACCAGCATAGCGAGAAACATCGCAACATACGGCTGCTGGGCCTGGCAGGACTTCGCCAAGGGAGCACCAGTCCAGAAGAAACTCAGACAACTGGAAAAATGGCAATACTGTATCGCCAGAGACATCATAGGCGCCCCCTGGGGTACCAGAAGGGACACGGTAGAGGGAATAGTCAACCTAGAATCGATCCAAACCTTCGCAAAGGGGGAAAGAGATCGCGTCGAGGCCCGATCCCTGAGGTTCCCCGACGAACCTCTCCTAGACCCTTCCGCAGACACCATATACCTAAGAGGCGATCTCTCCCACCGGACCCCCATCCCCCTACATATCTTCCCCACACTCCCTAGCGACACGAGCCGGGAGAGATGGGAGGAAGTCATTCAAGCCGAAGAAGAGGAAGGTTGGAAAGGGGTCTACACGGACGGAAGCCGCATAGACAACCTCACCGGGGCGGGAACACACTCTCGCGGAGAGGAAGAGTACATATACCTCGGCAGATGTAACACCGTCAACGACGGAGAAATGATCGCAATTGGCAAGGCCCTCAACACCGAAGGGGAACTCATGATCCTAACCGACTCGCGCACAGCAATTTCCAGACTACAAAAGATAGCCAACGGCGACCCAAACGCCGAAGGCTCATCCATGGCAGTTCGACAGGCATGGGAAGAGAGGACCAGACGCGGCGACCTAGACACAGCTGTCATGTGGGTCAAGAGCCACATAGGGATAGTCGGGAACTCCAAGGCGGACAAGGCAGCCAGGACGAGCACAGCCATCCAGTACGAAGACGAAATGGTCACGGAGGCGGGTATAAGACAAGAAGCCAAAAGACTCAGAGCAGAAGAACGCAATCGTCTGGGACTATCATACAGACCCCTCCAGACAATCGACAACCGAAAAAGATTATCCACCCTGGCAGGGATCCTCGGGAACAAGGGCCTCAAGGAGTGGAGACACCGCATAGGCCAAGCCGATTCACCGGAGTGTCGATGGTGCGGGAGAGCCCTGGAAAACCTGACGCACATATCCAACGATTGCGCCCCTTGGCTCAGGAGGATGAGAGGAGGGGCTGAAAGCCTCACACATCCGGACAAAGACATCAACATGGCGGAGATATTGGACTGGGCGGGGAAAGAGTAAACTTGGGACTTAGAGCGGGCGGGGATATCTCAGTTTTTCATATTATTCTTTTCATTCTCATTTCACATTATGTATCTAAAACATCGCCATAGCCTTCGAGGCGGCATGCGATTAATGAAATAAAAAAAAAAAAAAAAAAAAAAGTGACTCGAGGACCACCTAGTAGAGGAACCGCGCATAGTTGACTGAGCAGCCTCGCGCCCGCTCATAGCGGCACAAGGTTTTTCTTCACAATTAGGAAAAAAATGCAAAGGCCCGCCGGCTGTCTACCAAGTTCAGCTCATTCTAGCTTATCTCATGGTGTCAGATCGGAGCTGTCGTAGGTATGAAACGCAGTTCATTCCAACTAATCTCACGCCAGTGGGTCGGGGCTGCCACATCTATCAAATTCAGCTCAATCTGCATTATCTCGTGGCGTCGAATCGGGCTGGCCATACATGTCAAATTCACCTCATCTCTGGCCGTCAGGCCATACCTGCTCTACCAATCAAATTCTCAGCTCATTGCAGCTCATTTCGTGCCCTTGGGTCGGAACTGCCATACATATCTCATGCCGAAATGCTGCCGAAATGGCTACTGAGTTCGCTGCCACAATAGCTGCCGAAATGGCTACCGAAATGCGTACTGAAATGGCTGCTGAAATGGCCACTGAAATGGCTGCCAAAATACGTGCCGAAATGGCTACCGAAATGCATGCTGAAAAGGCTGCTAAAATGGCAGCCGAAATGGCTACTGAAATGCGTGCTGAAATGGCAGCCGAAATGGCTACCGAAATGCGTGCTGAAATGGCTGCCAAAATGGCTATCGAAATGCATTCTGAAATGGCTACTACTTTAGGCAAGATCCGAGGGGTCAGATGGTTACAGAAAAAGGCAATATTGGAGGAAGAAAGAAAAAAGACGAGCTCCGTCATAGCCCACCTGGAGACAGAGACGAAAGCAGACAAGGTGAAACTCGGAGGACGGTGGCTGAGGACGAGCGTGTACGAGCCGGACAGAGGAAGGAAGCAGACAGGCTCGGTACATGTTACGGTGTCTGCGATTGCAGCGAAATGTAGGTGTAACTTAGGACAACGCTTGGAACTTGACCTTTGTATAGAGGCCGTGGAGGCCTCTATATATAGGCGTCCAGCGTGTCGGTTATTTGCATTATTCTATTTAACATTGAACCCTGCCATGGCCAAGTGCTACAAGCGGGGTTATGTGAATAAAAAAAAAAAAAAAAAAAAAATATTTAACATTGAGTGCTAACTAACAAGCTTCTCTCTCTTCACCATCATAACTATGAATGGCGTGATTATCATGCGTCATCTCTCATCGCTTATCATTGATACTTTGTTGGGTCACCCTGACATTACCCCCGTTCTTACGGCTGACGTCCTCGTCAGACCTTCACTTGAGATCTTCACTTCATCCTTCTGTATGTCAGGGGCCTGTATCATCACCTTGCGCTACCGTTAAACCTCTCCATGGGTAAAAAAAAAACCCTGTGGGAAAAAACACTCCATGGGCGAGGAAGGTATAGGCTCAGTGTCTATCACTTCTTCGATTCGTCGGCATGTGCTCTTCGACTCGTCGGTATATGCTCAATTCAATTGTCAACTCTTCGATTTTCATCGGTATAGGCTCAATTCATCAGTCTTCGATTCGTCGGCATGTACTCAGTTCAGCTCTTCGACTCATCGGCATCGGTTCAATTATCAATTGTCAGTCTTCAATTCGTCGGTATGTGCTTACTTCAGCTCTTCGTGACGGCGGATGTTAAAGGAGGCTTTAACATCGTGAGGAAGGAGGTGGTCCTGAGAAGGATTGAGGAGAGGGGGAGCGAGGGGGTGAGAAAGAAGCGGAGGTGGCTGGAGGAGTTTATGGGAGGCAGGGAGTTCGGAGTGTGGTGGGACGGCGAGGAGAAAGGGAGGGGCAGGTCGAACGTGGGGGTTCCGCAAGGGTCACCACTGTCACCGGTCATCTTCCTCATCTTCATGGCACCCACCATTGAGAAGATGGAGAGGAGGCTGAGGGGGGTGGCGATGGGGGCGGAGGTAGAAGTGCCATCGTATGTTGACGACCTGGCAGCAACGATCCTAGACTGGCACGGGTACTGGGATATGGGGCGGCTCAGGGAGAAGGTGAAGGTGGCGATGGCGGAGGTGGCGGAGGAAGACCAGATCCCGCTGGAGGAGTCGAAGTGGGAGATGATAACCTTCGGGGTGGGAAGGAGGTGAAAGAAAGAGGGGGAGATGCTAAAGTGGTTAGGGGTCATCTTCGATGAGAACTTGACCTTTGGCGCACATTGGCGAAACAGGCTGAGCCGAGCGCGGAGGCTGGCGGGGGCTCTCTCGGGACTGGGCAACCGGAACTGGGGGATGTCTCCACGCAGCTGGAGGCAAGCCTACACGGGGATGGTGAGGGCGGTTGCAATGTGGGGGAGCGAGATCGGGTGGAGGGGACAGAAGGAATGGAGGAAGGAGATGGAGAGAGTCCAGCTGCAGGTGTTGAAGAAGGCGGCTGGAGGAGGGAGAGGAGCGGGGGTAGGAGGGGTGAGTGCGGCGTGTGGAGTGGAGGACGTGGAGACGGTCCTGGATGGCGCGCAGGCGAGGGCGATCGTCCGGGAGGTGGAGGCGCCGTCAGAGCTGGCGGAGCTTTGCACGGGCGACTTCGGAGGGAGTGAGGAGAGAGAGGAGGAGGCGAGAAACTGGAGAGACTGGGGGTGCAGTGGGCGGTGGTCGAGAATGAGGGGTATGAAGTAGTGCTGGACCGCTGGCAAGGTCAGTGGGCGAGGTTCTCGGAGGAGGGGGAGGAGATCTCGTGGGGAGGGGGGTGTGAGAAGGTGGAGGTGGAAGGGTGGAGAGGCGGAAAGGAGAAGTGGAGACGAGGGGGGAGTGGGAAGCCGCGATCGGGGAAGCCGGAAGAAAAAGGGCAGTCCTTTTCTCCGACGGCAGCAAGATCGAGGACAGCAAGGTGGAAGCAGGGGTGTGGGGGAGGTCGGCAGCCGTGGCGGAGGTGGTGGGGAGAACGGCGACGGTGTTCGATGGGGAGGTGAGGGGAGTGAGAAAGGCACTGGAGAGTGTGGAGGAGGAGGTCCCTGTACTGATCTGTTTAGATTCTGAGGCTGCCGTCATGGCGATCCAGAAGGCAGGCAGGGAGGGAAAGGGGAAAACCGAGGATGTGAGGAGAGTGGTGGATGCCGTAGCGAGGAAGAAGAAGAAGGGAGGAGATGCGAAGTTGATGTGGGTCAAGGCTCACATCGGAATCGCAGGAAATGAGAAGGCGGATGAGTGGGCGAAGAAGGGGACGGTGATGCAGGGGAAGGAGGTGGCCACCGGAAGTGGGGTGCGCCAGAGGGTGAAGGCGTGGAGGAAGGAGAAGAGAGAAGTGGACGGCTTTGGAGGAGGAAAGGTCATGGAGTGGAATAGGATAGCAGTATCCAATTTCACTGCCTTGCGCCTGGAGAGAGGGAGGTGTGCGGTGTGGTTGAAGAGGATAGGGGCAGCTGAGTCGGATAAGTGTAGGTGCGGGGAGGTGCAAACCGGGGAGCACCTCGCTTTCCGATGCAGAAGTCAGAAGAACCGCCCAGAAGGTTTTGAGAGGTGGAGCGACATGGGAAAGGATTGGAAAAGAAAGGCGGAGAATGGGGAGGAGTATGACGTTTTAGAGGATTTCTTCGCTGGGGTCAAGTTCTAGAAGCTAGGAGAGCGGGGGCGACGGCGCGTGGGGGCCATGTATGTAGAGAGTTAGTTTAGCCTGTCTCCGGGCTATGAGGGCTTGCCCAGGGACCCTGCCATGGCTTAGTGCTACAAGCGGGGTTATGTGATTTAAAAAAAAAAAAAAAAAAAAAAAAAAAAATTACTTCAGCTCTTCGACTCATTGGCATAGGTTCAGTCTTCGATTTGTCGGTATGTGCTTACTTCAGCTCTTCGACTCATCGGCATAGCTCAATTATCAATTGTCAGTCTTCAATTCGTCGGTATGTGCTTACTTCAGCTCTTCGACTTATTGGCATAGGTTCACTCTTCGACTCATCGGCATACGTTCACTCTTCGATTTGTCGGTATGTGCTTGCTTCAGCTCTTCGACTTATCGGCATAGGTTCAATTGTCAACTCTTCGATCCATTGGCTTTCTTGGGTGCTCATTATGAAATTTAATAATTTCCTGCAATACTAAAGGAGTCTGTAAATCATCGAATGATTCCCATGTGTCAGATTCTGCACCATAATCTTTCCAATGGACTCGGTACTTTACGCCCCCTTTGGTGCGTCTGCTATCAACAATACAATCCACCTCATATAGTGGTTCCTCTTCCTCATCATTATCTTCATTGTCACTTCTCGATGATGGATCAACCTGTGGTTGCACTCTATCTTTAAAAGGCTTCAGTAGTGAAGTGTGTATCACCTTGTGCAGGCGTAGCCTTTTAGGAATGTTTAGCTCATACGCATGCCGGCTGATTCGTCGAGTAATGGTGTATGGGCCAATATACTTGCTGGATAAGGACTTGTTTCCAGTTTGTACTGTCAAATTGCGGCGGTCCACCCATACTTGGTCTCCAACTTGAAATTGGCGAGACTTGTCAATGTGGAGTGCAGAGCGCTTATCGTTGATCTGCTTGAGGGTTTGGTGAATCTGGCTGTGTACTGCGGTCATACGTTCAATCCATTCTTCAGCAGCTGGGCTGGCATATATGTAATCATCATTGACATGCATATATGTAATCATCATTGACATGAATAGTACGTGGGTCAAACCCATACAGGCTGCGGAATGGGCTGTATCCATGTGTGGCGGTATTTGTAGAGTTGTATGCGAATTCGGCTAGTGGTAGCCATTGTACCCAACGTTTCTGACGATCATGGCAGTAGATTCTCAAGTATTGTTTGAGTGTTTGTATCGCTCTCTCACTCAAGCCATCTGTCTGTGGGTGATGTGCTGTTGACAGCCTCAGACCAATATGAAGCTTCGCATTTAGATCTCGCATAAATGCACTTGTGAATTGTGGGCCACGGTCTGAGGTGACATGCCTGGGTAAGCCATGAAGTCGCCATATTTCACAAATGTAGGCATTTGCTACGTCCTCTGCTGTCCATGTCGTTTTAGCAGGTATATAGTGCTGCATCTTAGTAAAACGGTCTGTGATAACTAAGACAGCATTGAATCCTTCACTTTCAGGAAGTTCTCCTACAAAGTCCATAGCTATTTCTTCCCAGGGTAGAGTTCCTGTAGGCATTGGTACTAATTTCGTTTGGCGGGCATGTCTGTCTGCTTTAGCCTTTTGGCAATGATGGCAACCAGCAACATAGCGTGAGATATCCTCTTGCCATCCTTTCCATATAAAGTTGCGTGATACAAGCTCTTCAGTACGTCGTCGTCCCCAATGGCCCGCAACTCTGGAATCATGACATTGTTGTAGCACAGCATGCAGACAATCAGTAGGTACAATAAGCAGTCCGCTCTCAATATCTTTGGGCCATGTTGTGACATCAATTCCGTCTAGATTTGGGTCTGGAACGTCTTCTTCTTCAGGGTCTGAAGTATCTTCTTCATTGGCTGGAGTATCTTTATTGGCTGGAGCATCTTCGTTGGTTGGAGTATCTTCGTTGGCTTGTGTAACTATAAGTTGGCCTTCTTTGAACATTGGTGCATTGGACCTGAAGGTTCGTTACCTTCTCGTCGTGTGATAGCATCTGGGCGTCCCATAGCTGATCCCGGTCGATACTTGATAATGTAGTCGAATTCAGCGAGCTTTTCGGCCCATTCAGCCTGTCGCATGTTTAATCTTGGCTTGGTCTGAAAGTACTGTAGTCCTTGATGATCTGTATGTACTTCAAACTGCATTGTCAAACTAAGAAGCCATGTACGCCAGTGTAGTAAAGAGCTGACGATTGCCCATAACTCTTTATCATGTATAGGCCAGTTGCGTTGATGTTGCTTTAGTAACCGTGAGTGGCAGTCCACCAATTTCCACTGCCGGGCTTCAGCCTCATTTTCGTCTGTTGCTGGGTGTAATTGAGAGAATACTCCTGCAATAGCTTGATTTGATGCATCCGTTTCAATGAGTGTGCGTAGTGTTCTATCATACTGTGCAAGTATAGGAGCAGATTCAAATAGCTTTTTCAATTCGTCAAATGCACTCTGTTGTTGTTCAGCCCAGGACCATGGTATATCCTTACAAGTCAACTCAACGAGTGGCTTGGTTCGTGCACTGTAATTCTTGACGAATCGTCTGTAGAAGTTGGTGAATCCTAGAAAAGACTGTACTTCTTTCTTTCTTTGCGGTGCTTTCCAATCTTGAATCACTTTTACTTTCTTTGGATCAATTTTGACTTCAGTACCATTGATGATATATCCTAGAAAGCAGGTTTCTTTGACGTGGAATTCGGATTTTAATAAATTGACTGCAAGATCGTGATCCAATAAGCATTGAAGAACCTTTTTGACTAGTACTTCATGCTCGGCTTCAGTTGCTCCTCCATAGATAAGGATGTCGTCAATATACCATACAACACCTTCTATAGCAAGGTGCTGTAGAATATCATCCATCATTTCCTGAAAACTAGCTGGTGCATTGATTAAGCCAAATGGCATCACAGTGTACTCATATAGCCCATGTTTGGTTTTGAATGCTGTTTTCCACTCATCTCCACTAGCAATTCTGATCAAGTAGTATCCATTTTTCAGGTCCAGCCGGGTGAACCATTGAGCTCCTTGTGTACGTTCTTGAAGCTCACTCATTAGTGGAAGTGGGTATCGATTGGGCTTTGTCAACTTATTGAGGCCTCTGTAGTCAACACAAAGGCGTAATGAACCATCTTTCTTGCGCACAAATAATATAGGAGCACCTGCAGGACTTCTGCTCTTTCTGATCTTTCCTGTAGGTTCATGCTCAGATAAGTATGTTCTTAGAGCCTCATTCTCCTCCCATGCGGTTTTGTAAATAGGGCCATTTGGAAGCTTTACAGATGGATCTTGTAAAACAACTTCATGGTCCCACTTTCTATGTGGCGGCAACTTCTTAGCTTGTTCAGCTGAAAACACACGGTCATAGTCAGCATATCTAGTGACTGCATCTACCATCAATAGTATATCTCCTTCTTCATAGGTCTCAGCTTCTAGAACATTAATAACTGGGATTCTTCTTTCTTTGCATGGGATTATAAGTCCGTTTCTGACAAGCTGGCGCTTCCTAGTCTTGGCATCGAACTCATGTTCTTGAAGCCATGAGAGACCTAGAACCATATCTCTATGACCTAGAGAATCCAATACTTCTGCGTCGAAGGTGTAGGATTGCTGACTAGGGTCTCCTTCAATCTGTATACTTGTATTGACTATGTCTTTTGCAACTAGCTTCGATCCGTCTGCTTGTGATATCGCGATTTCGTGTTTTCTTTTATGTATACCGATTTTCTCAGCTAGTTGCCTATTGATGACTGGTCCGGATGCAGCAGTATCAACAATTGCTTCAGCATATACATTTTTTGTCAGGGTAACTTGTACTGTTAGTAATGAGGTATGACGGGGTGTGTGATCAGTACTACTCGCAGCACCCCCTAATCTTTTGCTTGCTGGTCCAAGTTTTCTTCCTCATCATCTGAGGCGAGTTCTGTAATCCGTAGTTGGGCTGTTTCGGTCTGTTGGCGTTTAGTAGTTGAAGGTGCTGAGCCTGAGGTAGGTCGTCGTTTTTTACTAGATGGCTCTAGTAATTTCACAGTTGATTCTGGCTTGGTACTTCGAAATCCAGTTCTGCATTCTCTTGCAATATGCCCTTTGCGTGCACACTTGTAGCAGAGGCCTGCTTTCCTTCTTGCATCTATCTCCTGCTGAGAAACATAATTTTCGGCCCTAATATTATTCGTGGGAGGTGCTGGGAGGTGTGTCGTTTTGGATTGTTGCGATTTCGAGGCTCGAGTATCAAACCGAGTGCCTGTCGAGGTTCGTGCCTCTAGCCGAGTGCCTGTCTTAATAGCTATACTCTTCCAAGCATTATAGTCAGGTAGAGGAGCATTCTGGCCTTCCAGAGCCTTCCGTAGATTTGGCTTTAGCCCTGGTTCCAACATAAAAGGTAGGTTCTCATTTGGTATCTTGGCATGAATATTAAGTGACTCTGCTTCAACAAAGAAGTCTAGGATAGTACCAGTTTGGTGAAGTGTCATAAGGGAGGTGGTATCATTTGCTTGCCGGCCTGGGTCAGCGAAAGCTTCTCGTAAAACTCGAAGGGCGGTCTGTTCATCCTTTAGGTCTTTCTTATTATGCCTCCACCATAAACCAGCCTTGCCTTTCATTGCTAGACTAAGCAGTCCGAATCGAATGCCGGGAGTGTTTGTTGTCCGTAATGCTACCATGTTTTGAAATTCGTACTCAAATTCATCAAAATTTGAGGTACCATAAAATCTAGGCATCTCTGTAAGGCGGAGTGCTTGAATGGCATCGCGGTCCTCCTTCCTGATTGCAGTATCTAAGTTATCTGCTTCCGAGCTTGCTGAGACTGATAGAGTTGCCGGGGCTGCCCGAGTTGCTGGGGTTTCCGGAATTGCCGGGGTGACTGCCAGAGTCGCTGAGGTTGCTGAATTTGCCGGGGTGGCTGCCAGAGTTGCTACTTTTCGTTCTAGCTTCTTGATGGTAGCCTGAAGGGCTTGTATAGTCTGTTGAGTAGTTGCAGTCGATCTTGGGGGTTCCGGTGAGAGTGATCCTAATGTTGGGGAGTAGGGTGTAGGCGATCCCAATGTTGGGGAGTAGGGCACTTCGTCATCCATATCCATTTGTGCAAGCGAGTAACTTCAAAGGGTTGGAGGCGAGAACGTTTGTTGAGTAAAGATAAACGGTGAAAGGTAAAAGGTAAGGCGTTGAGGTAAAAGGTAAAAGGTTCAGCGTTGTAATGTTACGGTGTCTGCGATTGCAGCGAAATGTAGGTGTAACTTAGGACAACGCTTGGAACTTGACCTTTGTATAGAGGCCGTGGAGGCCTCTATATATAGGCGTCCAGCGTGTCGGTTATTTGCATTATTCTATTTAACATTGAGTGCTAACTAACAAGCTTCTCTCTCTTCACCATCATAACTATGAATGGCGTGATTATCATGCGTCATCTCTCATCGCTTATCATTGATACTTTGTTGGGTCACCCTGACAGTACACGAGGACTTCACACGAGGACCTCTCTCCCGCATCATGTATGGACTCCGCGGGTAACATATGTAGTTAGAAGACATTTTTATTTAAGTTTCTTAATATGAAAAACCTCGCCATAGCCCGTAGGGCGGCATGCGAGTAATGAAAAAAAAAAAAAAAAAAAAAAGAAATGGCTACTGGAATGGTTAGGGCCTGTCAAATTCAGCTTATTCCACTTCATCTTGTACCATCGGGTCGCACCAACTATACATATCAAATGTATGCTGCCATTGCACTGCAAAGCTGCGCTGCCATTGCACTTCAAAAGTGCGGTGCCATTGTGCTTCCAAAGTGCGCTGCCATTGTGCTGTGAAAGTGCGTTGGCATTGCGTCTCATCATGCCAAGAAACCATGGAGCGGCTGTGGCTCCATGGTTTCTTGGCACAGGTGCTATTTTTTTTTTTTTTTTTTTTGTCACGTGACCCCGCGCGCAGCTGCTCGCCAAGGCAGGGCTCATAGGTGCTATACATTTCATGATGTTGAAAGAGACTCGCCATACCTGTGATATTGACCTCATTCTGCCATTCTCGTGTCATCGATTGGGCCCTATGGTACGTGTCAGATAATTTCGCCAATGAAAGGGACCCACCATACATATGAAATTGCACTCATCATGCCACTCTCGTGCCATCCAACGGGCCCTACGGTACGTGTCAGATTCAGCTCACGTTCACACATCTCACGATGTTGAAAGGGACCCGTCATATATATGAAATGCACACATTGTCCTTACGGCCGCCACACACCAAGCCACGACCGCCGGCAAGCCATGACCGCCTCCCGTCTCCCGCCGGCAAGCTCATAGAACCGGCTAGCTATAGGTAGCTAGCAAGCTGCCAGCATAGCCCGCCTGCCACTATAGCCCTCCTGCCAGTATAGCCTGCCTACCAGTATGCCCCACCCGCCATTATAGCCCGCCTGCTAGGACCCTTATGGTTCATATGTTCTTGTTATTCTTGTCAATCCCTAGATCTAATTCAGTACTTGGTCTTCTCTGCCTTTTCACCATAGTCTGGCATCGCCGCTGAACTGGAACCACTGAACTACTACCGGCAAGCTTCTCCTGTCAAGCCTCTGCCGTTCAGCGCTTGAGAAGCTACTGTTACCCTGAACCGGTCGTATCCGTTAGCAGCACCAGCTTGCCGCCGCGTGACAATTAGAGCTCAGCTTGTGCCCTTGCGTCGGCACAGCCATGTGTATCTAATGCTGAAATGGCTGCTGAGTTGGTAGCCAAAATGGTAGCTGTAATAGTAGCTGAAATGGCAGCTGAAACGGCTACCGAAATGAATGCTGAAAAGGCTACCTGTCATGCCGCGATAGGAAATAACAGGGATTAGTTCTTGGTAACAACCATGCAGTGATCGACCCGAACCACAGAATGCTCTCGAACCGCCGCCATAGCTCTACATCATTCTATATCATTCTACAGCATTCTACAAGCACTCTTCTATGTCGTCATGTATGTTTCTATTTCCATCTGTCTTCTTCTATGTCGTCATGTCCAAGTTCATGTCCAAGTTCATGCAATACTCGTACCTGCTACTTCTGTTCACCCTCTATCGTCTATATATACCTCTTCTACCCGCCTGTATGTAGTCTCCACTGGTCAACGTACGCTCATTCTCTCTTCCACCTTGTCCCTCTCTGTCCCTGCTGTCTCGTAGCACCCGCGATCGTGCCTTCGCCTACTGATCCCATCATCGCCCTTACAGTCCTTACACTACCGAAATGGATGCTGCAAGGCTGCTGAAATGGCAGCCGAAACGGCTACCCAAATGAATGCTGAAAAGGCTGCTGAAAAGGCTGCTGAAATCGCTGATGAAATGGCCTCTGAAATGGCAGCCAAAATGGCTACGGAGTTGCATATACCGGGAGCTGGAATTCGTAATGGCCACGGAGGTGTATATGCAGCGGGCCGAAGTGGCTACGGAGGTGTATATACGGCGGGCCAGAATGGCTACGGAAGTGTATATACTGCGGGCCAGAATGGCCACACAGGTATATATGCTGCGGGCTGCAATGGGGACGAAGGAGTTTATGCTGCGGGCCGGAATAGCCATGGAGGTATACATGTTACAGGCCGGAATGGCCACGGACGTGTATATGCTGTGGGCCGGAATGGCTATGGAGGTGGATATACTGTAGGCTGGAATGGCTAGGAGGTGTATCTGCAGGCCGCAATGGCCACGGACGTATATATGCTATAGGCCGGAATGGCTATGAAGGTGTATATATGGTAGACCGGAAGGGCAGCTGTTAGGCGTGGAGCGCCAGCAGACCGGAGCAGTTGTTGAATTCAGCTATGCATTGGGCCGCACATCAGGCTACACTTTGGGATAGTGAGCGGCAAGAGCTAGCTCGAGCCTGGATTGATTATATACATAATATTGACAAACTAAACTAAACTAAGCTAAATTTTCATCTTTCTCACTACTATCAGCTAAATTGTGCATTTCGAAGCTGTTGGTAGGTCAGAATGAGCTCCAAGTCTCTAATTATTACTATAGTAGGTATTTACAGTTTATGAAACCTTGCACTGGCTAAGCATTTTAGCAAGCTGTCAAGAAAAACACAAGCATGATCTTGGCTCGTTTGAGCTCGAGCTGGCTCGGCTCGTGCCGCTCACTACTTTGGGACCTGTATTCGGCCATTCATTAAACCACACATTGCATTACTGGAACAATCCAACCCGGACCCCTCGCCCAAGACCCTCCAGCTCCGGTCCTATACTGGCAACCAACATACGACTCGCCAGTACTCGTACACATGCAGCTGACCCTGACACCGTTGCAATTCGCCGCACTCCTTCTAGCACTCCGATAAATATCCCTGGACCTGTGAGCACGCTTAAGCGACATGGCCGCCAGCATCCCGGTCATCGGTTAACAGCCCGAAGCCGAAGAAGCTGCCAGAACCTGCTAGAAGAACCCGGATACCCAAAACCCGCTGGAAAGCCGCAGAACCCGGCGGAAAGCCGTAGAACCTGCCAGAAGCTATAGAACCTGCCGGAAAGCGATAGAAGCTGCTGGAAACAGGTAGCGCCGAGCTTATTCCCGGATATTCTTGACGCTTCTACCTGCTTCCAGTCATTTCCGTGGCCATTCATGTACTTCCTGTCGTTTCCTTTGTTCTCCATATACTTCTAGT